>VWZV01004334.1:513953-757141 GCA_013397155.1 Irena cyanogastra
TCCGGCACCCTGTGGAGAGGGCGGCTGCGCTGCGGCGGGAGAGCCGTGGATGGGACTAGAGGCGGCCGGGGGGGGGTGGTGGCAGAGCGGTTCCATGGTGTAATGGTTAGCACTCTGGACTCTGAATCCAGCGATCCGAGTTCAAATCTCGGTGGAACCTGAATGTTTTTTTCCTCATTTCGGTTTTTTTTGTTTTCGGCCTTGTGTGCCCAAACGATGCACGCGTTTCTCTGAGCTGCCCGAATGAGTCCCTGTGCCCAAACGATGGATGGGCACAGTGAGGTCCCTGGACCCCTGTACTCAAACAGTGCCTGGGCACGCTCCATCCAGACTCGCTGAGCCGCTCTTCCCAAAAGATGGACGGGCACACTGAGCTCCCTGGACTCCTGTGCCCAAGTGATGGATGGGCATGCTCCAACCTCCCTGGGCCTCTTCACACACTGTGATTATCTCACCTCACCTCTTGCCTGGTGCTTACCAACCTTAACCCCCCACCACGGGGTGGGTGCCCTTCTCCTGCCTCCATGGGCAGGCACTGGCCTCACCCCAAAGCCACCCATGAGCACAGGGGAGCTTGGGGTTGGTTGGTGGGAAGCCCCCCAAGGTATCACTGATCCCTCCTGTGAACTGAGCTGAGAGAGGTGTATGAGCTTGTGGTGGAGGTATCAGAGAGGCCAACAAGCTCTTTCAGCTCATGAGGTGCAGAGGCCATGAGCACAGGCCCATTTCCCACTGCCACTCTGCCCACCCTGCTTCTCCCTTCCCAAAAGGTTGTCTGGTTCCCCTTGTCTGCCTGTGTGCCATGGGAGACACCAACTTTGTCATCAGCTTCTCCTGGTGCAGGCTTGAGATATAAACAACAGAGGATAAAAATAGCACTTAGGTCCAGATGATTAAACTGAATCTCTTAAAACTGCTCTTTTCCCACCAGCCTGCCCTCAGCAGCAGCATGTTTCCATCACTGCAGTCAGTGGCTGTGTCATCATTCCTGTGTGTGGAAAGTAACCCCTGGGCTTCGGCAGCAGTGCTGTGCATCAGTTACTGTCTGCTGGCACCATAACGAGCCAGAACGTGATCCTCTGCATTTAAAGAGAAATAGTTCATGCTGCCTCAGAGCTTCTGAGTGGGGAAAACAAAACATTAATAATAAAGACACCTGATCTGTGACCACAGTGTGTCCCACCGCAGGACTACAGAGGCTCCCCAGGAGCATCGGGAGCATTGCAATCTGGGCTCACTCACATCCTGCTGCCAGCCTCTGATGTGCTCTGCACCTCCAGCTCCTCACAGGGGGTAGTGTAGTGGTGAGGTCTATGGGAATCTGTGTTGTCTTTGGATTCATCCTTTTTATCTCCAGCCAAACCCAGAAGACACAAAATCTTGAGCCTGAAAATGCTCACCCTGCTCCTGCCACCTTTCGCAATCCTCTGGCATTGAGCAGTACACCAAAGGGATAACAGATACTCTGTGTAGAGGCTGGGTATATTTATAATTCAGGAGCTCAGGTTTCCATCTCATATCCTATTTGCACTTGTCCATTGAACTTTGTTGTTAAAAAGCTATTAATTTTCACTTGATGTTTCTCAGACCTGGTTTCATCCTCCAGAACTGCTGTTAGTGCTAAAAATAACAAATAAAAATAACACAGTTGAAGTACTTTTAGTTATCCTCCTGTAAGAGCTGTTCTCCTTTTCATGCTTTGGATTGTGTTTGAGAGCCTAGAAACGCCCTTTATTTACATTTTTCATGTGTGCAAGCATGACTTCCTCTTGCAACACATTGCAGATGTTCCTCATCTGGAACTGACTTACCCTATGCAAGACTTTAGGGCACAGGGTGAGGACAGGGGCTCTTCTGGCTGAGGTAAAAATCACAATCCCTACATTGTTGCAGCACTGTCACTTGTTGAACATAAGCCATTGTAAAGTAAAGGCATTTTTACCAATGATTTTTACCAAAACATGAAAAGTTGTGCAGATTGTTATGGAGTTGAGCAGCAACAGGGACTACTTCTAGCTAAGCCTGTTTAAATGCAATTGATCATTTAAAGTCATTCACCATTCTTCATGGTGAAAACTGAAACAGTAGAAAGATCTCTATATCTAAACAGAAATCAACAGAGCAGGACATGAGGAGAGCATTGAGCTAACAAGGAGCTCCAGAAATTAAACCAGTCCTGGGTTAATTTTGTTGCTGTTCAAGCCCCAGAGGAGAATATCCAAACCCTCAGGAAATGTCACTGTCAGCACAGGGAGGTTTGGGATGCTCTGCTCTCCCAAAGCAGAATTGCTGCAGTGATGGGATGGCCTGGGACATCTGCCATGCACAGGAAACATAGCCAGAAAGCAGAGGTCAGGCCTGGAGTAACAGAGACTGTGTGCTCTCCAACTGACAGCTTTTAATGTGAGAACAGTCACTCAGCACTGGCATTTCTGCTGCATTAATTGCCATTAGTGTCATCCTTGCGGGAACACTAAATTCATGGCAAACCTTGAATTAGCACACTCTCATAATTCCTAACTTAGGCAGAACCATTTGCAGAGGCAGCACGTCCCAAGCAACTGGAGCAGACACAAGGAATGATACTCTGCTGGGCCTTGGATGTTCAATTTAGCAAAGAAAAGAAGCAGAGGTCACACTCATAGCTGCATATTTATGGGTCTGTCCTGGAAATCCACAGAGCAGCTGCCAAAAGGAGCCTGGCACCATTAAGGTGCAGATGTGTGTCTGGGCTCCCAGCTCTCAGCTGCCCAGCCCCAGGCACTGTGCATCAAGCTCTCCCTGCACCCAATTCTCCACTTTCCTCTTCCCACCAACTCCTGAGATCCCCCAGTATAATCTCGGCCTAATGAAGTGGAAAATTTACCACCATCTTTATCAGTTGTAGCATTCCCACAACAAGGTCAAGGTGTCATTGCAGAGCACACTGGTGGTATTTGACATGGAAATGGCAGAAGGTGAAACAGGGATGGCCAAAATTTGCTGCTAGTCCCAGGGGAAAAAAAAAAGAAAAGAGCTTTCCAGGCTCTGAAATCCCTGTTCACACTTTACAAATCCATCTCTTTGCAAAGCTTAGAGAAGATTTGAGATTGGAAACCACAATAATTCAAAATTTTACTTGAAGGGCTGTTGACCCAAATTCCCATTTCCCAGATAAAAGCAGCCCCTGGCTTCCCCGGGGCAGAAAGCAGGAAGGACAAAAGCAAAGCCCCAGAACTGTGTTTTATCAGAGGAGAAATATTTCCTAAGGGGAAAATTCAATCAATACTTTGCAATTTCCTAACAATCCATTAATCATTGCAATTATGCAGAGATAATTCAAGCTTTCCAATCCAGCTGCTAAATTAGAGAAAAGTGTACTCTTAGCATGCACTATCCCCAGTTTCACATGTCAGTCAGAAAAAAACCTTTCAAATATAAAATCCATCCACTGAAATTAAAAAAAACAATTATTTTTTTAAAACCCTAGACCAATTTAAATAGTTTACAATATACAAGGATTCTATTTTTCAGGTAATTCTATGCCACAGGTAGGAATAATGAAAATACATGGAGTTAATATGAATTTTTCTGTTGATAACTCATTTGCATTCCACCACCAGCTATATCCTTTCTGATTTCTACAGGTCTAAGAAGAAAAGATATAAGAAGAAATAGATCAAATCAAAATTAATTTCTAAATTAGCTTTTCCTTTCCTAACCTCAAACTTGGAATTAAAAAAAAAATACTTGCATCTGAACAGATTTTTTATCCAAAATCAAATCTCATTCTGGTTTTGCTGTTCTTTAGGAATCCCTGCAGCACTACAGAAAGACTGGGAAGGGAACAGAAAAAATTAACCATCTTCTGGAGACATTTTTCACTAGGACAATATTATGGTAAGCAGAACGGAAGGAAAATTTTCAGTGTGTTTTGGGAACAGGAATTGAATGCAAGACTCAATGACTTGGTGTTCCTTGTGATGACTGTCAAAATGAAGTCATCAGTTTCCTGAATCCATTTTGGACTCAACACTCATCTCTTTGTCTGTGTCTGCTGCCTCCAGAGACACTAGCAAGATAACCCTGGCAGCCCCAGGATAATTGCTGGCCAAGATATAATTTCATAGAATCATCACTCGAAATCTTCTTCCTCTTACATACCCTGCCAGAGGGCTTTATTCCCTATCTAGGGTCAAAATTTGCTTGTTGTTGGAGTTGCAAAATTTGCTTGATGCTGGAGTTGCAGGCAAATGCAGCGACAGCAGCGCAGGCGTTATCACGTGGCCCATCATCTTCTAATTTGGATTCAAAAGATCAGCCCTGGGGAATGGAGAAGCACTTTGGGTTCTGTGGCCAAGTCATTCTCTGCTGAAACAACCGGCGGGGCTGGCTGGCTGTGCTCAGCATGGCCACGTTGTTGTGGAGCTGCACGACTGTACCGGGAGCCAGGCTGTGACTGTAAAACTTTGCTCATTAAGATCATTAGAGAGCTGTCAGATGGAACAACTGGGATGGCTTTGATCTGGCAGAATATCCTTCCTTCTGTTCCCAGACCTTGGGAACCATCCAGTTTTCCATTATTCTTTTTTTTTCAAGTCATTCAAACAATGCTCTTTGGGTTTTCTATAGGTTGCAATATCTTCTTCAGGCAAACTGGAGACTGTAACAAGATTAAATTATTAAATAGAAACCCTGATATTTCAGTGATTCCTCTATAAATATATTCACAGCTGGTTTTGCCAAGAAAATAACAAAATGTTACAGATAATCCCAAAGATATTCCCTATAAATCCACTAGGTGTCCTACTGTTTTCAAGCAATTAGGCTCAAGGTTTGTTTGGGTTTTTCCCTAGTTTTGCCAGTGAGGAATTAGTTTGAGGCTTTAGTGGAATTAGGTCTGGGTTTGCAGGTTGAAGAGACGTGTATGTGTGGTTTGTGTGACACAGCAGGACATCTGGATCACAGCGGCAGCGCTTTTGGCAAATGCCACTAATGTTCCCCACAGAGACCAACTCAAGGTTACAGGCTGGAAGAGAAAAAGGGAAAAGAATCTGCCTTCCTCTCCTGGGAATGCTAAACAAGATCCAGCCGAGCCAAATCCTCTTTTCAGTCAACCTTGGGCATCTATTTATAGGACTGCTAAAGCAGAGCCAACACTGACCTCAAAGGTGATGGCAACACACGTTAACCTTCATGGGAGCTGCTCTGCACAGGCTGTGGTTGTGACATTCCTGGTCACTGTCCCTGTCCCTGACGAGTGTTCCCCGATTGCCAGTGCCTGTCAGCAAAGGCCAGCACAGCACGTTCACAAGGTGCCCTGTCACTTCCAACACGGGGGGCATGTAAATACACAGCAAGAAAAGCAAGCTGAAAAACAGCCAAAGGGGAATTTTCTCATCTCAGAAAATCCTTGGGGTGGAGTGTGGCCATTGGACAGTCTCCAGCTGCTTGGCTGCTCCTCCATGGAGTGCACACACCATATCATTTGTGCTGTCCAGGACATCTCTCCTCTGCCTCCAGATTTGTTACTTGCACTGAGCCCCAGATACCTCCTAGGTATTGAAAAAGCATCTTTCATTATTCCAGTCGTTTTCAGTGGTCAAAAATACAGTATTTCAGTGAGAGAGAACTGCAGGGTGATTTTTATGGTCTTGTAACTGAAGCAGAAATGACATTCTGTGTAATCCTCCCAGCACTGCCCTCCTAAACAGGAGCCATTGCATTTGCAAACACCCCTCCTGTTCACTCTCATTTCACAGGGCTGCCACAGCTTGGACCTACCCCAGATTTATGCAACATAAGTGAGGAGAAAATCAGTTTTGTTTTCTATTTAACAAATGCCAGAGGCAGAGATGCTCTCAAACAATGAGATTGTCTCTTTTTCCAGTAGGTGCTCCATGGCCAGAAGTCCTGCCCAGGGCTATTGGCTCTGCAAACAGGCACTAGGCAAGGTGTCAGCACCAGTTTAATCACAAACTGCAAGGGGAAATCAGAGGGGGAACAAGTGCCTCCTGTCCTTGGCCCACCAGGACTCCTTGCCATCAGGCATTGTGCATCACAGGAATTGCTGAGCATCTGTCCTCTGCCATGTGTCACTGCACTGCCTCTCTTCCCTGCTCTCTGTGCTCAAGGTATGGCAGTCATTGTCCTGCAAGAGAGGATGCTCAGATCTTCCCCAGTGTGTATCTGTAGGTATCTGCTGCAGTCCCACCCCTGTGCAGGGTGCAGCAAATGCTGGTTGTGAGGGAGTCTAACCTGGTCCAGCACCTGTGTTTGCTGTGACACACAACAAACACCTCGAGCCTTGCCATGATTCAGAACATAATGTGTGGGAGCCATCTGGCCCCGTAGCTGAAGGAGCAAACGGAAAATCTGATAAAAGCACAAACAGTCACAATGAGAGACTGAAAAGATGTGTTGATATTCCAAGCAGAAGCCTCCTTCTGTGGGGGGTAATCTCATCACCCATTGCCTCTTTCCTGCTCCTGCCTCTGGAAACCTGCTGTCAGCCAGGTTGCACTCTCAGCTCTGGGAGTACTCACACCTCTGGGATGCTAAAAATATGTTTCATGTGCTTGAGTGAACCTCCCAAGACAAGAATTTGCTCAGCAGCCAGCTGTGCAGCAAGCAAGATGTGGAAGATGCTTGCAGCACAGCACATTTTAGGGAGCTTGGATTGATCCAGAACTTTGGCTGATTTAAGATGCACTCTCGATTGGGATTAGTCACTAATAGTGTCTCACTGCTGTGCAGAATTACAGCTTATGGCTGTGACAGACTGAATGGAGTTTCACCTCAGCTTGCCTAGGTATTCTCAGCCCTGGAAAGGAGATGTGTTTGAGAGGGACTGGAGCATCAGGGGAGAAACAAGGAACTCAGTGCAGTAGATGGGGTAGAGCTTGGGATGGCTTCGATGTGGCAGAGTTTGTGTATAACTTGTCCAGGATACTGGGTTAATAAACATGGTTTCATTGTATTTTGCAGCCAGTCTGGTTTTCCCTCATTCTGACCCTGGTTTCTGATGTTTGGAGGGCACAGGGAAGGCAGGGAGACAGAAGATGCCTATTCTAGTACTTCTCTGCAGGGAATGCACACGTTTCAGACAGGTACACATTTGTTTCCTCTGACACCAAATTAATGGGAATTGATGTATTGATTCTACAATTCTTCTAAAAATTGCTTCAAGTTTTGGCTTGCTTTCAAGCTGGTTAAATGCAATGTGCACACAGTTCAAGACAGCTATTTAATTCGTCTAATATTAATATAGTTTAAAAAATTCAGCTCCCTGTGAAATGCAGAAGGTAAAAAGCATAGAGAGCAGCCCAGAAAGGCTCTATATCTTGAGTTCATCCCACAGTGAGGGCTGCAGGTGATGGGGAGATTCTGCCCTTCTGCCCCACTCAAGTGAGACCCCACCTGCAGAGCTGCCTCCAGCCCTGGGGAAGAACAGCAGAAGGATTTGGAGCTGCTGGAGCAAGTCCAGAGAAGGCCATGGAGATGCTGCAAAGGCTGGAGCCCCTCTGCTCTGGAGCCAGGCTGGGAGAGAAGGAAATGTTCAGTTTGGAGAAGAGAAGTCTCTGGGGAGACCTTAAAGACCTTTCCAGAGACCTTTTCCCCCCCTAAAGAGGGTCCAGGAGAGCTGGAGAAGGACTTTGTACAAGGGCCTGCAGGGAGAGGACAAAGGGGAATGGCTTCCCACTGTCAGAGAGTAGGGATAGGTGGGATATTGGGAAGGAATTGTTCTCTGTGAGGGTGAGGCCCTGGCACAGTTACCCAGAGAAGCTGTGGCTACCCCTGGATCCCTGCAAGTGTCCAAGGCCAGGTTGGATGGGGCTTGGAGCAACCTGGGATAGTGGAAGGTGTCCCTGCCCATGGCAGGGGTGTTGGATCTGGATGATTTTTATAGTCCCTTCCAACCCAAACCATTCTGGGGTTCTATGATTCCATTATGCCATAATAACCTGAGTCAGTCATTTGTTAGTCTCAGGGGTAAATCCACTGTCCTTATGACTATTCATATATTTAACTAAATAAGTACTGGCAAAGTAGTCACCTCAGGTACTCAGCTACTGTATTTGTAGACTATGGGAATATCTCTGTGCCAGGTAGGCTCCTGGTCCTAAAAAGAGAAATAGCTTGTATCAGGAATTGAGTAAGAGTTTCTTCTTTGATCACTCTGTCTCTGCTTTTATGATCTCACTAGGACAGTGATATGACAGATGCTTCTGTATTTTGAGTGGCAACACGACTCGTCCAAATATTTGAAGTCATCTTCGTGTTTCATTTATTTTCTGGCAAAACAGCATCCATCTGCAGTTTAAGAATAGAACATATTCAAAAAAAAATGTATAGAACTCCAAAGCACAGAACATACAATTTCTGGGCAAAATTCTCTTCTCAGTTACATTTACATAACTCTGGAGTAGTGTCTTCCTCTTTCTTGTTGTTACTCTGAACCCCTTTTCATCTCATTGGGTCAGAGCCATAGGATCTACCATACATGGCTAAATCCGATTTCGTCACAACTGTTGCAATCTCCTAGACAAAATTACAATCTCAGAGGAAGTACATAAAGATGCATGGGCCTCAATATCCTAAAAATATGCTGCTGTCAGTTGTTTCTCTGTTAGTAGTTTTCCATGCAAATGAAAATACCATGTTGGTGGAGAACTGCTGAACTATCTGGAGCAGATTTTCCACACACACACACACAAGCAGAGAATCTGCATTATTTGGCCAAGCTCCTTTATAAAAGATCATGTTCAATAGCTCTTTCTTTAAACAAAGAAAGGGTTTGCACTAAATTGTTTGATATTTATTTCGTGTAACTCTGTTCCTTGGCTGTCCATGATATAGAAATGCTGTTATGCTCCAAGAAGACAGATTGCCTGGGCTGGAAGCCCCAGCCCTGATCCAGGGAAGCACATGGCTTCCTTACAATGATTACGATGAATATAATTACTATTCAGTATATGGGGCAATTGTTTTTGGTGTTTAAACCAGAACAAAACAAAACAAAACAAAGCAGGTTTGGAAAGGAAAACAGAGCATTAAAAAAAAATAAATTGTTAAATAGGAAGTGGTTGACTTCCAGGAAGTAACTCCATATGCAGATTCTGCTATCCAGTGTTTCCAGTCATCAGAGACCGGAAAGAAAAAAATGCCATTAAATATCCCAATGGTCCTTTAGAAAATAATGCACCTCCCTTTCTGTAGGTATAACATTTTACATCTCCTGTCCAACAGCTGGTGGTGTCAAAGGCCAAGTGAGCAGGACATGGAATGCAGAGCCTGACGCTCTTCAGTGGTTACTGAAGGCAAAACCATCTAAAGCTGTAGCAGATGTTCACTTGCTTCCTGTCTGCTTATCAGCCCTGCAAAGGCACTTGGGTTTTGTGCTTGTTGTGCCAAGGGTAGCTATGGAGATCTCATACAAGCTGTGCAATAGTGATACACTCAAGAATTCTTTATGTATTTGGTTATGAATGATCAAGAAAATAGTATGGTTTCTAAGAACTCGCTCAAAAATTTCCATATGTACATCAGTCGTTCCCCTCGCACGACACGAAAATGACATTTTAAATTATAGAATAACTTAAGAAATACATTTCTGCAGTGAAGATGTTCATTTGGCCTCGGTGTCCTCAAATTTTCTACATTGTTTCTAGTACACCATGAAATAAAGAATAGTATATCCAACCAACTGAATTTCTCCAAGGCCTTGAAAGTGCTCCAGAAGAGTTTTTAACTGCCAATTTAAATATCACTGCCACTAATCCTTTTTATGGCACCTCAGCTCAGTTTTAATTCCTGTTTATATTCATTATGAGGTCCTGTAAATTATAACTTTAATATGAATGACTACATGCAAGTGTTAATGCAGTGCTCCATCTATTCTAGGGCTTTGAGATAGTTTAATGAGACTGATTTTTACACTGATGCATTTAAATTAATATGCATTCCCAATACAGTCAAGACCCAGGACAATTAAGTTCATTAGTTATTAGATAGGAGGGTTTTTTCCTCCATGAAATAGAAGAAATAAAAGAATTTATTTTGTGTCAATTTTAGCCCAGATATTTTGCTTTAAAGAGTAGCAGAAAAGGATGGATTTGGAATGGTTCCTTTGCCCATGTTGAAACTGCAAACTAAAAGTGACAGTTTTACTTATCACTGGTAGACATGGTTATAGATATTCCTATGGGATACAAAAGAAGAGCAGTGGCTCTGCTGGTGTTTGCCACATTTCATATAACACTATCTATAAAAAAGAGCACTAGGTAACATTATTGCACCTTAAATTGTTGATAGCATAGCAAGTTTGTGTTGGAAAATGCAAAGAGTGGGCACAGAGTATTCCTTCTAGGGGTGATATTCAGTGTATTGCAACATCATGGACCATAGTTCAGGAGGAACTGAAGCCCTTCGGGACAGCTGGTTCCAGGAGAAGTAGGTGTGGACATTCTTTTGAGTAAATGAGCTTCCATATGAAAGCTAGAGACCTAAAATTCAGTCACCTTCCTGTCCCCAAAGGCACGCAAGGACAAGACAATGCATGAAACAGAAAAGTTTCTGAAGTTAAGATATCAGGACTTTATGCAAAGGGCAGACTTGCAGGCAAAGGATGATCTGAAGAATGCAGTGATAGAAACTGCCTGAAGCATCTGGGAAAACACAAGAAGTACAAAGATGAAAGAGGAAAAGAGGGAAAAAGGGGACCCAGAGGTCAAATTCGAATGAGATGGTAATGTGGAGAAGGTGAGCACAATTCTATGGGTGAGTTCCTGGTAGAGATGCAGTAAATATATTGAAAAAGCAACATATTGGTACTATGCCTGGGTAAGAGAGTTTTTGTTTGAAGTGTTTGAAAATTGAGGTCACAGTATTTAGACTTAGACTGTAAGGGGTAGCGCAGTTGGAAGCAGGATGGATGAGATGGTTTAACAAGGCTTCATTGTAGTCACATTAATTCAGTTTAAATAATTAATTCTCTTTTAAATTGACTTTATTCTGCACACTTGACATTTTGGAAAAGCTGCCATTGCCTGGCCTTCTGGTAAATGCTTTTGCATTTGTTTTCCATTGTTTCCTTCTTGAAAAAAAATCCTTGTCACTAACAGGAACCATCAGCAGCATGGAACAAATTGACTTGCCAAGGACATTTCCTCCCATCTCATTATTTGTACTAGAAGTACTCTTTTTTTGTATCAAGAGTCAGAGTGTGATTTTTAAAAATTGCCATTTATTAAGGTAGTTTCGTACTGTATTATGAATCAAATTCAAACTTGATTATGTAAATTACTTTCTGTGCATCAACATTTGGTCATACATTTTCCAAGGAGGTGATCAATCAGTTGAATTAACAATCAATTCATAGTTGTCTCTGCCTACCTCATTATGAAGAGCCCCTGCCTGTTGCAGGAGAGGGTCTTCCCCAGGTATGAATCAGAGCAGATACACCACCCATCACCCTCTTTCTTCTGCTCTTAGCACATTGATTTTGAGCCTCGAGTGGCTGAGACTGAGCAGATCTATAATGTTATTTGGTGCAAATTGGGTTAAACGAACAGGTTGTGTATTTTACTCACAAGGTGATTCGGTTTGTGTTTTCTCTCCTATCCTTTCTCAGCTCTTGGTTGTGGCTCAGTTGCGAAGAAAGTGTTCATCTGCTCTAAAGTCTCCCATGGAAGTGGCAGTGCTGTATGGCAAAGGAACACAAACATAATTTTGGAGGGGGGGGTCTGTTGGGGTTGGGGCTCCTTCAGGTAACCTGGAGCCAATCCTCTGAGAGCTCAGCAAAGGGCAGAGCCTGGGCTGACCTACATTCACAGTGACTCACCGTGAGATTTAATGTTGTTCCTCTGTTTTGCTGGTTTCTGAGCAGTTGCTGAGGATTTAAACAAGGGCACTCTTACCTAACCCAATCAATGGATGAGCAGTTAGGACCCAATCTAATGTAGACAGTATTTGTAATAATAGAAGGGCACATTCCAAAGCTGTTAGAGAAGAAAAGAATTTCAGATAATTAGGAGAGGAGTTGGGCAGTGATACAGATTTAAAAAGTACCCAAGATAAAATAACAGATACTAAAAATATCTGTATTGAGATGAAATCCTCATGACTCAGTGCTCGAGCCAACTTCCATTCTCTAGGAATTAGCAAGGAAATCATCCAAACAGGGAAGGTCGTGGTGTATTGCCCTACTCTGGGCTTACATTTACACTTCAAAGATGTACCTCACACTGAAAAAGGTCAAAATAAGGTATGACTTTTCAGGGGATTTGCAAATTTTTAAAAATATGTTCTGTAGCTGTAGCTTTTTTAAAAAATTGTGAGTTTTTCTAGGAAAAAAAAAGTGAGTTTTTCTATCTAGAAAAAATCGAATAGAGAGCACTCTGGAACTTGAAAGGCAAAAAGCACTGACAGCAGGACCAGAGATACACTCTTTGTGACCAGCAGGACATCATTTTTAATACCTGTGACTCTCTAGCTAATAACTGAGAACTGGTCAATCCAGCTTGGAAGTAGAAACACAAGAGTGCCATTTCTTCTCCTTTTTTCTGCATGAAGTGTTCTCCAACTAGATGCAAAACTTTGAAAATATTAAAGATACTGTAAGTATTAAAAGTATTTTGAAAAGTATTTTGAGTGTTGTAGAATCTCAGAAAAGCAGAAATCTGTGTTAGGAGAGCTTCAGCTACAATCTGGGTCAGATTTTCAGTGCAGATGTGTCAGATGCAGTTCCTTGGAAACTCTCCATGACAGTTAGTGAGAAGAGTGACCCAATGTTTTCTCACCGTACAAAATAACTCTTCTGTTTGATGATGTCATGTGCATGAAGCACTGCTTGCATTCCCACAGCAGAGTCCTGTTTCAGCTTGTTTGGGAGAAGAGATTTCGTCTTAGAACGGTTTCAAACAGGGAGTTTAGCAAATCTCTTTGGTACATCTTGACTGATCTCAATCGGTTTTCAGAATTTTAATGATCCGGTTTTATTTCCAGATCATAGCTATTTATGTAAATTAGATGCCTTATAAATAAATAAGGAAATTATTCCATAATATTAATTACAGGCTTTATGGTTCAAACACCTATACTAAAGGCAAATGGTGCTGGGGATTGTCTTTGAGTTTATTAATTTAGTTACTTTGTTAGTTTTATTTTGACTTGACTTACATATGTTGGGCAGTATTTCCTGAACTAAAACAAGGTGTACTGTGTGCTTAGATATATCAAAGGATATTGAAGGATAATAAAAATCAAAATGCATTACACAGTGGTAGTAGTAAATGGAAATCAGACTTTAGAATGTTTTTGTCTAAAAATCAAGGAAATTAGTTTTACTTGGAGAATCTCAGCTTAAGTGTTGTTACCCATTTACTCAAAAATTAGTTTTAAATTAATTATAATCCTTTGCACTTCTATAGCTGCTTCTCTTGAGAATCTCAATAGTGTTCTACAAACATTAATTAAGCCTAATAGTACTCCTGAGAAGTGGTTAAGTGATAGATATACTTCACCCACCATGATATAAGCAATCTCTAGAACAAAATACGAAAACTTTAAACAGCAGGACTACACAGGAGTTTAGAGCCTGAAGTATCCCTGTCAGGAAAAAATGTGGGGAAGATTCAGCTACATGGAATACAATTGCTTGGCCTGGGCACAATTCAAAGGTGAATATAAAGTGCAAATAATAAAGAACTCTTCACTAGAGATCTCTAGCGAAGGATAGTGGTTTTCTATGGCCCCACAGTATCATGTGGTGTGGCTCTGGTGATGAATTGAATACTGATTCAGAGGAAAACTGCTATTTGCAGAAATCACCCCCAGATGGGCCAAAGAGCAGGCGTCCACATGGAACCTTTAAGGCTGATGCATGAACAGCAGGGATAGCAGTTAAGTCCTCTCACCCCTGAGGGAACAGGAGCTGCTGAAAATAGCAACAAACCAGCAGTATCAGTGTGTACATTTACAGCCCCAGACTGTTATTTTTGCTGGCGAATCTGCATGCACAATTTCCTTCCTGATATTACTCCACAAAGAGCAGCTTTTGTTATCTGGCATTACTGATGACAGCAATACTTAAACCAGGTTAGTGCTGGCACAGACAGCAAGCTGGCTTTGATAGATGCATTAGGATTTGGGCCGTCCTCAAGCAACCCTTCTGCTGTCCCTTGCTCACAAAATGGGCTGCAAGTATTTGTCTGGGAGCTTCGAGCATCCAGAAATGTGCTCCAGCTGTACAGCTGATTGCCTGCTAACAACAGGACAAGAGCTATGGATGGCATCGCTTGTTTGACACCCAACCTGCAGCAACACAGCCAAGAACAACTTCACTGTTTTCTCCCCACTAACACCAAAGGCCATCCCCTGCCTCTCTTACCATTCCAAAGCTGATAGCTGCTGCCATGCTGCAGTGCCTTGTGAGTAATTTTAGCAGTTGCCGAGGGAAACTTTACGACACCCAGCCGAAGTCCTCAGATGCACACTCTGAAATCTTGAGGAAGCAAATTGGTGCTGGAAAGAGAAATGATAATGAGTTCGCATCAGATCTTTATTTATAGAAATGACTTGGAAGCAGCTGGATCTCCTCCTTGGGTACATTTTCTTTCCTTTTTGTTTCCCAGTATTTCTGTGCTTTTGAGATGACAGACTCTCCCATAAATATTGGCAAGACATGCTTGCTGAGAAACTCTCTCTACCTGATGGAGAAAAATAATCTCCTCATTTTATCCAACTGGAATGCCTAGATACTGCAACTGAATAATTAGACTTTATCCTTACACATATACAGTAACATTCTTTATTTGCATTTGTGAATTGTAATTCATGACACATGTGACTCCAGTGCTTCTGCTGAGTTCAGTGGCCTTTGGATCAGAGCCTGTATTTGTTTCATTTCCCCATATTTTTAGCTGCTTCAGTAATTACTTTACCTAGAGAAAGGTCTGAAAAATGTTTTATTTTTTTTAATATACATATATGATATTCTATTTCCTGTTTTATAATGTATAGTCAGTTGTTTCTCTAGAGTGCAAAAAGCTTTTCAGAAATACTATACTTGAATCAGTAAGAGTGACTGCACTGTTGTACTGCTGCACCATAATATTTAAATGCTTTATTATTTCATAATCTGTCCTACAATTTAATCATTCCAAGCTGGGATGGTCTCTTTATGTCAAAAGGGATAAGTCCCAGATTTACAAATACGCATGTATGAAAAAACCCATGAAGATGTTGCTTCATTTCCAGTGTGATTCCAGCTTGCCAAAGGCTCCGTTTCATTGCATAACCCTCCGGATGCACTTCCATTACTGCACCATAAAGTGGGTTACTGGACAGGGTAAGGCAATTCATCTTCTGAAATGCAGAGTCTTGTTTTGCCAGTTATGGAGTTGATAATTATCCATTACCATTATCTCCATAGTTATTTTTACCAAGGTTACAGGTAGGTCTATTTCAAAGGTGTTCAGTTGGGCTCTCTTGGAGGTTCATCGTTCCCCTATAGAGGTAAATGAGCAGTGCACACAGCACAGCCAAGGGAGCTCAAAAGGCATAAAACTGGTGAGAAAGTGAACAGATTAAGCCCCAAACTGCACACTTAAGAAACTGACTCAAAATTGTTTTGCTTATGAAAGCCAGTCTTTGCCAGGAAAAACTGGGAATAGTGATAGCTGCGGTTTTTTTAAAGCACTTTGAAGCCCCATGAATTATAAATCATCAAACTCACAATCCTCGGACAAAGTCTCTTAAAATCATGTCCTGGGACAGCAGAGTTCTCCATTCTATTCCTGGCTCTGTCACTGACCATCTGCCACTTGTCCTCTGCCTTGCTTGAGTTTACCCATGTGTAAAATGCACTTAAAATAATCTAAACCAGACTTTGAAAATCACTTCAGTGCCACAAGCTAGAATTTTGGGGTTGTAACATGGAAAAAAATCATTCTGTGGTTGCTGATCCGTAGAAAGCCAGCGTGTCTCTCTGGCTGCCAGGGCTCCACCCTGCCCTTGAGAGGCAGCAGAATCCCACATGAAGTGTGCTTGGTGCCTGCCCACCTGCACTACATGCAGGTGTTAACTCGGGTAATTAGCTAACTCTGCACAACAAGAATCTGATCCAACACTGACTGGAATTAATAAATAGACTTCAGAGATTTAATGATCTTGGGCTTGGGTCTTCATGTGCAAGTAGAGATCCTTGCTTAGAGATCCCAAAAATCCCTGGGAAGGGAAAGGCTTTGTCTGACTGACACATAGACACATCTCTGTGCAATGAGCCTGGCAGGAGCTGGGCACACAGTAAATCTGTCTCTGCCTGTACAGTAGCACTATTCACTGATGCTGCTCTTTATTCACAAATAAATACAGAACTACAGACACAATTTTTCATAGGCCCTTTTGCACGTGGCTTTAGAAGAGCCTTAAAGTGGAAAATTGATGACAAGCTAGGCAGGAAAGCTTCGTGGTGAGATTTGTTAGGAAAGGTGACTTGATAAAGGTGGTGACAAGCTAATAATGAAATGGAACATTGCAATTAAATGTGCTGGTGGGGAAGAAAGTGTGCCACAGCCAAGAGCATGAGCAGCAGGTAGGTCAGGGAGAGAATGCAGCAGAGGTTTGATGGAACGGGGTGGGAAGGAGGGGGAGATGTAAGAACAAGAAAGACAGGACAGAGATAAGCACTGTTAGCTGTGATAGCAGTATGGGGCAGAAACTACTTTGGTGTTTTGTATCAGGCCTTGCAGGGAGAAAACCCCGTCCCTGACCGCAATTTGTTGACATTGACACAATGTGTAATTAAATGCAGATAGTCCTAGAAGGACAGAAATGGGGGAGGAGAAACAAATTAACAGCAAAACAAAGACATCTACACAACGTTTTACTTATCTGAGCTGAAAGGTATGAAAAAAGAGAATATTTAAGAATTCTGTTTCTCCAAAATGAGTTTCCATTAGAAATAGCCCAGAATATTTTAACGGTTATGAACTTAAACCCTGCAAAGTGAGCTATTCATACATCAGTGCAGGGATTTTGCTCAGTATACAGGCAGCTGTAGCAATACTCTTAGAAGTAGGAAGAGACCCATTAATCTTGGATGTTAACACTGAAGCCTAGAATTTATGCCTACCTGAAAAATGAGCAAGGGCAGAGAGCACAGAACAGTTTGCATATCAAAAATTACTAACACTAGTCAGAAAATGGAGTTCAGTATTGCTATTTATTTGAAAAGCATTTCCAGTATTAAAATATATTGGAAATTGATTTAGAAGCACACCAAATAATTTAAGGATATGCTACTGAACGCAGAGCATCTTGCTGTAGTGAACATTTTAAGTTCTTGGTCTCTCACCCCATTGTCGGGAGAGACAAGTTCTTTATGGGTGTGGCTAGAAATACATTTCACGTAGAAACACAAGGAATGGGAACGTTCTCGTAGTCCCTGACACATTCCTTACTCGGTTTGCTGCCTGTTAAGAAAAAACCAAAACAGACTCAGCTCCCAAATATCAGCCCTGGCAGTGCAGAGCTGTGCCTGCATGTGCAGGCTTGCACATGGGTGCTCCTGCCCAGATAGACTCCGACTTGTGTCAGCCAACACATTTCCTACATGGGGGGGTATGAGGAGCAGCATTTCTGCTATAAAGAATTTATTTAATAAAAGCATGTGGGGGAAAACAGTGTTATTTTATACTTTTTGGCTTTTATATTCTCCTATTTGGTCAGATTTTCAGAGGAATGAGATAAACCAAGAGAGTAAGTCTGAACACAACTGAGTATTTACAGTTCCGTTTTGATAAATTCACAGTATTTACAAATTCAGAACTTCATATAAATTTTATGTCTTTTATAATGAGACATATCTAAACCCTCAAACCAAACATCCAAAACTGAGGTAAGCCTGAATTCAAACTCAGAATTGTACGGTTGGAACCTATCCCTAAACAGCAGTTTGGTATAAAATTTGGAAACTCAGGGTTGCAGTGGACAATGTGTTAGAAAAGTAGTATTTATTTCTGTGTGGGTACAGGCAGGACTCGTTCTGTTGCGCTCAGCAACATCTTGACACGCTGCACTAATCTTAGCTGCACGCTCTTAAAAGATTATTTTTGTCTCGGGTTCTTTTTCTAGTCTTTGATGCAACAGCCTGCTGCGGGTTACATCAAGCCTGCAGAAAATCCCTCGGTTTTCTCATCCCTTGTTTTCCAGACAGCCGGCACCTCCTCCGGGTCCAGGCGACGGGCGCCGCAGGTGAGCCAAATCCCGGCCTATTTGGGCCGGAGATTAAAATATGTTTCAATTAAAGATGCTGTCTGGGTTAAAAGGCTGAGGTGGGGGGCGGCAGAGTCCAGCCCGTGGTCTGCGCGCTGTTTTGGTGCTTTCACTCAGGGCGCCCCGCTCCCCTCTTCACGGCTCGGAGCTGCCGGCGCTGCGTTCCGTGAGGGGGAAGGCGGGNGGAGGCCAGCGCCGGCGGGCCGGGGGCTGAGACTGCGCGGGGGCGGCGGTAACTTTCCGCTGGGCCGCGGTGGGAGGGGGAAAACTTTCTCCTTTCTCCTTGTGCCCGTCGGCTCGAGGCTCCCGCCGGGCCCGAGGGGCTCCCCGGGCGGCGGGGC
This sequence comes from Irena cyanogastra, assembly GCA_013397155.1. Taxonomy (NCBI): domain Eukaryota; kingdom Metazoa; phylum Chordata; class Aves; order Passeriformes; family Irenidae; genus Irena; species Irena cyanogastra. The sequence continues at coordinate 532,550 of VWZV01004334.1, forward strand.
CGCGGGGCTGGCCGAGCTCTCGCCGGCGACCTGCCATGTTGGACGGGCTGCACGCCGGCGGGCCGGGGTGTGTGCGTGTCCCCGAATCCGCGTGTGTGTGCGCGTTCCCCAAACCCCGAGTCTGTGCGCTCCCCAAACCCCCGAATGTGCGCGTTCCCCCGATCCGCGTGTGTGCGTGTCCCCCAAACCCATGTGCGGATTTTCCGCGCAGCACCGCTGCGTCAGCCGGAATTGCCCGGTGGTGCTCAGCCCCACGGTGCGTGTTTCTGTCCCGACTTTCCCTTCGGCAGCCTGGGTTGCCCTATACCTGGGTTGATGCAACGCGCTGCACANCCCGCGCCCGCCCCGCCGCGATCACGGGTCGCCGCCCGCCTCCCCCGCCCCGTGACAGCCAAGATGGCGGCGGAGGGGAGGGGGGATCCCGCCTGAGCCGCCCACACGGCGGGAGGCGGCGGGGGCGAGCCGGGCTCCGCTGGGATGAGATAAGGGCGCGGGCACNCCCCAAACCCCGAGTCTGTGCGCTCCCCAAACCCCCGAATGTGCGCGTTCCCCCGATCCGCGTGTGTGCGTGTCCCCCAAACCCATGTGCGGATTTTCCGCGCAGCACCGCTGCGTCAGCCGGAATTGCCCGGTGGTGCTCAGCCCCACGGTGCGTGTTTCTGTCCCGACTTTCCCTTCGGCAGCCTGGGTTGCCCTATACCTGGGTTGATGCAACGCGCTGCACACGGCTGTAGAAATTAGCCCTGGCATTTTTATCGTCATTCTGTCATGAGGTCTGCGTGTACAAGTTGCTGGCCAGGAGATGATGGTATTCAATAACTTCCCAGTGATGGTTGTTATTCCGAAGTTATTTCAAACAGGCTGCGTTTAAAAATGTGCCGCTTCTTCTTTGCTAAAAATGAGGTCTTGACTTTCTGCCTAGTTCTGGAACTTCTTTTTTTTTTTTTTTTTAATTAACTCAGTGGAAGTATGGTGTTCTGGACAGCTTTTTACTTAATTTCACAATTTTTTTCTGGAACTGTTGCTCAACTGGAGGTTTCCGTAAAAAGTGTTACATTATGGTACATAATATTTCACTTTTTGAATGAATAAACACAAATAGGTTGTCTTGGCAAGTGTCTGGTGGTTTAGGGATACTAATTGAGTTAGTCTAGCCAAGGAAGGTCGAGGGGCAGTAAATGGATTATTTCTGGTTTGTGTGTCTAGCATGCAAGTCTTACTTTGTAAGAGTCTCTTGCTTTTCTCATCTTTTTAAAAGAAGTCATATGTTTAGAGTACTGGAGAAACTTCATCTTGCTTTTAAAGTATTGAGGAGTCTGTAAGTTTATTTAAAGTGAGCATTAAAGTGGAACTCTGGTAAAAGGAGCTGTTTTTTAGGGGCTATCGTGACTTGGCATTGAAATAGTTTAATTATCAAAAATAGAGCATTACAGTTTCTGTGGTTAGCTTGAGGAAGGGGAAAATTGCATGGGGTCTTAAAGACAGAAGAAAAAAGATTAAGCTTCTCTATAGCCTTAAGAGCTTCTGCGATGTACATGTTTTACTTCTGGAAGTGCTGGGCTCCAGCTGGATGAGTACTTTACTCAAGTTTGAGTGGCTTCTGTTCCTTTGGAACAGGATTTATCCAATGGTCTCTTCTAAAAAGTGAATTTATTAGAAAGCAGCACAAAATATAAGATCTGCTTCCGCAAGCAGTAAGACAAAAAGCACCAGGATGATTTTCTTTAAACAGCGACTTACTTAAAAATATTTTCCCAGTATTTGAGATTTTCATGCCTCTGAGTATTCATATTTTTTGTAGCCATGTGGTTGCAGGTTTGTGTTTCTGGTGAGCAGCTTGTTCTATGTGACATAAGCCTAGTATGGTGCTTAATGGAATTACTATATGTGTTAATGGCAATATTAGCAGTGATCTAGTTAATATAGCCAGAGTTAATTATTAGTTAGAAACAGCACAAATATTGACATAGTCTGGCACACACTGTAGGGCTCAGGTGAACGCAGCTGATGCAGGTCAAGCCTTAGAAACAATGTCAATAACCTGCTTCTATTTCAAATATGTGCTTGGAAGGGAAAGTAGAAAGGTAGAGAGTAAAGCCAACTGGTCCCTAAGGGGAGTGAGGCTGTAACTAATACAGCTGTTCTGTGTGACTCTTAAAGAAGAATTGTGGGCACCACCACTGCCAGAAGCCAGTCTGTCAGTTTTTAATCTGCAGGATTTTGCATTGAGGGTTTACTAATTTCTAGGTTAATTCCTGCTGTAGTGTGTGATAGCTGGAGAAAAATGTCTTGTGACTCTTCAGAGAGGAAGACAATTCCTAGACCAAGCTGCATGATAATGGGGTTTGGTAACCTTGAGGTTTTAATACAAGAACAAGAAATTTGCAGCGTCACTTAAATATTCAACACCCTTTTTTATTTCCATCATGCTCCTTAGCAGCTGAGTTGCTGTTAGTTTTGCAAGTCATAGTGGGTTGAAATGCTTTTTATAACAGTGGCTGAAGAAACATTTGTGCTTCTTGGCCAAACACAGGCAGGTTGGACTGGGAATAGTACAATAGGTACTTAGTCAAAAGCTTTCTCAATCTTAAATTTATCCCCTGAAATGAAGACTTGCAGGAAGACTTCTTTCCGTTTTTTGTCCTTTCCTCAACTTTGACCTGAGCCTTTAAATAGGGTGTTGGTATGACCAGAAATTTAGAGGCCAAATGTTGCCCAGTTTATGTTGGATTAAAAAATAAAAAGTCAATATAGCCTCGTAATGTTGCTCAAATGTGTGTTTGGGGTATTGGTGATTTCCAGCTATGTTGCTGTGTGACAGGGTACCAGTGGTAAAGGTGTTGATACACGTGTTGCTGTAAAATTGAGGTATTTTTTTTCTGAAGTTTCCTGGAAAGAACTGTAATACTGAATAATACTAATAATGAGAGAACCAAAAAAAAAAAAAAAACCAAGAAAAAACCCTCCCAAATAATTTCTGTATGAGTGCATTAGCAAAGCATGATGCAATTTATGATTAGTGTATTTCCAGTATGTTTATCTTGCTTGTTACAGTATTTTAATCAGGCTTCTCTGTGGTGTATTCAAATTTCAAACTTTTGTTGAGCTGACTCATAAAAAACCCAAACAAAAAAAGCCCAAAATCCAAATCAGGCTGTTCCTTCCCCACTGTGCAATCCCCCTCCAAAACCAAACCTGTAAAAATGTAGGACCTTTGAAGAAGGTTTAGGTTGAGCTCGCCCTCATGCAGGGACGCAGGTGTGGTGTGGTGGGCTGAGGTTACCTGTCCCTTGTCCTTCTGCTGCAGCTTCACTGGGTGGTGACAAGAGCACAGAAAATGCCCTTGGTCTCTTCACTTATATATCAATTCTGTGTGTGAATAATATCTGCTACAGCAGACACAAGTCATGATATAATTTTTTGCCGTACTAAGAGCAGCAAATCCTGTGGAAGCTAAAGCCAGCTATGCCTTGTTTGAGTTGATGGCAGCCAACAGGTAGGGAATGAATATGTGTAAGGTGTGAATGCATCACTACTGTTCAGCTTTTGTTAAAAGTCAGCTGTTTCTAACACTGGTACTGACCAATTAATTACTTGAAGTGAATGATGTTCTTTGCTATATGGCATAATAATCCTTGGATGCTTTCTGCTGTCCTTCGGTCCAGGTTTAGTCTGTGTCTGGTCTGAAAGTTTGGTCTGTGGCTGCTCTGGAAATAGGCTGCTGATGCTTATTAAGTGCTCCCACAGACCCCAGAGTCAAAATTAAACTGTGCAGGGAAGGCTGTGCAGGGCAGTGGTGCCCAGAGGTTTGGTCTGTAACACTCATTTCAGTAGCAGTGTGTGATGCAGAACTAGTCACTGGTAGTTCCCTAAAGAGCTCAGAAACAGTACCAGGAGGAAATTGAGAAGTGGAAATGAAAGACTTAAGAAAGTGTTGGCTGGTCTGACTATTTTAAATGGTCTATTTTTACCTTTTCAATATATTAAATGTAAAATATATTGCATTATCTAATATATATGTATGAAAATGTACATGCATCTAATGGGTATATTAGATAATGGTTATTGTGGAGGATTATATAGAGTGAAGTAAGTAATAATGGGAGGGGAGTGAAAGGAGGAGGAACTGTGGTCTAAAAATGGGATGAGGAGAATCAAGAGAGTGCTAGAAGTTAGCCAGTTATATCCCCCCTGTTTAATATTTACTGTAAATCTTGACTTTTAAAAATCTAGGTCAAGAAAATCGTTAATACTAATTAATAAAATTATTTCACTTTGGCCATTTGAAATGAAAATAAACAGGCAGTAAGTGTGATGTGTGAGTACATGTATGTAAATAAAAAAGTCCCGAGAGATTGCACACAAGGTGGAGGCTAGCTTTATGCAAACACAGAGGAGGGTTTTGTGGGCTGGTTTCTTGAGTTTGGTTTTGACTTGAGCTTCAGAAGAAACCTGTGGGCCTAAGGAATTATTCTCAAAATTCCTAACTTTGAGATCAGGATCAGCAGTAGTTACCTTGGCATATCATTGCTCTTCAGCTAATTTATGGTAATTTTTGGGAGGAGACCCTAATGTTGTTCTCTCTTGCTTTGCTGGCTGGAAACTGTCCCAGCAATTGGTAGTGGTAGTTGATTGATGTATTTGTAGCTCAGGTGGTAGTGGTACTTGCACACTTACTTTTCTGTGGAATAGATGCTGAACATTTTGGTAAGTGGATGTAGAGATTTGCTGGATGAGAGAGGTATTAGTGAGTGTTATCCCTCCATTAAACCTTTCCAGTGGGGTGTACATGATCTGCAGGCAGCAGTTACAGCCCTGCAGATGCAGTCTGTGTATGGCTGTCCCTGTCTAGAATTTGCAATGTGGTTGGGTCCCATTTTCTCATGTTACGGAACATTTTTGCTGGCTGAAGCAAAAAAAAAAAATCATATAAAACGTTCTAAGTCTCAAAGTGTGTTTTTAAATCTAGCAAAAAGTGTTAGAAACAATCCCCACCTGACTTTTCTTCTATCACACCATGAATTCAAGATTTAATTTGGGTAGAGAATGGTTTTGAAACAAAACTCAGTTTGGCATGTGTGTCCAAATGTGGCAGGGTGAAAGAAGGTCACTTCTGTCACTCTTGGTTGATGCACTTTGACATTTTCAGTGACAGATTTTGGGTTTGAAGCTCAATATTGGAAGATTTTCTATTTTCATTTGCCTTTATCTACTGTGCCAAGAAAAATAGAACATTCTGTTTGGGGGACTTCTCCTTTTAAAAAGTTGTTGTATAGTAAATAGTTGTACAAAAACATGAACTGTGCTTTGGATAAAGTAATATTTACATTTTATAGTGCTTATTTTGGCTTTCCTCCCCCTGATTTTCTACAGTTTGTTTTCTGCATCCCTCCCTACAAACACAGTTGTATTTCAGAAATCCTTTCCATTCTTTAGTGGTGCCTTTTGGACATAAATACTGTAATCTAGAAAGAAAAGTGGGAGTTTTCAAACTGGCCCTACTGAGATTTGTCTCTGTCATTAATCTTGTGGGATACTGGAACATCCCTTTCCTGGATTTTTGTAGGCAAGGTTGAATTTCATGGGATTTTGCTGTGGCACAACTGGAATGATCACCAAAGCAGCCTGTGCCTTGTTAGACCCTCTCAGAAAATGCTTTGATTTGATTGAGACTACAAACAGCACTGAAAAACAAACAAATAAAACGCTTGGTGAGTGAGGCAGAAGTGTGTAGAAGACGTGGGATATGTCAGATCTCGCCCTCAGGGTAAAGTCTATTCCTTCCTGTCTTCTCTCTGCCACTTACTCTGCTTCCTCCTCTGAGCTTTGATGCTGTAGATGACCAGTTCCTGCTCACTTTGCTGTAGTCACCCTGCTGAATCTAGATTAGCCTCAGAACTTGGGCCTGATCTTTCTTTCTTCCTCGGCATTGCTGAACAAGTCTGCTTGTCCCTCAGTTCTTGGCTACATTCCTATTTTCTTCTCCCAAATTCATGGTCTTTTGTTTTGGCCCTGTGCCTTTATCCAGCACTTTTCTGTTTCCCGGCACCTCTTATAGATCCTTTGTTGCTGAGTTTTCAGAGCTCTCTTGATTATCTCCTCAGCTGTTTGGATCAGAGCTGTAAACCATGACTTGGTACAGGTTGTTAATGGGCCTGCAAAACACTTAGTAGCATTTCCAGTCCAGTGATGCCGGGCAGAAAAGTCTTAGGTTTTTTCTTGGGTTATTGTCAGTTTTCTTTTCTTTTAATAAAAATTGATGCAGCATCAAAGGCAGCTTAGTGGAGGCTTCCTGAGAATTACTGTATTGTCTAACATCACTGAGTGCAGATGTGTGCAGTAGGGTCTAAAAAGTAATGCCATTTATCACTTTAGCCCTGTTTTCTCTGTTGCTGTTGTGTAACTGTAGTAGGAAATGGGAAGAAGTACAGACATTGTCCTACTAAAATGAAAATGCTATGAGAAGTTCTGTTTGTATTTGAGTAACAATGTAAGTCCTTTGTGTTCTTGTTTGTTGAAGAAGTAGGTCCTTTACTTGATAGGTAGAGGACAAGAAACTAGTTGTAAATAAGTTCTGGAAGTAATACAAAATAGAGCTGCAAGTACACTGGCAGCAGTTTTGGCTGTGCTCCTTGTGATGCCCAAATATATATTTTTTTGCTCTCATTTAAGTCTCCTCACTGGTTTTCTAGAGAGCTCGCTAGAAAAGAAGTTTTTTGAAGTGTCCGTGGGGAAATTATTCATGTGTTAATGCTGCCTAATTCTTGGACTTTTTTCAGCTGTACTTGAGGTCTGCAGGTGATCCCAAAATCTATAATTTCTGGCACTCCTGGAATCTTCATATTGAGGACTGTGTAGTTGAAGAAAATTATGTTGTGTTACTGCTGCATTCTCTCTTTGTGGTCTTGTGTGAAAATGTTGAAAGTCAGATACTGGAATGTACCTGGCTGTAACTGGTGCGGGTCCGTGGTGCTGTGTGGGTTTAAGAGATCTCTGGGGCTGGATTCACTCTCTGGGCTGTCAGAGTACTGAAGTAAGAGTGCTGATTGCTCCTGTGAGATCTCGAAGAAATGGCCTTGTAGATTGGTGTTATCAACAAAACCTTGAACTCTGTGATCCCAAAAATACAATTCTGTTAATCAAATTCCCCAGATTTTTCCACTTCGGGAATGGAAACAAATCTTTCATGGTTTGCATCAACCCACCTGATATGTTTCTTCCCATCCTCTTATGTTACACTTTGTTTGCTGCAGTCTTCTCACCATACTCTTCTGAGTGTTCTACAAGTCTTGGAGAATAGAAGCTTCCTTTAAAGAAAGTTCACTTTTGACTGAGCCTTGCTGATGCTAATGACTTGTTCTGGGAGCCCGGAGTCTCAGGATCTCCAGTGAGGTGCTATCCTCAGTCCTGTGGTGCAAAATTACTGCTTCAAAATGCTTCAAGGTGGCACAGGCTCCTGGGCTTGCAATCCTCCGTGTAAAACACAAGCTGTCTGTGGTGATACCAATGTTTAAAAGTGGCCATGCTGGTGTTCACCACATCTGAAGAAAAATTGAGTTGTGGCAGTAAAGGGCAAGAAGACTGCATCACCAAGTGCAAGAGGAATTGGGGTAAGGTGACTAGATGAAAGATGTTGATGGTGGAGTAAGAAGGATCTACTTAAATATCCGAATCTTGCAAAGAAAAATGGCTTGAAATAGGTTTTGAAAGGTTCTTGGGCTGAGAGAGCACTTTGAATAGCTGGCTAACACCTAGGAATGGACACAGAAGGTATTGATTGTCAGAAAATAATGGAAGAGGTGAAGTAATTTGAAGTGGCTGGCTCATCTCTTCTTTGATTTATTTTGGCTTAGAGCATTAAGTGTTGTTTGCATTCTTAAAATATCAACGCAGCATAAGACTTGATATTTTGTTTCTTAGCTTTAAAGTCTGGTTTAATTTACTTTTTTAGTGAAGTGATACATAACCTTATCTTAGCAAGGAGTCCTACAGCAACCCACAGTGTTCATTTCATGTGACTGGTGCAGTGAAGTGTGCAGAAAGTAAGTTTCAACAAATGTGTTCATTGTTTGATTCTTATTTTTACTGTTTCTATAGGGAATGAAACTTTAACAAGAAGTCTGTGTTAAAGCCTGGCTGACAGCAAGAGGGGAAAAGTGTAGAAGCAATGCCCTGATGAAAAGGTAGGGAACACATTGGTAGAGTGGGCAAAAGGCTTGTGTTCTGCCTTGGAAATTCCTGTGAAATTAGAGGGCTTCTGCTTTGTACCCAGGATTGTTTGCTTGCTGTGAAGAAAATATTGAGGGGAAAAAGGCTTGTTTGACAATTTTACCAGGCAATTTTGGCAGTACAGAGATCGGGTGAAGTTTTTTTGTTGTGTAACTGCAGTTACTCCCATGTCTTGAGACTGTTGAACTCCCATGTGATTTGTGTGATGTTATGTCTGAGAAGTGGTTCTGAGTAGCCAGAGCAGGACTGACTGATCCAGTTAACTTCACTTTGCTGTTGCATGCCCAGCTGACACGTCTCTGTGGGCTGGTTACTTCAACAGGCTAATGTAGCAATACACATATGAGATGAGATGCTGGGGACTGTTAGAACTTTACTGGCAATTTTTAATAATTAGCCTCTGATTTGTCTCTGTTCATCTGCTCTTCATGTTCCTTCAAAGGAAGTAAGTTCTTGGAATGTTATTGTATGATGAATATTTAAAAAAAAAATCACCAGCTTTGAACTCTTCTTAAAAAAGGTTGCCCTGCACTGGTTTCCAACACACTCTAGGAGACATTCATTGCTTGTTTACACATGGAATATCTTTGGATTCAGGCTTACAAAGTGAAATATCACCTGGTTTAGACAGCAAATGGATCTAATAAGGAACTCAAATTAATAAGCAATTTAATATTCTCAAAGAAGAATGCAGGAAGGAATGAGAACAATAACAAGGCAGATTAAAAGATTACAAGGCGGTTGTATTTGTCTGCCAGAGGTGGACTGGCAGAAACTCTTTTAATGGAGTCAGATGGTCCATACTGCTGCCTGGGAAAGTTGGCTCCTGGAAAGAAACTTGCATGGCTGGAGCAATTCTTCTGGTCTGCAGCCACTTCCAATTTATCTCTGCAAAATTCTCTGGGTAGGAGTAGGTTGTAGGGATTAGATCAATATTTTTTCCTTGTAAATGTTGTAGTGCATCTGTAGTAAACTGTACTTTGTGAGGCATTGTGCCTGTTCCTGCTGCACAGATGGAATATATGGCTCATCCACATCAGTTCTGGTCATGTGATGGGGAAAAGCTGATGTGTGCTTTCCTCTTAAAGTATTTGAATGAGGAATGGGATCTGTTCAAAAAGCTTGGACACTGAATGAATTACAACAGTGGTGACAAGCAGCAAAAATCTTCCATTAGTATTTTGTAAATGTTTATGAAAAAATAAGATGCTAGAAAATTACATTGAATAAACAGTGAGAATGTGTTTACCTTTTGTCTTTCAGTGAAGTAATCAAGCTAATAGTTTGTGGAGCTGAGAGATTATCTGATTGTTTCTCCTGTTCTCACATTTTTAGAAATTACAAAAAGCGCTCTCATTATATAGTCATGATGTAGCATGTGTGCATTTAATAACTTTTTTACACATGACTTTGTTATTTGCAAGGATATTTTGATTCTCTCTGATCTTATGATGTTTAATTTATTTTGTAATAATTATATGATGTCCATTAAAAATCATTATCATGAGGTGGCTCGAAGACCATGTATTGCACTTATTTTTGGGGACTTTTTTAAGAGATTATGGTTATGATCCCATGGCATTGCCTTCGAAGTGCAGCCTTTTGTCCCCAGCTTACTGAAGTGTAGAGAAGCAATGGAAGCTTCTCAGTGTGGCATTCCTAATGTTGAATTTCAATGGGAACTAGCTGCCTCAAGCAACCCTCTTATGCAGTGTGACTTTTTCTGCTGTGTTTTTCATGTTTGTTGGTTTGGGGATGTTTTTGCCCTCAAAGATGACTTGCAACATGGTGAGATGTTGTAGGGAGATGAGTGAGGGTAAAAAGATTACAGTATGGAAGTTGTAGGGGAAAATCTGCTATTCCCTAGATGGAACATAAGCAGCATTCCTGACCTCCCACACAACACAATCCAAGGGGTGGAGTGGAGACCCCATGGCCAGGCTGTGTTGAAACCCTCGCAGAGGAGGGAACTCTGGGACTTTGTTGCTGATAGAGCCCCACAGCAGCTGAAAATCAGGGGAGATCAGGAAAGAGATCCTGCTGTGGAATCAGCAGCTGTGAAGAAATCCCTCTTCTTAGACTGGTGCCTGTCTCCATCCCAGGGTTAGCTCAGGTGCTGTCCTGAGATTCAGACCAGCAAGGGACAACCACATCTCACTGAGATACACAAGTAAAATCACTGTGGAATGGCTTCATGGTAGGAGTTTCTACAGAAATTTTTTATCAGTTTATGTGACGTGCTCTTCACAGAATGATTATTTGTCACTGAGTTAGCTCACAATTTATATCTTCTTTCTGGGGTCTAGTAACATAAAGTTTGCATAGATCTGCTCTGCCAGTAACTCAGTGTTGAAAATGTGAGTATCACAGTAGCCCTAGTAAAGTCTAAGTCAGCCTTAGGCTAAAATACCACTGAAGTTGATCTTTTTGATCCCGTTTTTAGCTGTAAGCCTTTGTATCAAAAGATGAAAATCATAAAACCATTGTAGAATCCCTGAATGGTTTGGGTTGGAAGGGGCCTTAAAGATTATCTCATTACTCTCTTGCCATAGGCAGGGACACCTTCCACTGTCCCAGGCTGCTGCAAGCCTTGTCCAACCTGGCCTTAGACACTTGCAGGGATGAGACAAATATGAAGGGATAATACATCATCAGCCAGGCCTTTTTTTTCTCCCCTCTTCTGTAAAATCTGCATTAAATTATGAAAGTCTTGCTGACTTGTGTATTATGTGCTATAACCTTAGGAAGCAAATTTATGTGATAGCAGGTGTTTGTATGTAGGGGATTCTAATTTTAACTGTCTCTAAATGAGGAGATCTTGTCCCAGTTTTTCTTGAAAGTGCTTTTGGGAATAAAGGAATGTTTGAATTTAGGACTTTTGGCATAAACTTTGTATGGAGTAATGGTGAGGTTTAAATAGTGTAAAGGTATGATTCTTCAATATGATATATATGCACATGTATATACACACACACATCATTCTGTTTATTTGTAATGGTATCTTGGCTGATTAAACTGGAGTAGTGCTGTTAATACACTGGAGTTATAAGTCTTTCTTGCAGTTTTAACAGCTATCATTTGTATAATTTTTGATTACTAAAGTGTTTACAAATTATATATCATTTCATCCTAAAAGGCATCATGAATCACTCCAGAAATCAGTGTAGTTCTGTGAAATGATGCTGGTGAGAAAAGAAAAAAACCTCAATGTTACAATAGCTATAATGTAGTTTCATAGAGAATTGTAAATGTAACAAAATACCGAGAACTTCTGTCTTATTAGCTGAAAGATGTCAGTGTTTGGTCTTCTGCCAGAGTTTGAGGATACTTTGTTAAACATCTCCTTCTCCGCATGCATTTGTTCCCAGCCTGCCTGGATTTGCTGGAGCCAGATGGACAGAGAGTAATAGGCAGCATATGCAGAGGTTGAGTTTGTGTGTCTTTGAATATATCACGCAGGGAGGAGTTTGAATTTGTAGTTATTACTTTCATATATATGCTGGGTAACGTATTCCAGATGTGTTTGAAATAAGTGAATGTAGGTTAAACTAAGCTCAGTTTTGTAACTGCGTTTTCTCTTCAAGCACAAGCTGAAGTTATTTTCAGACTGTTACTTTCCTATATATTGGTGATTGCTTGCAAGTTACCTTGTTTGCTAAAGTGTCCCATGGTGCTTATTAGCCATATAAAAAATAAAAGTTAATTTGGGGCTTCTTCCTGGCATTTTATAGAACAATGTAAATAAGCATAAAATAAAGACCTATACTCATTTCCTTGCAACATTAGAAGCTTCTCGAGCCAGTCCAGCAAAACACAACCAACCTACAAAATAAGAGCAAGAAGAGGGAATTGCCTCTTTTGTACTGGTGGATGAGGTTGGTAGGGGTGACCAGGCACAGCCTGACATTCTTCCTGCTTGAGCAGGGGCTGGTGCTGGAAATCTGAGCCAGCTTGGAACAATTTGATTAAATGCACATTATCAAATTGAGACACAATTTTCCAACTTACCAGTAAGAAATGTCTGACTTTATTATGTTTTAACAAAAATCTTGGTCAAATCCAAGAATCATGATGGTGTGAAGTTTGATAAGGCTTAATACTTGCTACCTAGAGCAAGATATAAAGGGAGCTAAAGCAATAGGAATAAAAATTACATGAAAACTGAAGTCTTGTACCAACCATTCAAACTGTTTTAAATGCTGGTTTTTCGGTTTCAGAATGTCAGCAAGCTCTTGAAACTCCTGTGTGGTAACAGTTTCTCTTGGAATAAAATCTTGCATCCAAACAAAATTAATTCAACAAAAGGGAGTCTTAAATAGCTTGTCTGGTTTAAAAAGTCTGGAACTTGATGACAGTAAACTTCCTGAAGCTACTCTAGCAAGATTCCAATGCATATGGGTGACTTGGAAAAACATTTTCAGCCCATTTCTCGATGTTCCATGTGAGAGCAGAAAGCCTTTTCTTTATTTGCAGGCTATGATTTTCTGGTTTTAAAATTAGCCATAATTTTCTCATTTCTGACCTGTATTTCTTTCTTAGAAGCTGTAGCACCTTGTGATGGAAGATGGAAGACAAAGGGGCCCGTGTTGCTGATTACTTTGTTGTCGCAGGACTAACGGATATCTCAAAGCCACTGGAGGAGGAGATCCACTTCAATGATGCCTGCCATAAAATTGCCAAACCGAAAGAACCCATCACAGACGTGACAGTCCTCAATAAATCCCTGGGGGAGGAGGTTCCTCAGGGCTATAAATGCATAGATGTCACTCCCTCAGGCCTCTCTGCAGATCTCAATAACGGCAGCCTTGTAGGACCGCAGATATACCTTTGTTATCGCCGAGGGAGGGATAAGCCTCCACTTACTGATTTGGGGTGAGTGCTTTCCCTGTTCCAGTAGGTGATTTTCACAATTTTATTTAACTCAAGAGCAGATAAGGCAAGTTTACAGAAATGCCATGCTTTTTAAATACAAGGCAAAACTAAACAGGAAGATATCTGTTGTCTTGAGCATACTGTAACCCAGTATGGAAGGGAAAACGCATGCTGAGTGGATTTTAATGACAAGTTTAATCCTTCCTGTTTTGAAGTTTTCAAAGCCATTTGTAATTTTTAATGTATATGTTTAGTTTGGGATAAGATGCTTAACCTATTTAACACAGATTGGAAAGAGATAAGTTATATGACATTCCTGGGATCAGGCAATGAATCTTTACTAGAACTGAAAATAACACTATTTTGCAGTAAACAAAATGCTTAAAAGCAATTATATACAAGGAAAACCAATATAGCTTCATCATGAAGCTTTTCTGTTAGAATACAGTTGGAGATAATGTGACCTGAACTTGTCAGTAAAAATGTTTTGCTCAGAGATGAGACAAGAGCTGTGATTAAAACTCAAAGTGTTTTTAAAATGTGCCTTCTGACTTTTCCCCTTCCCCTTTTAACTAGGGTTTTGTATGATGGGAAAGAGAGAGTAAAGCAAGGCTGTGAAATCATTCAGAGCACCCCCTATGGGCGGCCTGCCAACATCAGCGGCAGCGCCTCGTCCCAGCGGGTGTACATCACCTACCGCAGGGCCTCCGAGAACATGACCCAGAACACCCTGGCTGTCACAGACATCTGCATCATCATCCCCAGCAAAGGAGAGACTCCTCCACACACGTTCTGCAAGGTGGACAAGAACCTGAATAATAGCATGGTAAGATTCAAAAGCTGGGCTTTGAACACTTGATACTCACTGGCGTGACTTTTGTGGAGTACTTGTGGCAGCTCTTGGAGTAGTTGATGAAAAATCTTCATAAGAGGTCTCCAAAGATAAATCAAATATTGGAAGAGTTGAAGGATTGCATTCTGTTGTTCCTACTTGGAACAAATTCTTTCTGGAAGCCTTAGAGCAGTTTGGGTTTTTTTAGTGCTGACTCCAGCATCTTTGGGTTGGTCCGTCAGAGCCTGTTGTGTATGTGTGTGTGTAACTGGAGGTTTTACAGATGTGGCTGTTTCTGACACTGCTTTTTACCATTGTGGTGGGGATTCCATATCTAGCAACCAGCTTCTGTTTTGTTTTCCAACTCCTCTCTTTACCTACAATGCTATTTTGTAAATGTTTTTCTCCTCAGTAGTTTCACAAACTTCTTATTTAGAGAAAGTACTATGTGAGTGATGTTGGAAGTTGTTGACCGTAAGCACATTTAAATGTTTAATATGGTTCCAAAGCCTGACCTGCTAAAATACACAGGTTTCACAGGACTTTGATTTGCAGAACTGAATATTTAGGTGTTTCCTGGTTAAATCTGCAGCCCCATGTGCTGACTCTTGCAGGGTCCTCAGAAGTCAGTGTGCTGTGGAGGATGCTGGCTGCTCTGCAAGTGGGATCATGTGAAAAAGATCATGGGAATTGATTTGTGCTTGTTTTTAAATAAATGCCTGTAGGCATTAACCAATGAATTTTTCAGTTCCGCTAGTTCCCGTATTGACTGGGTTATGGGAGTGCTGTCTTATGGAAGTTGTTACACCTTTCTCCCTTCTATAAAAGCTCTGTGTTCCCCCATGGGTGCTGCTCTTTTCTGTTACATGGCTTTCCTTGTTCTTTATTCTCATGTCCAGAAATTGAGAATTTAAATGCTTAAAATTATCAACATTATTATTAGTTATATTCTGTTATGTCCATTTGTTATACTTCAGCACTTAATCCAATAACTTCTTTCTATTTTACAGTGGGGCTCAGCAGTATATTTATGTTATAAAAAGTCTGTGGCAAAAACCAACACCATATCATATAAAGCTGGTATGTAACTACTGTGCAGCCTTTTCTCTCTTCAATTCAGAATGTCCAGGCTCATTTGTAATATAATACATTTTGTACTAAAGAACTGACACTATCTTGCCATTATCCAAAAAGGAATCTTTCCCTAAAGAATTCTTTTTAAATCATGTCAGAAAAGAGGCCTTAGAACTGGGTGTCATGACCATGCTGTTTTAAAATTTGTGTTTAATTGGGAAGCTTAGCTGTGTTTTGACAGGTTTCTACAAACCTGGGTGTCTCCCACCTCTGTTTGTGTTACTGGTACTGTCTCTTAAGGACATGTGTGTATATGCAGAAGAAAATACCACAGAAATTACTTGATGCACTTTTATGATTGCTTTCTTTAAGAAACATTTTGAAGAATCCTGCAGGCTTCCACACTGCCTCGAGCATCATTGGCACTGAGCTCTTTAAGTGTTTTTGGATCGTGTATCATCTTTATTTTATTGTTTTATTTATAAGACAGAATTAGATTTGCTATGACTGATGAGACGTGTTGGCTTTGCATTTGTTGTTGGGTTTTTTTTAAACCCTGATTTTGTTTGGCATACAAGTCATGAGCATGATTCACACTTAAGCTTTAATCCACTTACATCCCTTCTAGAGGCTGCTCTCTGTAAACAAGAGTTCAGGACGTACTAAAAGGTGGACAGTACGTTTGTAAACAAAAATTTTTGAAGACCCCACATCTAGTGGTAGCTTGCACAAAATTTTGGTTCTTGGCGTGAAGGGATCCACTGCCCTTTTTGGTTACAAGTTTTTATTGCTTGTTTATACTCCCCTTTCTATTAGAAAAGTGCATAGTGATTGTGCTGTGTCACAGAGAGAAATCCTAAATCCTTTCATGCGGTATCTGTTCTCAGTGTGGAATCCCCTGGGCTGGCAGTCAGACACGATGGATTGCTGCAGCCTCCCGTGTAACTGAGGACCTGTGTGCTAAAAGGCTCTGCTTCAGATCTTTGTTTTACAGCTGTGTTTAATTAAAGTCCAAACACATTGGCCTGACAGCACAAGAGCTGAGTCCTCAGCTGAGGTGGATCAGCATAATCAACTTGATTCTTTTGGTACTAAAAAACTATCTAATATCTAACATATATTTTTCGGGGAACATTCGTTGGCCAGAATTAATTGGTGTCATAGTTGAAAAAATCAGTCTTATTTCTCAAGTATTCACATTATGTTTTTTTTAAACTAGATTTAAAATCTTTGCTCATAGTCATGATGAATGTGAACTATTATATAATAACAGGCGAAATGCACACAGCCTGAAATCAGGAAAAGAGAAATCAGTTTTGAATAGTTTCTAGAATGGAAAGTAGGATTTCACTGTAATGCTTTAGTCAGGTGATTTCTCCTTAGGCCATGGGAGTATCTGCCCCTTCCAGCTATTCCCTGTGCCTAATTATTTACACCTTCACTCATCTTCTGAAGTTACTGTGTGCTCATATATGAATTTTCTGGAAATTATTTTATGGAATGAGCTATTACAAACCTGTTTCTGCTGGCTTTTCTGTAACTGCCTCTTTGCTCATTCTATTTGTAGGTTTAATATGCAGATATCCTGAAGAAGATTATGAATCATTCCCATTACCAGAATCTGTGCCTCTTTTTTGTCTCCCTATGGGTGCAACGATTGAATGTTGGCCATCTAACAGTAAATACCCCCTCCCAGTTTTTTCTACATTTGTACTAACAGGAGCTTCTGCAGAAAAGGTATTTTAAAACCTTAAAAAAAGTTATTAATTTAATTGAAAAAATTCAGCTGTTTATCTTTTCAGGATGATGATAATGAATGTTTTCATAGATGAGCTTGAATCTATTCTCTTGGGCTTGAGTCCAAGACTGCTTTGAAGAGTGACTTGCAGTAGTTTCAGTTGATCATAAACCTGAGCTCCTCTGCTTTCCTGTTAGCCTGTGAAACTGGAGAGCTATAAAATTGGTCTGCATATACATGCAAGTAATGCTGTTTTTGTTGCCAGCATGGAAACGACCTTGCATGTACATACTTGTTCTAAAAAGTAAATTGGATGTCAGGGGATACGGCTTTGAGTTGTGTATAAAGGATTCCTAAAATAGCTTTAAAGGCGATTGGAGGAGCAGTTGTACTCTTTATAATCATTATTTTTCTCTCAAATAGAGTAATTTACAAAACAGTTTTTCTCGTGTGACGTTAAGTGTTTTAAATAAATAACAGTCTGGATTTTCACAGCCATAAGAATACTCCAGAATGGATTGCTTCAAAAGACAATACATTAATGCATCTTTTCAAACAGTAATACAGACTTGATTTTCTGTGTGTTTGGGGTTTCTTAGATTGCTTTGGAGATTGAGACAGAATTACTGACTTCACATCCATGATATGTTTGCAGGTATATGGTGCTGCTATTCAGTTTTATGAACTGTATCCTGAAGAGAACCTCACAGAGAAACAAAAATCTCAGCTGGGATTAGCAGCTGCTGTTGAGGGAAAGGACACGTGCAGAACAGTGCAGACAAATAAATGCATCTGTCTGCTCTCTCACTGGCCTTTCTTTGATGCTTTCAAGAAGTTTCTTACCTTTTTGTATCGTTACTCCATTTCTGGGCCACATGTTCTCCCCATTGAGAAGTAAGTAATTTCCAAAATTCGTAACAGTCGTTTCAGTTGATAAAAGGGTGGGGTTTTTTGTTCTAAATTTCCTGTAATATCCTTTTTACGTATCAAGCATTAAATAGAATGGCTGCACTTTTCTCCTTTGATTAACGTATCTTTACCTACTTTCTGAAAAAGTCTAGATTTTTATTTGTGATTTAAGTGCCTGCAAAGGTACTGAAAGCTGTTTTAATTAGCTTTGCACCCTTTAGCCATAGTGATTAGAAAGAGCAAGATTATAAATCCTTTCTTAATCTTGCACACATCAAGTTAGGAGAATTAAATGAGTAGATTTGCATTTTTTCAAATGCCTATTTGTAGTGTAATGAGAGATGATAAAGCAGATTGAATATTTTGCACTAGTAATTATCTTCTATTTGTGATAAACTTAATTTCTTTCTCACATAAAGGATTTGTCGTTATAAAATGCAGAGGAAATCCTTACACTAAGAAATGGTCAATACCTGTAATCGATATGTAATGCCATGTAACATTTCTAGGATAATGTAATCATTTAATATAGCAGATTTCAAATACACTATTTATTTTTTCTATTTTATTACACATCAGTGTTTTCTGCTTCAACTTACATGTTAACTTTCAGGAGACTTTGACTATGTGGATTAAGTATTTCTTGATTATCTCAATTATTACAGTTCCCATCACTGAACTTGTTTGAAAATTCTGATAGTGTAAACTTCCAATGATAAAAACATATATATGTTTTTTGTTTTGTTTTTAAGCTCCGAGATTTGGTCCTTTAACTTTTCGGAATGAATAAAATAAGTAGATGTCAGAAGTGCTTTATCAATTTAGATTTTATGGATTTATTCTAAATTCTCTGATTTGTAAACTGATCAGTTTACTGTGGGTAATTTAAATATAGCATTCTAGTGTAGTATCCAGCCTATTTCCTTTGGCTGTTTTAATGAGGATGGAGGTTTGTGCCATCAGTCAGCCCAGCTGCTGCAAACAGCAGCATTCCCTTGTTGTGTGACATGTTCCATACTTTGGCCACCATCTTCATGCACTGGTAATAAAATAAAACCCAAATCAATACATGTTTGTGGATTTGTCTGAATTTCTTCCAAAGGTAGTTGCCTGTGTTGTAATACTGGTAACATTTGTAAAAATCCTGGTGAAGTATGTGCCATAAGGTGGAGTTTAGGATGGAATTCCTGTTTCTCATGGGGTTTTACCCCATGTAGCTTCTTGTAATGTGAAAGTGTCTATTGTGTAGAATTACACTTCTATAACTTGTGTAAGTTTAATCAGTTCATGAAACTGAGAACTTTGTCAAATTCTAAAAAACATTTTTCTGTATTTGTCGTATGTGAAAAAATTTTAAAGCTTTTTCATCACCAGTTTTATATAACATTTTGTATTTAGAGCTGAAGAAAATGCATGAACTTAGTGATTCTCCTTGATATTCAGCCATGAATATTTTTTTAGTCTCTGAGGTTTAGGGCTATTTCAAACTCTGTCAGAAGTAGATTTTAAAATGGGGCTGTGATGCTCAAATATCAATATTTCTACTTTACAAATGAAAAAAAAACCTCCTTATAGTTTGTCAGTCTCAGAGTTTGTATTCTGAAAGAGAATCTGCCCTCTTATTTTCTTGTGACCAGTAGAAGAATAAGTTTTCACAGTCAAAATATCCCTATAGAGTTTTGGTACTGGGATTTTTTGCTCTGTTTTCTGAGTATGTGCCATTTTTATTTAATACTTTCTCTTACTGTCAAAAATTTTGTCTTAAGGAGAAGTAGTTTAACCTTAATTTCTACTAAATCAGTATTTTTATTTTCCTGTAGACACATTTCCCATTTCATGCATAAAGTACCTTTTCCATCCCCTCAGAGGCCAAGAATTCTAGTTCAGGTAAGTGTAATTTTCTTTAATAACTGTGTCTAAGGTGAAGATAAAGAAGGTTAATAAATGGAAAATGTAATTTTTGTGCTCAAATTATTTTTGTTCAGGATTTCTTTTTCCTAAATTCATACATATAATTTGAGAAATCTGTAAAAATTCTGTTTCCAGTTTAGTTAATGACTTCAGTGATTTATTATAAGCTGTTTAGTGAGTTAGAACTTAATTTTTTTCAGAGTATGTGGAAATTAATGAAAAACTACTAAGTCAGCATCTGGACTGACTTTTGCAATAGCTTTTGAACTGTTTTCTTCTTGCTACTGTGTGAAGGCTGAGTGTAAAATAAATAAATAAAACTAAAACCAGATGTGAAATGTATATCCATGATTGCCCCTCTTCCCAAAGGGCTTTGTGCTCTCAGTGAGAACTGCAAGAGCCACACCCAGCAACAGCCCCTTTATCAAACCTGGCCCTTGCTCTGTCATCCCTGCAGGGCTGTGTGGGAGTGAAATAATTACAGGAATTGCTACCTGCTCTTTGAAATTTCAGCCCTGTCACTGTTGGTAGGAGAGAAAAAATCCTGGTCTCGAGGACTTCTGAGGTGTTATTAAATCTTTTTATTTCCTCCTAAAGAGGTGAAATAGGTAGAGAGGTGTTAAAATTTTTATTGAGAGAAAAGAGAGCTCTGTTGCAGTCATAGTATTCTACCAATCGGGGTTTTGATTAAATAGTTACAAAATGATGCTATTCTCTGTTATTACTTGTATAACATAAAATATGAGGAGCTCTGTGCAGTTCTGAGCCTTAATTGTGTAGCCCGTGTGGTAGTGAAGTCTTTCAGAGCAAATGCAATCCTGGATTATGTCTTTATAGCATGTACTGAATAGTGAAGATCCTATTTAGTGTATTCTAAAGGAGTGGTATTTATTACTGTTACTGAAAAGGGATTAGAGACCAGTTATACTGAAACTGTATCAGGTACTTCTGTCCCTTTTCTTATGATTTTAAAGTTTAATTGAAAACCCAGCATTTTTACTTCCTGTTTTAGGGTTGGTTTTTATTTATACTCAGTAAAATATTTGTGCTAGGAAACACTAAACACCTTTTCACAGATATTATAATTGAGTTCAGAGAAAAGCTTTCAATTTTTTTAGTCTGAAGTTTCAGGGGATTTTGTTGAAGTATGTATGGATTTATATCCTGGAAAGAAGTCGGAAGATCTAGATATAAGGGATGTGAAAATTAGTCTGTAGTACCTTATTTTCAAAATGTTTTGTGCATTAAATTAATGCAGCTTTAGCTGATAGTACAGATGGAGAAAACACTGCTTTTACAGCAGGCAGTGGTAATTGAGATCTGTGAATAAATTCTTCCTTCCAGCTGCTTCCAGGGACTTAAGTTGTGTTTGAAACTGAACTGAATAAAATCACAGGTGATTGTACCTTAGACTTTTCCTCAAAATTAGTGTGGGAAATGGCAAGCTTTCAGGATTCCATTTCTCTCTGAAGCCTGTTAATGGAAAATGTGGTAGCCTTTTGCTAAGCAATTAAACTTCTAAGTCTCAAAGAAATGATAGCCATTAGTAAAACACTCTGGAATGCTCCCGTTTGCCAGCTTCCAGCTGCCAGTGTTGATGGGTTCCTTTTGACCTGAGATCTGCTGGACTCTGTGTCCTACATCCCCTCATTGCACAGAGGTTGCTGTGCTAATGTATCACAACCTGCAGACTTCAAGAGCATGTGGAGTAGTGTTTCTCCCTCTGGGGACAAGGGGATAATAAGTATGCCCCTTCTGCCTGAGGAAGATGTGCCCCTTGAATAGATGCTTAATTGTGTTTATGTGCTTTTGCTGAAGTACAGAAGTCAGAGGACATCAGGCTGATGCTTCCTTTCAGAGGGTGGTTTATGAAGGTTTGCCTCAGGCTGGAAAAATGAGTCCTCTGAATTCTTCCACTGAACAAGCTAATGGTGCTGGTGGTCCCAAGGTGACTTACTTGACAAATCCAGCCTGTGGTGTGGCCATCTACATTTGTCAGGGAAGTGGGGTGTGAGATGTGCAGGGAAACAGCATTGCAGACTCTCCTTAATTCCCCATGTTTGGTGGGTCTCCAGGCACAGCATTAGGTGACTCTGTGCTTCTAAGTCATCAGTCTTTTCTTCTGGCTTCTCTTACCTGGTCACCTGCAGTGGGTCTAAGGTGAAACACAATCAAACCTGAAATGTTACTAAAAATGGTCTGAACTTGTAGCTCAGTTGTACAAGTTGCTGTGGCTGAGTTACCACTGCTTTTATACAACAGAAAATGCAAGCAGGATTAAGCCAGCTGATATCTTGTTACCCTGGATTTACCATGGTTGAAAACATCAGCTGGGCTTTGATAAACTGATTGTCTGTTGCTATTCTTGTACTTACCTGAGTCTTCCTGTTCATGCTGAATATGTGAATGATTTGCTTGATGCCGTGTCACTGTAAGAAAGAAATGTGATTTAATAGGATCTTCTTGCATCTTCAACTAATGCAAATTTTAAAGATTCTATCAGAGCTGAGCAGTTTCTACCAGCCAAGAGCCTGATTCTCATATGCCTTCTGAAGAAAATATGGCTTTACATTATGACCTGCTATCTCTCCTCTTATGAATTTTTATCCTTCTCTTTACCCCTAAATCCAGAAAGAATTCCCCTCAGCTCCTGAAAGCTGTGCATGAAATATGGGTTCTCACTGCCCTTAAAGTACAGAAGGCTTCATTTTTCAGCAGTTAATATATTCAGATTTTTGCAGCATTAGCTAGTTTAAAGTCTTCTTTATGAATATGCCATGTATTCAGTTCTGGCCAAGAAAGGAAGATCATGCTTTGCCCAGTTAATACTGAAAGGTCTTCATGCATGTCATTGCACAGCACTTCTTAGATACACAACTGGGGTATACAATATTCAGCTTAATTTGAATTATTTTTAAGTGTTCTTTGTTGTGTAATTTCTAATAAATATTTCTAAATTCAGAATAAAAATAATGTATTTTAAAATCTTTTCCCAGCTGTCTCCACATGATAACTTGATTCTTAGCCAGCCTGTGTCATCACCACTCCCACTGAGGCAAGTAGCAGTATCTTGTTAATTGTGAGATGTATTCTGATTTGTGTTATGGAACAGATGTGCTGTTTTGAGTTGCAGTTGTGTAAATTAACTCACCTTGTCTGGTGCCTTTGGAAGCTGGTGGATCTGAAGTTTATTTGTGTGATTCGACTGCACCCTGACAAGGATACACACTTAATTAACAATGTATTTGGGGAGGATTAAAATAATTTTAGTGGTTCTTGAAGAATATATATTATTAGATCTCCTTTCTAGGAGTTCTCCCCTGGCCTTCAAGATAGTTCAGTTTTTTGTTTTGGAGGGGAGTTGAAGGAGTTCTATTACTGTCTTGACTTCCATGTCTCTCAGAGGAGATTGGTTAAAGAAACACATGTTGTCTCCCTGTAAATTGCTTCTCAAAAAGAAAAATTGTCCTGCCTGTGTCCTGAAAATAGTCTAGACTGAGTCAAGTCTCAAGGAATCATGATTGCTGTTGGGAAATAACCATTCCTCACTGGACAGTGAAGTGTGCCAAGTATTCTACCAAGTAATCTTCTCTAAAAGAAAGAATTGCAGATTTCCATTTATTTTATTATCGAACATTTCTTTTTTTACGGTCCCTTGTAACTCAACAGTGTGTTTATGTCCTGTAACAGTGGTGGCAAGTTTTCTACACTACTTCAGAATTTAGGACCTGAAAATGCAGTAACTCTGCTGGTGTTTGCTGTGACAGAACATAAAATCCTCATCCACTCATTGCGACCTTCTGTCCTCACGAGTGTGACAGAGGCATTGGTCTCTGTAAGTACCAGCTTTTAGTCATGCACCTGTAAAAGGACAGAAAGAATGCTTTTGAGATAAAATCTAGATTTAGTATTAGTGCTGTTAAACTTACAGGTTACTTAAAAATAAGAATTAAAATAAAGATCACTAGAGAGAAAAGTTACTGTTGTAATTATATCCTATGAAGATGGAAGATAAATTGTTGTTGATTCTTTGTGTAAATACTGTAAATAAGTGTTTGATTGTCACAGTGCATTAAATAAGAGTTCCTGATTGTTCCAACTAGCACTGTATCTATTCCTATGGGATTTTAAATGCATGGTATTCCCTGCCTGTCATCACTAAGCATTGTTTGCTGCCTCTGCTATGTGCAATCTGTGATTCTGAAGAGTTTTTCCTACAAATAGAATTTTAGACAAATAAGTGCGGTTTTTAATTAATAATCTACATCTAGGTTGTCAGTAATAGCAATCTGCCATGTTTAATAATTTTGAAGTTAGTGAAGTGTGGTTTATTCTTGCATAGGCTGTATTGCACATGTTTAACATGTGGTTTTGTCTCTGCATGTTTTCCAAGATGATATTTCCCTTCCATTGGCCTTGCCCATATATTCCTCTCTGTCCCTTGGCACTGGCAGATGTTCTGAGTGCCCCGTGCCCGTTCATTGTGGGAATTGATTCCAGATACTTTGATCTCTATGACCCCCCACCCGATGTCAGCTGTGTTGACCTGGATACCAACACAATTTCTCAGTAAGTTTTCATCAACAGTTTTTCTTCTCTGTTAATTTTTTCTGCTTCTTATTTTCAAAAGCAAAAACTGGCTTTTTGGCACAACTTGGAGAGGTGGTTTAGTTTTTTTCTTCAATTTCTTTTCCTTCTGTCTGTGCCAGTTTAAGTAATTAGAGCTCAAACCATGGCATGAGTGGTGGTTGCTGGTGCAATAACAGGTGCTTAATAGCATTAATCCATCTCTGGTGAGTTGTAACTGGATTGATTTCAGTGCTGAAGAGTGTGGCAGTGTAATCATCACCCTAAATATGGGGCATTGGTTGGATGGCTCTGATCAGATCTCCACACAGTAAATCAAATTTGACTTTGTTAGTTGGTTTGCAGTCTTTCTCAGTCCAGTTTTAATGGAGTGAAACCTCCTTCTCTGGTGTGATGGAACAACCTCTGAACACATTCCAGTGAATGCTTTTATTTTTTCTTTTCCAGAACTGGAGACAAGAAAGCTATTGCATGGAAGATCTTACCAAAGAAACCTTGTAAAAATCTGATGAACACTTTGAATACTTTATATCAGCAACTGGCAGAATGTGAGTGGGAAAGTACATAGTAAGCTTTACACTGGGCACAGTGTGCCACAAAAATAGATAAATGTAGCTAATTAAACGTTCCAAAGATATCAGTTCCACTAAACATTTATTTTTACAGAATGGGAAAAATCTGTGCTCTGAATCCAGAGATAAGAAACTATGTAGGGACTTCTGGGACAGAGACTTCACATATATATGAAGGCAGTACTTAATAGATACCCTTTCCTATTAATGTTAGCTTCATACAAAAAAAAAAAACCAAACCAGTTTCTATGAGAAAGAAATAGAATAAATATAAATAAAATAGAATAAATATAAAATGTAAATAAAATAGAATTTTTATTTCATCCTCGAAGTCTGCTCAGAGTTTTCTGATGTCTTGGCAATTGAAATTGGAATAACTTTGACATACAAGCTACTAGTACCTCAGCTAAAAATTAAAAAAGGAAATAACAGATGTCTTTTAAACACTAGGCATTTAAATGTAAGGCACAATTACTAGACATTTCTAAGTAAAAATTGGTTGTTGATAGAATCCTCAAATATTGCAGAGCAAGGTATATTGAACCTTGATGTGAGAAAAATGGATAGGAGTGGTTTCAGTGAAATTCATTTTAAAAAAAGGAGGTCATTCCTGGCTGTTGAGGTCACAAGAATTTGTGTCCTCATTAGAACGTACAGAAACAGAAGTTTATGGGGATGTGCTGCACAAAGAAATGTATAGCTGATGGGTGGTGAAAATGATCTGTTGCTTCAGAATTTTGATATGTTTTTCTGGGAGGGCTTTTTTAGAGAAAAATTCTAAACTGTGTGTTCTGTATGTAAAAATAGAGTGGTAGTGAACTTAAATCTTATTACAGAGTAGGTTGCTTAAAAATGATATCAAGGTAAGGTTGGCTATAATTATACGATGTGGAAAGACAGTGATGAAACCATCCTTTCACTTTCCTGAGACATTATTAGAATGTTACCAAACTCTGTATGTAGCAGTGAAGTCTCAGCTGGAGTTCTGATGGCTTTAAAATGTTGTTGCACGTACTGAATTAAAGAGTACAGGTTTTGCTAGAGCCACATTTTGTCTGTAGCAGCATTTTGCAGTGTTGTGTTTAATGGCTCCACTTTGCCTCTAAGTGGTGATTTTCTATGTGTGTCAGTATTTAATGTTCATTGCCTGCATTTTGAAATGAAAGGCACGATCAAAAAAATACATCCCACCCATGTGTTTGTCCTGAAAATATGCTTCTTTAATCAGCTCCTGTCTAAATTTTCACATGGTTTTATAAACAGCTTTCTTGGAGAGCTTTTTAAAGCTCTGTCCACACTGGTTCTCTGTTACTGTAGTAACTCCTGTGCTGACCAGGCCAATGCATCCTGCTTTTGGTGTTATCCACAGATACATGAGGTACAGAAGGTCAAGCTGAATCCACTGTCTCATGTCCTGATTGAATTTGGGTATATTTTAACCTATTTCAAATGTAATGGTGTTCAGTAATCACTGACTCTAGTAAGATAAAGAGAATATTTTTGGCCAATATTGGGTGGGGGGTGGGGTAAGTAAAACACTATAATGTTGTTTTGTTCACAGTGCAACAGCGACCAAGAGAAGATGCATTAATGGAATTGGCAATGAATGATTATGATTTTAATTCTGGGAAGAAACTGCATCTGTTAGATTTGGAGATCCAGGAAGCATTTCTCTGTTTCATGGCTTCAATCCTAAAAGGCTACAGGTCTTACCTTAGGCCAATAACGGAGGCACCCTCTGAAACAGCCACAGATGCAAGTTCTCTCTTTGAACTACAAGGTGAAAAGTTATAAACTTGTTTTGTGTGTATTAAATATTTTTTTATTCTCTTTTATCTACAGAATAAAAATATTTGAGTGTTAGTGTTGTAAATGACGGGGGAAATGTAAGTGCAGACAAAATTGCACAGTAGCGGCAAAGATTGCAGGAAGCTTTTTTTACATAAGTAGAATCAGCACTGAGTTCTGGTGAGGGCTTTTCCTTTCTGGGCGTTCTGACAATGCTGCTGATTGCACTTTGCAGGTTTCCTGAAGAGCAGAGACCGTTCCCATCAGAAGTTCTACACCCTGATGACCAAAACCCAGATGTTCATTCGCTTCATTGAGGAATGTTCTTTTGTCAGTGACAAGGATGCCAGCCTTGCCTTCTTTGATGACTGTGTGGATAAAGTAAGCAAGTCTTGGTGTGCGTACAGTGTTTAACTTCTGCTGTTTTCTACCTTATCTGATAAAGTACAACCAGAATGCATTTGAAATGCAAGTTTGTTTTTGCTTTTATTTTCCAATTTTCTCATCAATGTAGCCTTCCATTTTCCTTTTTGTTGGGCTTCATTCTGTTTTTTGCTTCAAATTCTTGAATATAAATAAAACATAATGAGAACAAATTAGAGGTGCTAATTTTCACTGGTATGTACACTTCTGATATACTAGCCTGTTGTAAGAAGTGCAGGAATGACTGAACTGAAACACAGACTCTTACATCCCTATTTCTTGGAATATTATAAGAAATTCTACACCTCGTTGTCGTCTTATTGGTAGACATACCACTCTGTACTGGGACACTGCTGTTTAAGCAGGGTGCAGTTTTCTGGGATTTCCTGGAAAGTAGGTTACGTGCTGAAGACTGGTAACTGCTATTTACAGTTCCTGTTTTATGACTGTTTTTTCCATGGAAGTGCAGAAGAGCTAAAAGGAACTGTTTTGAAAAGAAGTATGAAAACAGTGAAGTTTGAGAGAAATACAAAAGCATGGTATAATGGTATTTAATGCTCTTTATAGCTTTTGCTAGTCTCAATATTATAGTAGTAACAGTTTTCAAAACTCTGCTTCCAAGTTCTATAGCATGACTTGCAGGTATTCATGGCTTGTAAATGGAATTAATTATAAACATTTCTGTAGTATTGAGTCAATCCCATAGCTCTGTTAGAAACCCTCCAACATGTAGTGCTTGCTTTGCCATGTACCAATTTGTGCATGAAACAGGAGCTCTCCTAGACAGAAATAGACCCCAGTGACTGAACTGCTGAGCAGCACTTGGTTTCCTCTGTGCTGCAGTTTAGTTCTCTGGCTGATGTTAAAAAGGGTGTTTATTCAGAATGTAATGACTATGTCAAATTCTATCTGATGCATTTCATTTTATAGAATGGTTTATGAGGGTGCTGAAATTGATGCCCTAAACTAAAGTTATCTTGTCTGGGGACTCAGACTTCAGAAAAGTCATGCTTAAGTTGCTGATGTCACTGTGAGACTGCACATAATCTGTGGAGTTGCTGGAGCTTTCACCTTTTAGGAAAGGTTAAGTAGCCATTTGTACAGCTGAAACAGAGACTTGTCTGTTCTAGTGCCAGGTATTTTGCTGCTTGATGCCCTGGACAGCTTCTTTCCACTATAAAAAATGCTCATGACAGTTCAGTGAGAACAAATTTTCCAGAGTGCACGTACACGTCTCCAGCTTCCATTACTGGCAGTGAGGATTTTATATTCAGGTTTATTAATGGGACAGCTGCTTCTGTCCCAGGCATAATGTGGGGAAACTGAGGCACTGGCACTGCAATAACTTTAGGATTTGCCATGGCTTTAGAATTGTTTGTGAAACTGGATATTCACTGACTGAGGGAGCAGGTTCTCGTGTAGGATTTCTTTGAACAGTGATATATTTGCCTCATCTCTTTCCTGCTTCTCCTTCCTGATTTCTCCTAATTTCGGAAACATTTCTTACCAGTAACATACAAAGTTAAAAAATGGAAGTATATCAAGGACTGCTGTACCAACTGGAGCTGTAGCCAAGATCAGATATCAAAATTGAATTGTTCCAGTAAAGCCAATACTTGTATTTTATATTTTATTAGGTGAACCAGTACCTGACAGGGTTTTGGATGAGAGTGATGTGAGGAGTTGAAAGGTGATACAGTGCTTTCTTCTGAGTAGTTACAGACTACTGGCTTGAAACAGATTTTATGTACTGTGAAATTAGTTATCTATAAAATATCAACTAAGCCCTGCCTTGAATAATTTGTGAGAATAGTTTAAGGTGGAGAGTAATCTCTTCTGTTATTTGGTCCTAGACAGCAGCAGCAGCTTGTAATTGATTACCCATTTTGTCAACTGAAAGATACAGTCTAATTGTCTCACAAGTTTTCATTTTTCTAGGAATTCAAAAATTACCTCAATTCGACACACATTTAAGCTACTGGCTTTGTTATATTTCACTGGTAAAACTTGTAGCTGTGGGATTTTTACATCCTTAGAAGTATTTAAATTGCAAGTAAGGTTTCGTTTACTGCTGCTTCTCAGGAGCCATATGTTCTTGCTACTTGGCTGGTTCAATTTGCTAATACTTTCCATCTGTCTCATGCAGCAAAATGTGTAATTAAGGACACCTCTTTGTATGTTTATCAAACTTTAAATATTCAAGAATTTTACTGAAACTACTTGATATATTTGCACCTCACTGGAGGGGGAGAGCTGTGGAATATGCTTCTTTTTATACATTAACTCTCTGTTGCCAAATTCTGAAGGCATAAAAAACACGCATTCTTGAGTTCCACAGGTTGCTTATTCATTTCTTTGAAGTATTCTACCATTTGGCTGTCATTTGGTTGCCATTTAAACCATTTAAGTAATCTAAATTAGAAAAACAAAGCTATGCCTGTCTCTCTTCAGTAAGGTCACACATTTATATTCCATTCTCTTGCAGTGCATGTGTATTTCTGCAGTCTCTGCAAACTATCAAGACATTAAGTGCTGTGTAAGTGACTGCAGTTGTGGATGGTGCTGGTAATACCTTCTGTATGCAGCACACAATTTGATAAATCTTGGTATTGTTTTCAGTGGTTAAAAGAGGGGGGAAATAGCTCTTATTTTTATATCTAAAAATAAATGTCAAGTTACTGCTGCCATTGGAAACATAGTTCTAGGAATGGTTGTGTTCAGAAGGATTAATCTCTACATACTACTTAAAATACTTACCTGAAAACAGGCAATTCAGACTATACCATTAAACACTCAGTATTGGGTTGGGGTGAAGGTCACAAAACCAATGCAACACTTACTATTGCCATTATAACTTTGCAAGGTATCCTTTCATTTGAAGTGCTGTTCTTTGAAGCTCATGCAGACTCTGTCCTGATCAAACAGCTGTTAACAGCAGAAAATACGATGCCCCTGGTAACTACTTTTTCTTTTAACTTCCTCCTCCAGGTAGATACGGACAAAACTGGGGAAACACGACTTATAGAGCTGGATGAGTCCTACAAGAGTGAGCACACAGTTTTCATAACACCCCCTGAGATCCCTCATCTGCCGAATGGGGAAGAGCACCCTCTACAATACAGGTAGTCTAAGGATGCAGCAAGATGCCAGCCAATCTTAACAGCTGCCCTTGTAGAGTTTAATTTCTAGGCTCTTGTGAGAGTCAGGAAGTACAGATTTTTCCTGTCCCTTTGTTGCTCAAGTAAAAGGTGTGTGTGAAACGGCTGTCGTGCCAGTTCTTTTGAAGTTTTAATTTTTTGTGTGTGTACACACAGAAGCAATAATACTTAATAAAGCTGTTAGTGATAGCATTACATTGTTCTGGCTGTTGACACCTTTTAAGCTTAAAGTTGAAATTAGTGGACCCAGTCTGTTGTCCTGCTGCTAGTACTGATAATGATACAAACTGCAGATACTCTTTGGAAAGAGAGAGTACATGTCAAAGAATCACTGAAAACTAGTGTTACTAATTTAGTAATTATGTCAGATGAGTTTGTTGGTTTCTTCATTAATTCTGAGAAATATTTGTATATCTAATCTGATTTAATCTTCTATATAGTTTGATATTGTTGCTGTTGATTTTCATAAGCCTCAGTCATGTGATGTTCACTGGGGACTGAGCCACACATATTGTTTTCTTTTATTAACTAGAATCAATACTAATGCGTTTGACACATTAATTAAAGAAAATGCTATGACAGTAAATACATTTTTCAATTTAACTTGCTTACCTGAATAACAGGTTGAGACTGTTCATGCAGACTTATGAACTCATGCTGAGGGATTAGTGAACCACTTTGTCAGTGATGTTGTTTAAGGTTTACTTTTGTGCTTGTTTCTTGGGAAGCCCATGGTGCAAGTGTGTAGTTGATTCCCTTTGCTATTATGTGATGTGTTTGCTTTGGAGCTGGCTTACCAGAATTGACACATTTCTCTTACAGCTATAATGGATTTCCAGTATTAAAGCTAGAATTGTTTGAACGACCTGAAGGGTTTCTCAGAGCACCAAAAAACAAACTGTCCTCAAAAGCCAGTAGCCCCAACAGCCCATCACCAATGTTCAGAAGAACTAAACAGGTACTTGTTGGTGTTCTTGGAGTGTGAGGTGCTTTGGAAGGGGACAGTTTGGGTTAGAGTTTGGCTGTAAAGCCTGACTGGCAGTGGCTGCAGCCTGATGGCTCTTCAGTTCTTCACTGATCTGGTGACTGTAAGGTTGTTATGGTAATTGTTCTTTGGCTGTGCTTCTTGCCTGCACCATATCTTACAAGGGCCCCTGTACAGGTTGTTGCTTGATGTGCTGTCCCTGCCCCTTCCCTTTCTTCACACTGTTCTCCATGAATTTTCCACATCCACTTCTTGATTGCTTTTCACTGCCCAGGACTTTGAGGGACTCTAACTTTCAAAGTAATAGAGATCTAAAGAAATTGAAGGTTTTAGCAGTGGAATATTGCACAGTGACTCTTTTTGGTATCACTCTCACTGCTTTCATATTCCTTCCCACTTTATTATATTGTTAATATTGCTGTTGCAGTTTTCCATAGATATAGTGGTACATGTTCAGTTTTTAACATGCAGCTTTGTGTGATGTAGATATAAACACACACAAATAATCTCCATGTTTCTTCCCAGGAAATTAAATCTGCCCACAAAATTGCAAAGAAGTATTCCTCCATCCCGCAGATGTGGTCCAGGTGTTTGCTCCGTCACTGCTACGGCCTTTGGTTCATCTGCCTCCCTGCCTATGTGAAAGTCTGCCACTCCAAAGTCAGGGCTCTGAGAACTGCCTATGATGTGCTACAGAAAATGCACACCAAAAAAATAGATCCACCTGATGAGGTAAAAGAACCCCCAAGTCCAGAAGGAGCCTGTGGGGTTGAGGGTCCGCAGTGCTGGGAGCCCAGGGCTCACACAGGTGTGTGTTTGCAGGTGTGCTACAGGGTTCTGATGCAGCTGTGTGGGCAGTACGGGCAGCCCGTGCTGGCAGTCCGCGTGCTCTTTGAAATGCAGAAGGCTGGCATCGACCCCAATGCCATCACCTATGGCTACTACAACAAGGTATGTTTTAAAGATGATAAGGGGACAAAAATGTGTTTTTATCCAGGCAAATAGAAGGGAGAAAAATAACAGAGCAGTTCAGGTGGGATTCTGTCATTTCTTGTATGTTGAAGAAATACAAGACCAGAATAATTTCGTAGGTTTTGGTTTTGTTGGTTTAAAAGGCTGCTGTATTACTGCCAATGTAACTCAGTCTGAAATTTAAGCTACTGTTTTCACACCTGGCTGTTCCCGAAAATGACTACTTGATTTTGATATTTCCAAAATAGGCTGTTTTGGAAAGCACCTGGCCTTCAAGCAATCGAGGTGGCTATTTCCTCTGGATGAAAGTACGAAATGTTGTCTTAGGAATAGCACAGTTTAAAAAAGCATTGAAAAAGCTACCAGCAAGCACTACACATACATCTGTTCCAGGTAAAGCATTCACATCCTTCTGTTTTTTTATTTTCATGCTGATGAGAGAGTTTATTTCAAAAATCTTTCTTTGGTGAGTTCAATAAAACTTCTAGAGAAAAAACCCAATAGTTCCTGCATAATTTTTAAAAAGCAGTCTCTTTTGGCTTTGAGTCTGAAATAGTCTGCTATTCCCTTATTATATCAGCTGTTTACAAGACAAATAGAGACAAAATATGAAACTGAAATTAGTTCTAATTATCCCAGTTCATCCAATAACTAGTCTTATAATTGGCAGAAAGTCTTGTCCAGCCTTGTCATTTATTTTACCTTTTTTTTTGACGTTAGCTGAGGGGCAGCTAGAACTAGCTCGAGTTTGCAGTACTGGTTGCAGGTTCTGCATACCACCTGCAATGATCGTGTTTGTTTTTATCTATAACATAAATAAAATATATGAGGCTGTAAATATCAAGGGTTCTTTCCAGTAAAAACTTAGATAATGTGAACATCAAATAGTCGTATGCCACACCTGTGACTGATATTGTAATTGATAAGGTACTACTTTCCATGGTATTTATAACTTCCTGGTAGTAAAGCACGATAGTACATTGTAAAGTAGCAGCAATGCAGTTTAGTTTAGTTCAAGCTGACCTTGGAAGACCTTTACAACCTACTTTTATAGATGTATGTGGGTCATCTGACTCAACTTTCCAAGTCCTTCCATCCAAGGCTGTTCTGTGATTCCAAATGTGTACAAATAAATCTTTGCCCTGACAAACAGAACATATATGATAGCCTTATGGTTAGATAATTTCTCTGGAGTCTAGAGACTCCAGTCCTATTTCTGGCTCTATCATTAACCTTATGAATGGCCTTGAACAATTTTGCTTTGTTTCTGCCTGTTCTTCATGGAGCTGAGCTTCCTGATAAACCACTTCATTGAAAGCCAGCCTTGCAAAGCAATGTTGATTGCAACTCAGACCATGTAAACTAAGGAAGTGTAAATAATCCTTAATGAAATAACTGTCACTTATATAATTAATAGCATTTGCTTTTGACATTATCTGATTTTTCAATATTACTTTGCATGAAATATGATAGCTGGAATGTGTGCTGACTCCTCAGGAAATCAAAAAAACTCTCCCATAAATTCCAGAATATTTTCTTATCTTTACCATAGCAATGAAGTTTTTACCCTGTCTGTAGCTGTTCAGTGCAGCTTCTTTAGGGAAAAGAGGGGAAGAAACTTCCAATTATGTTGGACCCTCTTGATCCTGGAGAGAGACCATATTAATTATACCTGGGCAAAATTTTCATTTGAGAATGAGCAGATAAGTGCCTTGAATGTTTGCAGGAGGTTTTGGGGTAATGTTGGTTATTTTCATTTTAATCTAGTTTTGCAGAAAAACTCATGTTTGCCACTGCCTTGTTTAATTTTTTTTTGCTTTCTAGAGTAATACCATGATAATCACATGCATTAGCATTTGTGTTAACATTAATGTTTCTGAGAAACATTTTACACTAAAATGAAACCATGTTGAGATGCCTCTTGGAGTTCTTGAAAAGACATGACCTTTTGATCAAATAAACCAGGCAACAGAATTAAAGTCAAACAGTGCTTTAGTTCAGTATTTTAAAAGGAATGTTGCCCATTACCCCTTTAATTTCATCCTCTAAAGCATCACCTCCATGTTTATACTATAATAAGCCAATCTTTTTTCTCTTCTTTTTTTGGTGGTAAAATGTTCACTGTTAATTGGAATGTTCTTGATAAGAGGCCTTTGAATTACTGTTGGTATGCAATTTATTCCCCTGAACAATGTCACACTATTAAATACCATAACTGTCTTTATTCTGATGTTGCACTGTACTGATAGGGGGACTTTCAGACACTGCCAATAACACATCACTCAAAGAAGAAGCCAAGCAAGGGAAAACTTCTCTTCAAGACATCCAAGAACAAAAGGAGGACAAGAGAGAGAGTGACTCCAGTTCTTGTATGTATCTTGTGAATACAGATATCTGGTTCATTTGGGGATAAATAAGGATTCCAGCAAAAGCTAAGTGGGACAGCTGATTCCTCACAGTGAGTGTGATAGTGCCAGTTTATGCCACTGCCTGAAGTTCTTTCTTTAAGTGTAATTTTCTGGATGTCTAATGGTTTCACTTGGAAAATTGCAGTTCTTTTTTTCTCTCCTGTTTCAAATAAGTGATAATGGGAGCATAAAGGCTTAATGATAATTATAGCCTAATGTTTTTGTCTTTTAAAAAAATGAAATTGCCTCATAGGCATAATCTACAGAAAAGCATTTTCTACCAGTCTGGTTTCTTTATAAATCCTGTAATAGGAGAGCAGCTGAAATTTTGCAAGTCTGAGAGGTCTAAATTACCCAGCTCCTCAGAAGTCTCAAAGTTTGGGAGATGTATCAGAATGGGAAGGGCTTTTTCTTCAGGTTTTGCATCTGCTGCTTGTTTCCTTCAACTGCAGTTGAGCAGCATCAATTTCATGCAAGTATGTAGAAGATCAGATCGTGTAGTAAAATTGTATAAGCACTACAGATTCCCATGTATACTCATGGAAAATACTCTTCTTGGTAAATGTTCCTCTCATAATTGTTTAAATTTTTCAGTGGACTTTCTCCTACTATTTGGGTTAACTATCCCATTATCAAGTGATAAAAAAGTCTGAGGAAATATGGAGTTAGTTAAGTTGCTTCAGTGTTCTCACCACAATCTTCCTTCCAGCACTAGTATTTTTTTCTTCAGTTTTCTTGAAAAGTTGTTTTACCCATGATCATGAGAACATATATGTAAGATTACAGATAAGTTATTTAGGTTTGATAAAGCTTTCAGGATGCAGAAAATGAATTCTGCCTAATTTATTACTTTTGGCCATAATTAAGACAAATGTGGCTCTCTATAATAATATGATATGCTGTAATATTCTGCACTTTTGAAAACAGCTTGATAATATTAAAGTTGCCTGAAACCCTTAGAGAAGTAATTCTCTATTTTGAGTAGTCACCTGCAATGGAAGTTTTGTTTCATATCTAAAAGAGTTGAATATGGATATTCACATTTACTTCATTTCTCCTGTGTAGTCCTGCGGGAAATGAGATCTGTGTGAAACTGAGTTTTTGCGAAGGCAGGAGAAAAATACTCTTACACTTCTTCTGTGCAAGTGAACAAGGGTGGTCTTAATCTTTACAACCACAGCATATTTTGGAACGATTTTTATGTAGTGAAGCTTATGGAACTTCTAGCTTTTGTAACATTCCAGAAGTAAAGCTGGGAATTAAATTTCCGTAGTGAAAACCTCTGCCCAGGCAGAGGTTTTCAGCCTGTGCCTCATGGAATGGGTGCCACAAGATGTCACTTAATCCTGTGTGAGGTGTCCGGTAGGTAATGGGGTCTTGAGATTTGAGAGGTATTCCTTGGATTCTACAAAACTGTCCTTTTCTGTCTGCAGTGTCTGAAGTGGAGAGCACAAAAGGGAGTGGGGACTGCTTGCCCAAACTGAATTACCAGAACTCCGGGAATGACAAAGGCACTTCCAGCATCGTGCGGCTCAACGGCACCATTGACAACACTGTGGCAGAGGGGAGCAGGGGTGAGTGCAGGGAGAATACATATATGTCTCATTTGTTACTAATGAGTTCTGAGCAGTGTTCCCAAGTTCTGTTGTCCACTAAACTTGCAGTATTTTATTGCTGTAATAGCAGTGGGTGATGAAAAGTGGGGGAGAGTGTTTAGGTTGGAGCGAGCACATGCTGTGTCAGGAAGATGCATGGGAATATTCTGCATTTCCAGTTTTTTTTCTTGTTTCTTTTTGGCTGTAGTTAACATCTGCTAGCAAAATACCAAAATCTTAGGGTTTTTTGTATAATCTCTAGCAAGTAATTAATTCCTTCAGGCTAGAAAAGGGCTTTCTGTGCAGTAAAATTAAAAAAAAACACTTTCAGACATTTTCATGAGTCTTTAGTAATGTCAGTTCTGGTCATTGTAATACTGTCAGCTATGCTTGAAATATTGTAATATACTTTAAAGTCTGCATCTTTATGCTCTGGCAAGACAATGGAGATTTCTCTGACAATAATTCCTTTTGTTGGCTCTGTTTCTAAATCATTAAGTTAGAAAGTGATGCTTTTTTTGCAATTTCCTTGATACCTGTGCTATCCTTAGCTTTCAAACCATGTAGTAATGTCCCCAAAAGAGGGAAGTAAATACATCTGAGACTTGATGATGTCTCTCAAAATGCTCTTTAGGTTGTATGATTTTACTCCCTTTTAAGTGTTTTATTGTCTCTCCCTTCCTAGAAGTTAAGACCATGGTCAGCTCAACATTTCAACCTCTAGCACAACACAGTGAATTCCATCTCTGTGTTGTAAAATGTTGGAAAGATGAGACAAACTTGCATTCTCCTGTACTTTCCTTCAGTTTTCTTGTACAGCAACAAATAAAGCACCTTGTTCCATTTGTTTTTCAGAGAGTTCTGTAGGATTGCTGTTTACATCATCTTTTGAGGATGCCAATGAAGCAGAAGTTATAAAAAGTAAATCCTTAAGAAAGAGACATAAAAGTGCAGTGGAAGCTGACTTAAAGGAGATGCCATGGGAAAGCAGGAGCCGGAACCTGAGTGGAGATGGCTTAGTGGGACTCATGATAAACAGAATCAACCAGGAAGCAAACCCTGGAGAAATCGTTGAGAAACTGGGAGCTGATGCCAAAATTCTATCTAGTGCATTACAGAAAAGCATAAGGCCAAAAACTCTTAATATCAGATCTTCCTCTTTAGAGTCTAAGAGAGAGAGCCTGGAGAAAGAATCCAGTGATGAAGATGCAGCTTTTGATTGCAGTTTTACAGATAAAACAGAGTCTCCTGTTATCTTTGATCTGGAAGACCTGGATGGAGAACCTGAAACACCTACAGCAGTGAAAACTTCCAGTGAAAAATCTAAAAGGTTGCAAAGAAAGAGCAGCTTTCCAGTAAAGCCAGTTGAAAAAACAGATGTTGAAACTGGATTTGATCCATTGTCTCTGCTGGTTGCTGAGACAGAGCAGCAGAAAGAGGAGGAGGAGGAAGATGATGACAGAAGTGTTTCTACTCCCTCTGCAAGAAGAGATTTAGCTGAAGAAATAGTCATGTACATGAACAACATGAGCAGCCCTTTGTCCAGTCGTGCCCCAAGCATTGAGCTGCAAAAACCCTTTGATGACAGAAATGCGAATAAAAGGAGTCCAACCATTATCCAGCCTTGTAGGAGGTCCAGCC
Organism: Irena cyanogastra; assembly: GCA_013397155.1. Lineage (NCBI taxonomy): Eukaryota > Metazoa > Chordata > Aves > Passeriformes > Irenidae > Irena > Irena cyanogastra. The sequence continues at coordinate 570,244 of VWZV01004334.1, forward strand.
TTCCCCCAAACTCCCCAAGGCCACCCAGTCTTACCAAATCCAAGAGCTATCATGCAAAACATGAAGAAAGGCCAAGGGACAGGCTTTGGTCTTCCCCAGCTTATTCCCCAAACAGCCCCGCCAAGGAGCAGCCCCAGGACACAACCAGTGCATTGACGCTTGTGTCATCACCGTCGTTCAACTTGGACACGCTGCTGACTCCCAAGTTTGATGTTCTGAAAAGCAGCATGTTCTCTGCTGGAAAAGGAGTTGCAGAGAAAGCGAGCAAGTGGTACTCCAAATTTGCAATGTATGCTGCATCTGCAAAGGTAAATGTTTATTAAGAACCTATAAATTGAGGAAAAAGCTTCGTAAAGGTTTAATTACTGACTCACATGTGATGAATCCCTTGCATGATGCGTCATTGTAGATGGTGTGTATTGAGTTGTTTTAATCATGTTTGATATACCAGAACCCTAATTTTAATATCCTGAAAAAAATTTTAGTCTAGCTTGGGTTCTGAATGTATTTAATGGGAAAACATAAGTGTGTTGACAAAACGAAGACTGCTCTGGCTTCCCTTTTTAACCTAAAGAAGAAACATTTAAATAAACAAATACTGGTTTGAAGTCTTTATTGCTTTTATGAGTAAGGGGAAATCTGGTTGTATTGGTTGCCAAAATAATTTAAAGCTGATTTTGATCTGAGGTCATTTATTAGAATGTTGTTTGCTGCTACCAATTCAAACGAAAAGTACTTTCATTCCCAGTCCTTGGGAATTAAGAGAGACACTTGTCTTGTCCATCCTAATGTATTCCTGCAGCTGCTGATAATTCATGTAGCAATGGGGTGAAAAAGTTACAAGGTTAAAATGGTTATGATTTCACTTAAAGATTCTTGTAACAAAAATAATTAATAAAGAATCCTGGTGTAGCTGTTTAACCTAGAGTGGGACTTGCCTTGTCTTGCATCAGTTCTGAACACAGGTCTGTGATCCTCCAAGGAGGGAGGGTCATGCCTGGAATTTGCTGAGACAAAGAAGTCTGCCCCTTTTTTTTGGAAATATTTGTGCTTTCCTTTTGTTTTCTCACTGGAACTTCTTTTCTCAGGATCAAAATTCAGACCGAGCAAGTGTTTCTTCTCTTGGAGCTCTGGACTCAGAATCTACTTCTCTCACTGATGAAGATGTCTGCAATGATTTTGAAAGTGCTTCTCCTCAGGAGAACACCACATCAGAAATTAAGGGAATTAGCATCAGCAAGACAAGCCTGGAAAGCTCAGCTTCCCATGATAGCTCAGCTAAGCTATTTGACCAGTGTGGTAAGAGACAGCTTTTGCATGGCATTCATCAATCTGAACAGAACCATTCCAGTTTTAAAAGTCATTTTTTCATAATTCTCAGTTTAGGATCACTCTAGTAATTAGTCCCTTTTGTGGGAGAAGTAAATTTTTCTTTTACTGCCTAAAAACTCTTACTCAAATAGGAAACCCTTTGAGTCCTTGACTATTCATGTAAACACCTGAATTGTGTAAGTTGTACAGCTCCAGAAAAACATCCATAAAAACATTGTAATGGTAACTTCATTGGTCTGGTTCTATTTTCTAAAAGTAGTAAAAATACTTTTTAAAAATCTGTTATAGTTTTGTAGAAGCCGCTGTTGAAGCTGATGATCAGACAGATTGTAAACTTTTTTTCTAATCTGTGCTGGATAATTTATCATGACTGTTGTATCATTTTCTGATGTCATTTGGGGTACAAACAGCACCTCTTGTCCTTCCCTAGTTTTTGTCCACACAGAAGGTGTGGCTGTGAATTACTTAAAATTTGTTTCCAAGCTACCAACTGTTGTTAACAAAGAAAAGTGAACATATGGAAATTGTTTGTTGGTAGCTTTTATTTTTGTCTTGGTTGGTGCTGGGCAGATGGCAGCCTCACAGCCTCACATTCCACAGTTCTGTACCAGTGTATCTCATTTGTTGCATCTTCCATCACACATTTTATTTTAACTGCAGTATTGTTTGAGCAGAAAAACAGGGTGCTAAGAATGCATTTTCTGAATAACTGGTGCTTTGGGTTTCTTCTGTTAACAGGTTCTCTTTCCAAGTTCCCTCTACCTGACAGATCAGAGTTGGTGTCCTCCTGCAGCACCAGCAGTACCAGTGTGTTCCAGAACTACGCCATGGAGGTACAGGCTGATTTCCTGATTCAATTGATGGACTTGGAGCATGTGTCTTTAAATATGAATATTGTCTGTATCTCTGGTAAAGTTCAGAGCTTCAAATTAAAATTCTGATAGATGGATATTTCTGTCACAAAGTAGATTTAATTTCAAATCCTGCTCTAGAAAGGTCTTTATTTCAGTCACATCTTTTGGTCCTTAAAGCATCAGTTCTCAAGAGTTTGCTGTTGGATGCAATTTAATTCAGGCGTATAAATCCCTTGTGGAGATAAATTTGTTTAAAGTGAAAATACCAAGTCTGAAGTAACACTGGATGTTTAATAATACAGAAGAGAGAATTACCTATTTCTTGGTGTAACTTCTAGTAAGATCACTTTTCTTTTCACTGTTAGGCTGGTTTGGGTGACTCTTCATTCTTTTCTTTGCTACCCCCCCACTGGATTTAAGTTAATGACTATTCATTTGCATCTTTTCCCATTTCTAGAATAATGACAGTCACTACAAAAGCGTGTTTAAATTTTAATCATAATTTATGTAGCTGCATAAATATTCCTTTACTTTTATGCCTCCAGATTACAGATGACATGTTATTGTTAATAGAAATATATTAAACAGCTGGTTGATTTTAGTCTGAGACGCAATAAGAGGATGAACTTGTATGCAAGTGGGAGAAATATTCATCAAAGGGCAAAGATTTCGGCTGTAGTTTTAAGTGCCTTGTGTCACAGAAGTAGCTTTGGGAACATGTTCTAGTGGGTTCTGTTCCTGCCCTGTGCAGGTCCTCATCTCGAGCTGTTCTCGGTGTCGAACTTGTGACTGTTTGGTTCACGATGAAGAAATCATGGCAGGCTGGACAGCAGATGATTCAAATCTCAATACCACGTGTCCCTTCTGTGGCAATTTATTTCTGCCTTTTCTAAGCATAGAAATCAGAGATCTTCGGCGGCCTGGACGGTAATAACAATATTTGAATTCTCCTCAATTTTAAATGCTCGTATGGGGAGGTGCTTTTTGTTTGGGATTTAGGTGTTTTGGGGCTGTTTTTGGATAACGTTAAGCTTTTGCTTTCCCTGCAGGTATTTTCTGAAGTCCAGCCCTTCTACAGAAAATATGCAGTTCCCATCTCTTTACTCCAATCAGAGCGGGAAGTCCTGTAACACCACAGCCAGTGTTGGCCTCACTACATCCCTGATGGCTGTCCAAGAGGATATCAATTCAAATAGGTAAACATGCATTTCTTACCTAGAAATTCCTCAGCTTCTCTGTGTGTATCCATGTATTTGAGTCAAATGAAATAAATTTGTTACATTCTTTAAAGAGGAGAGATGGATTTGAGAGAAGCTCTCTCTGCTGCCTCCCCCTTATCTCTCAGCTGGCCACAACATGCTTTCTCTGCCTGGTATGCACCATTTCATCCCTAGGATAAAAATTCGTATTGGTATTTGTAGTTTTGCAAGTTTTATGAAATCTTTTGAGGCTGTTTGTGTTCATCATCAGTGCAAGGGGAAATAAAACTTGCACTGTAACATGAATGTGGTGACCGAGAAGGCAGAATTCAAACTGTCAGGTCCATTATTTCCAGTTTATTTCTGTCTGTGTACATGTTGGAGCACTCAGAGTAAAACAAAAAGCTGAGATTCTGTTTTCTTCCTTTTTTTCCTCTCCTCTAGCAAATCTAAGCACAATGACAATGTTTATGCCAGAAGTATCCAGATCCCCTCAGGAAGAAGGCAAAATGCCTCTGGGTCAGAATGTACAAGTCACCCTGTAGCAAGGAGCATCAGTACTTTTGGTCCTTTGGAAGAAGACGAGAAGGAAAACCAGAAGATCAGCCATATCATTCCTACTGGTAGCCTGCCTGCTACTTTGCAAGGACCAACAGTGTGTAGTTTTTCTACCTTAAAAATCATTTTTTCATGTTTGCCATAGATTAGAGATGTGTAACAGCATTAACCTTCCTAAATTACAGTAAATGCTAGATTGTATTATTTAAACTAATGCTAGTTATAACTTTTACATGTTGGTGTGTGTCAAAGGGAACAAAAGCATTTATAAGACCTTGTAAAGACAGTTACATTCATTACATTAGTTACAATTAATGGCATTTTTTATCTGTTACTGCAGGATTCCTTGGGCCTGGAATGGCGCTTGCCTAGTCCTGATCCTATAACGGTTCCTTACCTCAGTCCTCTTGTGGTATGGAAAGAGCTTGAAAGCTTACTTGAAAATGAAGGGGATCATGCAATAACAGTGGCAGACTTTGTAGATCATCATCCCATCGTGTTCTGGAATTTGGTGTGGTATTTCAGGCGCTTGGATTTGCCCAGCAACTTACCAGGATTAATACTTTCTTCTGAGCATTGCAATAAGAACTCCAAGGTATGGGATCTGATAGGAAACACTGACATATGAGAAATGGCTGCTTTCCCATATAGGAAATCATTACCTGATTCAGTAACTTTTCAAAATGTGTCTTGCACTATGCTGAGCCCAGTCCTGAATTGGTAAAGAATGTGTCAGCTGAGGGAAGATATTCAAAACTCTGGAACGTGTGCTTAGCAGTCCTTGTGGGGGGCTGGTGTTTGGCTCTTACTCATCCCATTGCACTTTGTGATCCTCAGTTTCAAGGAGGATAAGTTTTTAGTGAGTTTGGTGCTATTTGAGTAGCTGAGCAGTAGAAGGAGGAAGTTTAGATTTTAGGACTGTAAAAAATAGGCAAAACAATCATTTGCCATGTCACTGATGGTGTCATTCAGGTTTAGCTTTCTGTATGTAGTTTTAATAGCAAAGCTTTTTACCATGAGATCTAGGGATGTGAATATACATGTTAAATACAGAACTCCTTTGTCATGACATTGTAATAAAATGCTTTTTTGCGTTCTGTTCAGATTCCACGGAACTGTATGTCAGAGGACAGTAAATACGTTCTTATTCAGATGCTATGGGACAATATGAAATTACATCAGGATCCGAGGCAGCCTCTGTATATTCTATGGAATGCTCAGAGTAAGTTTTGTTTTGTGTGGATTTTGGTGGTATTTTTTACGAACAGTTTTCATTTTGAGCAACTGAAGCATGTGTGTTGAGACAAGATGTCCTTGTGGATAGTTCACATGAGCTACAGTACTGGTTTTTGATCATACTGCTTTTTGTCTTGCAGGTCAAAATCGCACTCTTTTGTTTGAGAGTGAGTGTTAAGTTTGGTGTTGCTATGCTCAATTTGGGTGACTTGTTTTGGGAGGGAGGTTGGTTGTATGCTTAGCAGTAAACTGCTTGAACAAGTTTTAGTTTCCCAGCATTTCTGTTTCAAATCATTGACTGGTATTGCCAGTAGCTTTTTCTTCACTGGGATGGGAGGAATGAGACTGAATACATTTCATTGATGCCAATCATCCACTTAGCTCATGTTTTTATTTTTAGAATTTGCTTACTCAGTTTTGCTGGTGTTGGATCACAACTGAAAATAGCTCATGGCCTACTGCATCTGTTAAGTTTTCTTATGTGCTTTTTGTGTTCTGCATTGCTAATTTTTTGACTTGATGTTTTATTCACTGCATACATGTCAATATTTTCACAGATTCTGTAGCCTTTTCTTAACAGCTCTGTACTTGCTACACAAAGAATCTATTTATTCTTACAGCCTTTCTAATGTTTTTCAGCCCAGAAGTACCCAATGGTGCAGTTATTGCAAAAAGATGACGACTCCTTTAACCAGGAGCTCTTGAGGAGTATGGTGAAAAGCATTAAGATGAATGATGTGTATGGACCAATGAGTCAGATACTGGAGAGGCTCAACAAGTGGCCACATATTAAAAGACAGAGGTAAGACCACCAGCATGTCTAGCTGGAGTAGAGTTGGGCAATAATCACCTTGTAAATGTGAATTATATTTTCCTAGTGTGTTTTTTAAAGAAGAAAAGACACTTTTTCACCAGTGTTTTCAAAATTTATCACTTGGGTAATTTTTTTAATGGTAACTTTCACAAACTTAGTTTTTCCATTTTTTTTCTTTTTACCTTTTCCTCTCCCCCTCCCCTTTACACTCACCTCTTTTTCTTACCTCTGAACAACAGGAACTAGGGATTGTGTATATATGTGTATATTTTGTTATTGAGTGTTGTTTACTAATTAGTAGCTGTTTTAAAATAAAAACACTACAGTTATTTCTAGGGTGTATGAGTAGATTTGGGGTTTATTTTTAAGTCTTCAGTAGAGGACAGAAGAGGAGCTAAGAAAGAGTATGTCTCATATTTAGGCAGGGGTATTTTTCCATTAGCAGTGGAATTGGTGAGCATTAATTCCTAGGAATTTTCATTTCTTGCCTGGATTTACTGATTTATATTAGGGTATGCAACAGGCTTGTCAACAGCTGGAGCACTGACATGGTGTTTATTTGCTTGTCTGTCTGCTTTTTCAAGCTAATGTGAAAATGCAGAAAAGCAAATTCCTTACTTGGGTAAATTTCTTGGAATTTGGTTGAGCGTTTAAGTGCGTGTTTCTCTCTGCATGCACTTGGTGCAACTTCCAAGGGAATCCAGGGCATTCTCCAGAGCTCAGATATTAGAATATTTTGGAGTCAGGAATTATGTTCAAAATACCTCTTTTTAATAAGTTGTCTTTAAATGCTTCAATTTATTTTTAATAGAGATTGTTTTGTGCTGTATCAGTGCAGTATATAAATTGAGGTTTCTACCATTTCAGGAGCCTTTACAGAGAAATACTGTTTCTTTCACTTGTTGCCCTGGGAAGAGATAACATTGATATAGGTGAGTTCTGCCAACTATTCAAATGAGCACAGATGATGTATTTATGCAAACTTAGTTGTTCAGCTTCCAGAAAAAAATAATCTGTAGAGTAGATGTGTGCCACTCTGTGCTAAGTGCCAAATAAAAAGGACTTTACAGCTATTTTGTGCTGATAAATGCAGCTGTCATGGTATTTGGGTGGTGTTTTTGAGCTTGCTATCTAAAGTTGTTTTTCCCTTCCTGCAGATGCTTTCGACAGAGAGTACAAAATGGCCTATGATCGTCTCACCGCTAATCAAGTGAAGAACACTCATAACTGTGATAGACCACCAAGCACTGGAGTGATGGAATGCAGAAAGATTTTTGGAGAACCATATCTTTAAATATACCTGGCTAAGGAGGTGATATCTATGACGTCTCCCTGTGTAAAATAACCACTTCAGTCACAAGGAACATCTCAGTCGTCAGTGTTCAGGAATGTGCACGCAATGGACTGTGGCAGGAGGCCTCGGGAAATTCGGCCTGGCTGCGGTTGTGGAGGTGGACAGAGAGCAAAATAGGCCAAATGTTATTTCCCTGTCCCTTGTCCTTTCTGCAAATCAGTGTGTGGAGAGGCAGGTTCTAAACAAAATCTGTTCTCTGACTTGGGACAACATATTACAGCTCCCTTAAAAAAAAAAATTAAGTAACAAGTGGACAGAAACAATGCACTGAAACTAATGTGAGCGAAGGAAATGCTTCAGAATCTATTGTTTACATAGAATATTCATGATGTTATGAAGAGCATACAAAGTTGTATTATACATATTTTAAATTGTTTATAGTAAGTTGATATTTTTTTAATTTTTTTAAATTACTGGAGTGAATTTTAAATGGACTTGCTGCAGAAGCAATACAGTGCTTATTTTTTTTGCAGTACACTGCTATTTATAGTAACTTGTCCAGTTACTTTTTGAAGAGTGATTTGTTTTTAAAGCAGAATAGAAAATGTTAACCTTCACCTAGACAGTACTGGAGATCCAGGATTTCTCTCATGCACACTTGGAAAACGTGTTACCACAGCAATCAGAAGGAAGGTATGGTAAATTTTGAAAACTCTAACAAATACACTGATGTCTCTGTGACATACTTCTGTAGAAATCTCCTCTTCCTCTCGTGTTCCCTTCCCTCCCCACTCCCTCGGAAAGGGAAGCCACGTTGAAGAGTCCAGTGGATTTTGTTATGGAGTCAGCCCATCTCAGCTGTTGGCATTTGTTAGTGTGGCCTCATTCCAGATGTGACACGGAGCAGATGGCAGCCTGCAGTGAGTTCTCCATGAACACACAGCGCTCGGAGTCTCGGTGGTTGTGTTTGAAACGCTCAGTACAACACCACATAATGCCCATCCAAAGCTGCTAACTGAAGTACATCCAGCGAACTTGCTACAGGGAATTATAGGGAATGTAACTTATTGGGGCATATTGTGCTTAGTTAAACATACTTGGAATGTTCCATCTCTATTTCACAGGCAAAACAACTTTTCGTTTTCTCTGAAGAAAACTGCTGTATCTGTCCTTGTGGTGGAGTCATGGCTTTTGCCTCATGTTTTCTTGTTCTAGACATCTAAAAAATGTTCTGTGCTCTCAGTCGCATAGCAACTCCTCACCAGAAGGTAGGCTACAGGGAAAATACCAGAAGTCCTGCATGGAGGTGGAAAAACAGACATCAAACTGTATAAAACACCCTAAACAAATTTAAATGATGCTTTAACAAATAGCTTTATTTTAAATAATCTTAATGATTTTCCACTTGTAATTTTAGTTGTTGCTATTATAATCCTTCCAAATATTCAACTGTTACATTAGATTTTATATTGCAGTCTGCCTACCAGTAGATGTTTTTAAAAACATCTTTAGTTTGCAAGTATAATCAACCAGTGATACTTAGGCAGAAAGGTGATAAACTTTAAAGCTCACATTTACTTTATTAAGTGAAATAGAGCAAGCCTTAGAGGCTCAAATGAAAAGTAATGCTGCTATGAAGCTCTGTAACCTCCTCCCAGACCTCTGTAAAGTTGTAAGAAGAAGCTGCCCTAAGAAGAAAGGATTTAAAACATGTAGAGCTGCAGGTATGTGCTGATGATAATTGCAGGATGTAGTCTTGGATACAGCTTCCATCAGGTATTGCCTCTTCTCTAATGTGCTGCTAATTATGTAGCTGACCTTTTTGAAAGTATCCCCCCACCTGAGGTGGAGCTAGCAATGCTACACTTACAACATCTTTCACATTTAATTTATTTTAACAATTTGTGATGCTCTTTTGTGCTGCCACACTTGTACAGTATCCTTGTGCATGAAATACAGCTCCTTTTCTCACCCAGGTACATGGTAGAGATACCCTCTTCATTCCTCTGAACTATTGTGAAATAAACAGGCTATTTTTGAACACATTCCCTGTAAGTACCCCTTACTGTGCATGGCTGCTCTGCTCTGTACAGTAGGCATGCTGCATTACCATGGAAATCTTGCCTCCAGTAGTTGCTGTACTTAAGCTCATGGCTGGCTGTGCCATGGGGAAGGTCATGTTCCCAGCTCCCTGCAGTTCTGTTTCCCATTTCCCACTGGGGCAGCCAGTGTTCTGTAGGTAGGACCTTCAAGCCATGAAAGGAGAGAGAGCAAGTGCTTTTTCCAGAGCTGCCATGGGGTGTTAGAGGGGCTGAGCTATGACCCAGCTTCCCACTCTGTTCCAGGGTGGCCGAAGAGCCGAGCCCGGTCCCCATCCCCAGGACACAGTGCAGGTGTGGGGGCAACACTGTCACACGTGGCCCTTCCTCCATCCTAGTCCCAGCCTCCTTGTAAGGACTTCAACTGCCTTCAGACTTAGAAACCCAACCAGCTGTACTACTTTCCAGCATCCCCCAGCACTATCAGGCCGTGGGTACTGCACTGGGAACAGGGCTGTCCTTGCAGTCTTCACACAATCCCTCTGTTCTGCATCCCCGGCGTGGCTCTCCTGAAGCATTGCCGATGTTAATTTGGGTGTGCTTTTAAATTTCACTATCATGTAGTAGCTCATCAAGTGAAATCATTATACTTAATGAATTGTTTTATAAAGTCTGTTGCAAGTCAGTCCACTGTAGAAATATATAAAAATAGAGTCAGAATAACAACATATTATAAGTGGGAAATTTTCCTCATTCAAGTCACAATGTTCCAAACGTATCCTGAGATTGATAATTTTTAAGCATCATACAGTTCAGTGTTGAAACAGTTTTCAAATCTCACTGTCCTTTATTAGAAAAGCAATTTGACTATATTTTCCAATACCACAAAGAAAAATAAATAAAATATTTGAGACATATTTTCAATTTAAAATTTTGTATGAATTACATTTTTTCCTTTTGTGTACTAAATAATGCTTATGTCCGAAACCTTAAACAAAGGTTTTACATTTGCAGTGCAATATATATATTTTGCTTTACTTATAGTTGCACTGGAATAATTATTGGAGATTAAATACTGAAACATGAATAGAAATTGTGCTGTTTCTCTGACACTGCTGTGTCCCATTTGAGAAGGCTTGCTGTTGGTACAGTTACAGCCTGATGAATTTGACTTCCAGTGGCTAATTAAATTATTTGTATCCCAAGAAAGAGAAAATTCCTGCATGTAAAATCTTAGCGTAACAAATGGGAGATGCAAATAGTAATAATAGAGAGGGGTGTTTCTGGATACTATCTCACTGGGATTTAAAAATGGTACTTTGTTAGTCTGCAAGCAGCACTTTTTAAATGAATGGTTGTAGATTTGTAAATATGTAATGTTTAAATTTTATTTACCAAAACCAGTATGTTGGATGTTTGCTTTGGTTTGTAGTTCCTTTAAAATATGCCAAGTCAATGTTCACAATGTTAAGGGGTTTTTTTTGTCTCATCAAAAAAAAAAAAGTTTTACAGTGAGTCAATAAAAAGCTTAAAATCTTCCTGGTTATTTTCATTAACGTTTTATTAGATTGATTAGAGTGACAGAAATGTCTGCAACTCTTAACCACATTGTGTGCTCTCGTGAGGTGTTAACAATAAACCTCTCAGGTTTGGTGATGTCAGTGGCATTTTTTCATCTTGTTTCTGAGAAGTCAGTGCTAACAAGAGGAATTAGTGCTGGTTAAGTAATCTGTAACTGTCAGAGATTAGTGTCAGGATGAAAACAAACCCCCAGCATTCAAATCCTTGTATTTGATTCCTGGCTTTAGTTTTGACTAGAGGTAATATGCTGTTCTAACCCCTGAGCCTCAGTCTTGTTGCAGCAAGATGTAAATCCAGGTGACATGACATTTGTATTGGTGGCATTTTACAGGAATTTTAGGCACTGCATTGCAAGATCAGGTACAGATGTGAAAGGAGCTCAGTGCAGTTTGAGGGAGTTCTCTGCTGAGCTGCAGCCTGTGTGTCCACACAGGGATTTTAAGCAGAGCAGTTCCATAAAGGCGCAGCCACATCAGTCAGATTCTCTTCCCACTGAAGGTAAAATTCATTGATTTCAGGGAGTTTGAGCAGTTCACTGACTAATTTAGAGCAGGTTCCTGAAAGTTACCTATAACGAGTAAATATTATGTGGTGAAAATTAGCTCCTTTAACTTGAGAGGATCAGGGATAGTGAAAATTTGATGCATCTAAATTGTATTAGCCTTTCCACAAGTGCCTAAGTGTGTGTTATTTAATATTGGTCATTTCTATATCTGTTCTGATCCTAAAGAAAAACAGTAGAGGCTGACAGACCAGTTAAGATTGATTGATTTATTTTTTAGCATGTTAAAGATACCTTATTTTCTGTAAGTTTTTTACAATTCTGGTTGCTTTTTTTCAGTAGAACAATTGCCACCTCAACCCCCTCTTGATGTTGCTGGACCCTCACACACATCTCGAAGTGTCCAAATGTCATACAGATACTGGGCAGGATATTATTTTGTCCTCTAACATCACACTGATGATCAGAAACACAAAGTAAAGAGCAAACATGGTGAGCCCCAGTAGTTTGTTCATTTTCCATTTACAGGCAGCAATAGAGATAATCACAAACAGGAGCATGAGGAAAAGGAGAACAATTGCACAAAACAAACCATTGCTGCTGACTGCCACGGGGCTGAGGCCATTGAAGATAGAAAAAAGGAACCAGGGAACTGGCAGGCTGCAAGGAAAGGAAAAGTAATTGAAATAAATGTTTTAAGGCAGTTCATTTTCTGCATCATAACTAAGCAATTTTTCCAAGCTGTTACAGGGGAAAAAATGCATTATTGTATTCAATATAGCTCAGCATAAATCTAAACTGGATGTTTTTCCTGTCAAAACTGCATTTGGATAATGCTTGCACTATCATAATGCAATCCAAAAGTAAAATGCTTTGAAAATAATACCTAAGAATTAAGTGCTTTGGTGAGCTGTAATAAAGGAATGTCCTGATGATTTAGGATGGAAGATCCAGGCACTGATACTGACCTTCCCCAGGAGCTGAATGTCTCTGAGTGACCAGATGAGGTTTCTGCCTGTATAGCTTGGACATTAGCCAAAGATGTCTTGCATTTTTGTATTGAAAAATTGGTAATTTTGTGTTGATTGGTGATTTTGTGAATTGAGTGAAGATAGTGGGCTGAGTTATAACAGTTTGTCTTTCCTGGCTGGGTTTGGATTTGGGTTGGGTTTCTTCAAAAGGAACTTGTTGCTCAGCTGCCCTTCACATAACTACAGCTAAAATAAAATTAACTGAGATATGTTTGGTTTCAGACCAGGTAACTTTGTGTTTCAGAAGAAATGCACCTCTTAGCATGGCCCTGGTACTCACCCAACAGTGATGTCGAAGATGTTGCTGCCCACAGAACTGGACACAGCCATGTCCCCTAAGCCCTTCCGAGCCACGATGACACTGGTGATGAGGTCAGGGATGGATGTGCCTGCTGCCAGTATGGTTAACCCCATAATTTCTTCTGATATCCCAATTGTTTCACCAACCTAATCAACACAACGTTGGGTAGGGCTGTTAGCAGTGGAACGTGGAGTGTAATTGCTCTGTGCAGTGTTAAGGTTTGTGCCATGTTTGAGTTTAAATATTCCAAGTCCCATAAACGTGGCACCATTTTCCTGCTTTATAGGATTAAAAAGTTCCATTTTACTGTGTCTGTTGATTCTGGATTTGCTCTGTAATGCAGGAAATCTGACCACAGTGATGCCAGCACTGAGCCAAGGTCGAGTCAGCTACAGCACAATCTTCCTGTCCTTAGTCCTCCTCTTCTGGATGTTGTCTGCCTTTGCAAATTTAACATCAGCTGTGCAAGATCTAAGGGCCTTTGGATGTGACAGTCCTTGGATTTATAGCATGATCAGATCTACTGTACATGTGCAATATATCACCCAATACAGATTGGGGGGCTGATCCTACAAGATGGAAGTATTATTTCCCAGAATACCAGGTGAACATTAGGATGGGGGAGTGAAGAACAGTTAGCAGCTTCCAGAATCAGAACCTATATTTTCCTAGAATTTTAATTAGGTAATGGATAATTATGTTCTGCACAGAAACATTCATCAATGAAAAGTCAGAATTAAGATAAATCTTGATGGTGCTTTTCCTTTCACTGATGCACAAACTCCCTTGGAAACTCAGAAATGAATGAATCTTTGTCAAATCAAAAAGAAAGGAAATCAAAAATTCCCTTTTGGGTTCTAACAAAACAAAGTTTCTACTGTTGTGATGGATGACTGCAGCTGTAATTCATCAGATAAAATGCCACAGTAACACTATCCCTCTCTCCATCTACTTGTTCTGAAATGGGCATTTGCAGAAAGAACAAAACCTCTCACCTGGTGAGCCCACCACACCATGAGATAAGAGAACGCAGCAATCCAGAGGATGGATCCAAAAAATGTGATGACAAAGAATTTTTTTGACTCCTGTTGAAATCAAGTTTGAAAAGAAAAAAAGTTTCAGGGAAGTTAACAGTCCCCATTGGAAAGAACTCACCTGAAATACTTCTCTGCAATTGATTGCTTTAACTTGGACTCTGGTCTCTGTTTGCTGTTTTTCAGCTTGATAGGTGACCTGTAGTTGCTAGAATTTGTGGTTTATTAAATTAAGTCTCTGGAATGACATTACACTGCAGCTGGGGTTCCTGTCCCACTCCCTGCAGCAGTAACAGCCCTTCAAGTATGAAAAGACTCCAGACATGGAAAAATGGACCCAGGGACTCTTGCCCAGAGGAAATCTATAGCTCAGTTAATGACTCCAGTAGCAGAAGGAAGGTAGATTCTTACCGGGTTTCTGACGTCAGGCAGAGTGCTCCAGAGAGGAAAGACAATGGGAAAGAGGAAAAGGTAAATTGCTTGTTTTGTCCTTGATTCTGGCCATTCCAGAGATAAGGGCTCATCATTTTCATCACTCTCTGTGCTGTCACCATCACTGTCCTCCTGGCTCTCAGAGCTGCTGTCGCCTGAGGTGTCACTGCTTGACAGGGGCTGTACCTCAGGATAAAAAATCAAAAAGCCAATATATTTTCACACTAACAAGGAGCTGCAGTTACTCACCGTGGCCTCACCTGAGCAGAGCTCACATTTGTAACCTGCTGAGGGCAGCCACAGCTCTTGTGGGACAGGACCCAGGCACATCCCAACCCAGCCACCTGTGTATTGTTAACTAATGGGTGTCCAATAACTAGAACCACCTTTTAGACACAAATATTTTATGTCCTTGAAAAACATTTTTTTCATTGAAACTGCCAAATAACATCACTCAAAAGGAATTTGGGGAGCAAAACAACACTGCTGGTGAGCACAGGACAGGCAGATGCTCTTATCTCCCCTTACCCTGGAGTACCCTCTGACCTCAGAAGAGTCATTTGAGGGGACAATACTATCCAGTATCACTTGGCATCATAATTTGGACCCAATTTGTGTTTGTAAGCCAAAGTGTTTCAGCCAGCATCTCAAATTACTACACACAGAGCCTATTTATAGATGCCAGTGACATGGGTTGGGTCCTGTCCCAACAGCTCTGGAGAGGGAAGAAGGAAAGTACACGGTGAAGGTCAGCCTGGGTGGGCACTTGGTGCCTGTGCTCCTGATTTGATACCTGTCCATCCTGTGGCACATCTGCCTTCTGTGTGTCTTTGCTGGGCTCAGAGTCACTGGCAGGAGTTACCTGGGCGGTGCTTGATGCTTTTTTTTCCTCTTCTGCAAAAGCAATAAGAAGGAATGCTGGTTTCAGTCATCCTGGATGGGATCACCTTCCCTGTGACCAGCAGGAGCTCTGAGCTCCCTGCCACAGTGGTGGCATTTCAGGTTAAATATCCTCAGATTGCTTTGGTTTGTTGTGTGTCCTCCCTGACTGCTGTGATGGTGTTTGGTAAATTTGGGCAGAATTTGGCTCACCTGGAGTAAAATGAGACCTTGGTGCTCCTCTGACCTTGCATGCAGAATTGCTGTAAGGGGCACATGTGTAACAGGGAAATGCTAATTACCTCATCTACAGCTGATGAGCATTTCTTGGTTTCTTTCTGGATTCTGAAGATTGTATTAAAACCCAGAAAGGATGTAAAGCTTTGCTTCTCAGGTTTCTCCCCCAGCTCCCCCTCCCTCCGTAGAGCACGGCATTCTCCAGGGACCTGATACTCTTCAAAGCTTCTGAGAAATGACCAGGATGTGCTGCCAGACTTTGATCCCTGATCGTTTGGTGGGTATTCAAAAGCAAGTAGGAAAGTGCTGACACATACAAGGAAATGACTGCAATGTCCTGCTGTTCCTGCATTAACCTGTATAGGCAAGAGGAACACAGAAACCTCTGTGGGAACAGAGCAGAAATATGGATAACACAGAGCGGGGATGAGGGAGTGAAGTCAGTGTGGTATTTATAGCACGCACCAAGAATTTATTTGGGTTTTAAACAGTGTTTTTCTCAAGTTTGGGCTCACTCAGCTCCGTGAAGCCCAGTCCTGGGAGGTGCTCAGGTGCCTGGGTCGTGTGAAGCTGGGACCTTCCACACAAGTTTCTTGGCGTTCAAAATCTTCAGCCTTGCTAGCAGCACAAATCTGTGTTGTTGCACAGGTCAGCTCTGGCTCCAAGGCAGCCTTTGTGTCAGGAGTGACAGAGAAAACCCAAAAAAATATTAAACTGACAGAGGGCAGATCTAGATTAGAAATTCTTCCCTGTGAGGGTGGTGAGGCCCCAGTACAGGTTGCCCAGAGGAGCTGTGGCTGCTCCATCCCCAGAAGTGTCCAAGGGCAGGTTGGACAGGGCTTGGAGCACCCTGGGATGGTGGAAGGTGTCCCTGGACGTGGCAAGGGGTGGAATGGGATGGTCTCTAAGGTTCCTTCCAACCCAAACCATTATATGATTCTGTGATTCTGTTAAAGGAAGGGTGCACAGGTCCTTGGAATTGATACAGACACAGTGTAGATTATTCCCTCTGGAGGAACCTTCTGTGCCCTTCTGCAAGTGTGTGAAGGTACTTTGTTTTAACAAACACCTCATTTGCAGCATCTACCAAAGACCAGCAGCACTCAAATGCTGTCTGCAATGCCCTGATTTCCCTCCTGCACTGTTCCATGGCCATTTCCAGTCCATCCTTGTAGCTCTCCCTGCCCTGCCTCACTAACAGCTCCTCTGGGGATGGCTGCTCCTGCCCGTGTGCATCGATTGATTTCTGCTGCATTGTTACAGCAGCCATCTGTGCCCAGTAACAGCATGAAATTTGTGTTAGACACCAGGGTTTCTTTGCCTGCCCTTGGGCTTTGTGTGCTGGGAAGGTGAGGGCCTGCAGTGCAAAACAAGGCCAACAGTGCTGGCTCTTCCTGCACTCACCTGGCTGGGAGCCTTGTCTTACCAGGGTCTCGGCCTCAGCCATGTTGCTCAGAATGTCAGCCCTGTCTTTAAATTTTGCGGTGAGTGAGAAGGACATGGTCATCAGGGGCTGTCACTGCAAAGCCTGGACCTGTCTCCCCCAACACACACATGCTCTTGCCCCCTTCCTCCTGCAGGTACTGCCCCAAGGGTTGTTCTAGCTATGACCCCAGGTTTTGGCTGCTGCTAGTTGGTCATAGCTGTTGTATTTAACTGCTTAGTGCTACAGCAATTGCACCAGCAATTTGACATGGAACTATTTAAAGAGAATCTAGAGTGATGCTTAAAGTTTTAGCTTTCATATTTTCCAGATTCTGTGCTGCATTAGTATATAACTCTGAGTTTCATATAAAGTGTTAGCAAGTTCTCTTCACAGCTTAGTTAGACAAAACAATCCTTTTCCAGTCTGAGAACCAAGGACAGCATTGGAGCTTCAGGCCCAAAAAGTACAAACAACAGCAAATTGAGGAGAGCAGATTGGGAGGATGGGACTGCATAACCTGGCGCTGTAATTGGACAGTTAACCCTAATATGGAAATGGACCAAAACTTATAAAAGTGTGAAGGGGTGTGACCCATCGTCCATCTTGGATGTAGCCATGGCCAGACTCTTGTACTGCCCAAGGTGCATCCTTTGAAGGTCTTTTAATAAATCCCTACTTTATCCTTTTAACTCTGTCCAACCTCTGTTCTAGCTAGCCTCTCAGGGCATCAAGAGGAATGAGGAATCCTTTCCAGGTTAGTAATACAAAGGATATCTGTACTTTATAGGAAGAAAATGCAGAAAGAACAGAGGGGGAGATTCAGTGCAATATCATCTTTTTGCAATGGACTATTGATTTTTTCTAGGCTAGATTATGAGCAAACTAAAAATGACACCTTCCTCCCTTCCTCCTGCCATGTACGAGATGAAGAGGCTTTAGGGTGCTGCTTACAGCCTGGGGATCTGATGGGAATGGAAAATAAACACCTTTTATGTTCCATTTCCCTGGAAAATGATTGATTTTTCTAAGTATACACAAGTGTCTCCTGCTGGAGATAATCTAAATTCCTGGTGTCCAGGTTCAGCATGGTTCAGACTGTCTGAGAGATGTTCTTCACCAGCACACATGTGGTGCTCTATTTCTGGGACTGCTGAGAGCTTTTTCCACTGTAAACCAAGTTCTGCTTTACTCAGTTGAGCTGCTTTTTTACTGGATTACAGTGAATCGTGGAACTGTGTGTCTCTATAGTTGTTTTTTGCTCAAATATCTTACTGCTGGCTCTCAGTGAAAGTGAACGAGAATGGCCTCAAAGAAAAGCCTCGTTTTGTTCTAATCTATGTCCTCTGTTGAGCTGCACACCCAGTGACTGAGGGTCACTGGGTTTGCACATGGGCAGTAGCCACAAGAATTGGCCAGTGCTGTGTTTGGCTTGTGTGCAGGGCTGTAAATTAATTTCCTCTAAAGTTTTATCACACTGATTTAATCAACATGTTGTTGATTACGCACCCAGAAGGTGCAGTTGTCATATGCCTCAAGAGCAGGGCCCTGCCACTTTATTAATCACAGTGACTTTGAGATAATAGAAATAGCATGTCCAGCCACGTGGGCAGAACTATTGTTCTGAGCTGAACTTCGTGAAAATCAGTAAATTCTGCTGTATGTCCAGTAACTGGGCCCAGCTCAGACAGGAAGACCTCAGGGGACAAGGTGAGATTCCTACTCTGGTGAGATTCCTGCTACTCTCTGACAGAAACATCTTTCACTAGCTGGGATTTCCACTGAGCACTGGAATGGCTGAACTGAGATGAAATCATCATGGAGTACCAGAATGGTTTGGGTTGGAAGGAACCTTAAAGGCCATCCAGTCCCACCCCCATGCCATGAGCAGGGACACCTTCCACTATCCCAGGCTGCTCCAAGCCCTGTCCAACTTGGCCTTGGACACTTCAGGGATCCAGGGGCAGCCACAGCTTCTCTGGGCAACTGTGCCAGGGCCTCACCACACTTGCAGGTAAGAATTTCTAATCTAAATGATAATTTCTTCTCCTTTGAAAAGCTGGCTGGGACTCAAGAGCCTCTGACTCTTCCATACTCCTTGTCAATACTGAAGTACACTGGAGGGGATGTGAAGTGTTGGCTTCCTTCCCCCTGTGCTTGTGCACGAGCACATCCCTCAATGCAGGGGTGACCTTTTGCTCCCAGTCTCCTCTAAGCACTGGGCAATGCATCCTTCTGTTTGGCTTTTCCCTGAAGCTGCTGCAAAAGCTCCTGTCAGCAGGGTCAGGGCGGTCAGGCTCAGCCTGAGATTATGGAAATTCAAGCTCCTGGCTCACTGCCCTCAGCCAAGGCTCCAGGCTGGGAGCACCGAGTGGAGCCCAGGAGCATCTCTGTCAGGATAAACAGATTATCCCAGGGCACTGTCCAGTTCTCATGAGATCAGCCTCGTTTAAAAGGGTGTTAATTCCTCTGACACACAATTCCTGCAGGAGGGACTGAGACTGCAGGCAGAGCTGGCTCTAAGCTGGCCAGATCTGCAGGTCAGCATGGGGAGGAAGGATGTCCATGGGCTCAGTCCGGGCTATGCTGGATCAGCTGTGCAGGGCAATGTCCCCCTCAGTCCCCTGGGGCATTCACTCCTGGCAATTTTGTTCCCAGGGCTGAGAAGCTGTCACACAGGACATGTCTGTGTCCAGTGGCCCTGAGGTGCTCTCCAGGAGAATTTTTGTCCTATGAATTTACAGCATCCAGGATGGACTTCAGGTGGCAGCTGAGGTTCTACCTTGAATTTGGCTCTTACATTTAATTCACTCTTTGGCTCTAATATTCAGTCTAACAGGATTGACAACACAATCAGCAGGGAGGATTTTTTCTCTACAATTTGGCATAAACCTGAAAGATTTGGAGATTCTGCTGTATAAAAGTGGAAGTATAAAAATAGTCTTGTGATTCCTTTTGCCCCTCTGTATCATGATTCTCTTACAACAAATGATGGAATGCTAATGAAGCAAGGAGAAGCTGTAACTGCCTTCACCCTTCTCCAGCCTGCAACAGTGCCCACTGGTCTGGTCTAATTTCCAGAATCATTACCTTGTTGACTGGGGCATAGTGAGGGCAGGCAGCTCTGCCAATCTCTCTGCTGGAGCCTTTTGCTTCATTCAAAAGGAAATGTAGGCTTCTGCCTTGTTCCCTGTGTGACTAGAGTTTAAAGAGTCTGGTGTAATGCTAGAGGTTCAGAAATGAGAGGGTCCTGAGCATTTCTAAAATCTTTGCTCCCTTTAATTCCCCAGCAGTTCCCTCTGGTGTCTAATAGGATGATCTGGAAAAGATCTCATGCTCTTCTTCTATCCGTTTTTACAGGAAGTGGGGAAAAGGACAAAAGAACAAACTTGCTAGAAATTCCTGATTTTAAAAAAGGCACATTGAAAGTACAAAGTTCTATCAAAAATATACTTCAGGATGCCATGTAAATATTAGAATTTCTAAAGTAAACACGTAGTCTCTCTGAGACAAAGACTTAAGTAATGATACCTTCCTAATGCAAAAAGAAAAAAACCCACATTCTGAACTCAATCCACTGTTCAAAAGAGAAATTTTGTTTCACACAAGGGGTGTTGCAGCTTTGCGTTTCACACTTCTTCTGTATTTCCAATATCCCTGCCCCTGAAATTTGGGTTTGGAGGCCCAGTGCTGGAAGCTTTTCTGTTTTGGGCCTTGCTGCCCTGAAACCACTTCTGTGCTGCCCAAATAAAAAGCGAGGGCAGCTGAAAGAAGGAAACCCTACAGAATCCTGATTGCAGCAGGTTCAGTGAGGAACTGCTGAGCAACTGTTGGCAACCTTTTCCTTCTGTCGAGTGTTCATTTCCACAGCCTGTAAGTGCTGATGCTACAGGCCTTGGCAAGAAGTAACAAGGACCCTTGAGGAAAGATAAATTGCTTTGGGATTCATCTTTTATGTGGCAGCCTAATTACAGAAATGTTCCTGGTACAGAGAGTGCTGCACACCCAGCAAAGGGAGGGATGGTGTTGGTGATCCATGGGAAGCAGGCACAGCTGTCCCCAGGGTCCCACAGGGCTGCAGGGCTGTTAGCACAGGACTAGGAACTACTAACATATCAGAACACAAGTCCTTATATGCCTTGGCAGGTTCAAATCCTTTTCCAGATCCTTCCTTGGGATGCCATTCCATCTCTTTGGCCAAGCTCCTCAAGGCACTTAGGTTTCTCAGTCTATGCATAAATTCATTTTCTCCAAACTCTCTTTCAGGTAGGAAGTTATCAAATTAAGGAGTATCTCCTACAAGACACACGGGATTTGGCACATTGCCTCCTTGATTTTTGAGTGCTGAGCTGTTACAATATTAGTAACTTTATTGTTATATTTTATAAGGTGGTGTCTCTTTTCTCACAGCCTTGAGTGGAGCAGGCACATACCTGGGGCAGAGGTTTTGCTATTAACTCAGCGGCATTATTCAAGTAAAGGCTCTGGGAAATAAAACCCTTCTGGAGAGGCTGTTGCAGCCCATCCCCGCACGGTCCCTGCGGTATCAGACGCAGATACACACGGTCACACCCCCATCTAGTGGCTGCCGCACACACACACGAGAACTCACATCCCGCCGGTAGGTTGGGTATCTGGAAAAATTTCTGCACCCAAAGGGTTCTCAAGCCCTGGTACAGGGAGTCACCATCACCGGAGGGATTTAAAGGATGTGTAGATGGGACACTTGGGGACATGTGGCCTTGGCAGTGCTGGGGGAACAGTCGGACTCGATGATCTTAAAGGAATCAACCTAAATGATTGTGTGATTCTATGTAATGAGTAGGGAAGTTCTCTTTGAGAGAAAACCCAAACTGGTCCCCCAGTCCTGTTTATTCCATAATCACAAGGCTTGGGAACAGCAGCCTCTTCAGCAAGGACAGTGACTTGCAACTGCATGGAAAGCTCCCAGCCTTCATGGGAGCTGCTCTGGGCTGAACTGGCTGGGGCTCTCCTTGGCCTGGGATGCCAAACTCAGCCCTCCACAACTCTCCTGCTCAGGTGTCCCAGAGTTTCACCAGGGCACCAACCTGGACCAGAAAGCCAAACTTGTGGTGGCCTGGGGTGGGCAGATACTGCACAGACACATTTAGAGGGGTGGGAAGGATGAGAAGGTGCTGAGAGGTCTCTGAGTGGCAGCAGCCCCTCAATTCTGGCACTTTCTGATGCTCAAGGCAATGGCACATCCTCTTGGAAGGTTTTGGGTCTATCCTGGTGCTATTGATACAACCTTTAGGAGGCACAGGAGGCAAGAAGCAAACCCTGATGAGTCTGGCTCTTGTTAGGCTACTGTTCCTAACACATTGGGTGCCTCCACTGGAATCTGTCAAAGCAGTCACTGATCTGCCTTGCTGTCATCCTCCAACTTCCTTTGTTCCCTCAATCAGTTTGTGCAGCTGGGATTCTGATCTGGAGAGTCCTCTCTGTAACCTCTGTGAGGGACACAAGAGGTGTTGATCTGCTTAGCTTCAATCTCTCTTTGAATGGGCAGCACATAATCTCTTTAGAACAAGTAGGGCAGTGGAGGGGTGGGGCATGTGCTGAGCTAGGAAAGAAAATCTTAAAAATGTTTTTTATTAATGTGCTTCACTATTTCTTTGAAAATAAACCTTCACAGTGTGATTAGATTAAAGTTAATATAAAGCAACATGTTAAAAGGCTGTGTACAAAGACCCTGGTCTGTCTGGAGATGAGGCTTCTCTGCACCCTGGACAGTTTAAAAGAGGTCTTGGACCTGAGCTGGTCATTCCCTGACCCTTGGGAGCCGCTCATTGCCTGCACAGGGCTGTGGGCATACTTTGCCAAGGCAGTGATGGTAGGTGGGCTTTTAGAGGTGTCAGCCTGAATCACAGAATTGGCCTCACCATCATGATTAGAATCTCAGCTGGGATTTTAACCACTGTCAAAAAGATAATTCTTCAAGGGTTTTAACCTCTTTTTGTGCTGCTGTTTCAGGGCTGGGATGAGGTCTGAGCTAAGCAGAGGAAGATGGGACATGCTATGGGACAGAGGAAGCCTGTAACTCGCATTTGCTGCCCCTGCAGTCAGAGGGACAGCAGAGATGGGGGATGTCACCACTTCCAAGGACCCCAGCAGCAGCAGCTGCCACCACAGCAGTAACCAGTTTGGCATGGGAAAAGTAGATATGGCAGGACCAAAACATGAGTGTTTGTCCTTGCCAGCCATGCAATCAGAAGGGGCACATCCCACTGTCACAGAGCTCCCTGCACCTGACACCATCTGTGATACTCAGCTGCACTCCAAGGGTGAGTTGCTGACCCCAAAATGCTGATTGTGTTCCCAGTGAAACCACTCAAGGCTGTGAGCCCAAGGCCCTCTGGTGTGGAGCATCCACTCACCTTCTGCCAGGGGGTCCAGGGTGTGGATCATGAGCTGGACGATGGTGCCGCGCATCTGAGAGTTGTGCAGGGAGGCCGAGCTGCTGCCCCGCTGCAGGGCTGGCCCAGGCTGTGGGAAGGCACAAAGCCAGTCAGTCCCAGCTTCTTTGTCCTCTCCATCAGACAAGGCCTCTCCAGGCCATGGGGCAGCAATTCAACAGCAGCAGAGGAATCAGCTGTTCAGTGTTTGCTATGGCAAAGGACAGACCCCACCAGCCTCTGCTGTGACAGCCCAGGAAGAAATTTGGCCATGAGACCAGGTAAGAAGAGTCACTTTCTGTATTTCTATATGACTGTTTATGGCAGAGAATGAGTAGCAATTTTCTAGTTAAATCCACCCAGGAAGCCTGAGCTGTCTCTTAAATTTTACAAAAATTCCTTAAATGACAGGACTCAGCCAGGTGTCCTCTTAAGCAAACTGTGGCCATTGTGCCTGATTTGATACAGGCTTTGGTCCAGGTTTTTTGACACAGGAGTTGACACTTTTATTTATGACCTGACATGGAGAGAGATTCAAAATACCATGACTTCAGATCCCTGTAAAGTTGCCTAGACCTACCTGCAGCTTCCTCACATCTGGTGGCTTCATTGTTCCATCATCTACAACTGCCCTGCTTGTCTGCAAGCAATGAAGAACAGAAATGACCAATCACCTCTGCTGCTTCAAGATCTAATGATCCTTCAGGCTGCTGCCTGTGGGGAAGTGGCACAGCTGACACAAATGTCTATGGATGCTACTGAAAGAGCTGAAGCCATGAGCCTCCTTAAAACTATTGGCTCCTGAGAAAAGCAGGATTCTACCTAAAGCCTCCCAGTGAGGATGCTGGCATCTGGGAGCAGACTCACAACTGATTCCTGTAGCTAGAGACAGACCCAGACTTCATCCCCAAAAACCTGTATCCTTACTCATTTTCCAGCAGAGTGAAGGTGCAAAAGGGGATTTTTTTTACAGTGATTAGCATTACTTTCCATCATGTATAATTTCTGTGATTAATTTTTCCCCAAAGGATAGGTTCGGCAGCTCTCTATCATGCTACTAAACATTAGTGGGAGTTCTCTGTAAACTTCAAGTGCAGGGCTGGATTCAGTTTGTGATGCTTGGTGATGTCCGCAGTGATGTGTGTGTGTCACTGCAGTTTCTTGCATGTGTATCCCACTGGAATGTAACCCAGGAGTCTTCAGGACTCCCAGCTGTGAGCACTGGCTGGACAACAAACCAGGAGCAGGAAAGAGAAGCAGTTTCTCGATTCTGCACCACTTCAACTACCCTCACTCTCCTTATCTGCTTCCTTCCTTTCCTTAAATGATGTGGAGTGCCAGGATCAGAAGGCAAAGCGTGCCTGAGGGCCAGGGACACATCTGACTAGCAGAGCATGCAGTGCCAGGGGACAGTTTGAAATCTGCTGGCATGGAATTGGGTTTGGGCACTTCAATCTGTTGCCAAATGCTGCCCAGGAGAGCAGGCAGTGGTTGCTAAAGCTGCCAGATGCATTTCTGTGCTGCTGATCGGGTAAGGAGTGATACCACCAGCATCCCAGAAACACATCTGGCTTCAGAGAGGGAAAAGAGAATTTCCTCCAACATCTCTCAATTGCAAGAGGCTGGGACAGAAGCCTTTTCTCCCCTGTTTACCAGAATTGTCCAATCTTACTCCCAGAACAAAAATGTGTTCCTGCAAGTGTTCTTTCTGAAACTTCTTTACAACAACCAAGTAAGAAAAATCCCACACATCTTTGAAAGCAGCTAAGAGACATTAAGTTATTGCACAGGTAGAACTTCCTTTTAGTGATGCTGTCTTATTTCTTAGAATCTCTCTAGTTTGCATTTCCCTCATTCTAAAACCATAATTATTGACCAGTACCTGTAATTCTGAGGTTCAAATATGTGCTTTGTGAAGGAGATGCAGTTTTTCTTTGTGGTTTACGCTAAAAGTTATTTCCAACTTGCCCTCTGAACTCTTAAGGACACCAACCTTCTGCATATGCTCTGCTGATGCTGCCTGCACAGCATTTAGCTTCTTTTTTAGCTCCTGCTTCACCCATTGCTCCAGGAACACGTTCTGTTTCATGGTGAACACGTATGTGGCATAGGCAGTCAATAGAAGGAGGCTTTCCCACCAATCAATGACACTGTCTAGGAAAAACAGGATGAGCATCAGTAAGTCTACAATGTAGAATGAGATGTCTCTAAATAAGGGCCACCATGTCAGGTGGAGTATCTGCCTTGAGAAGAGGGCACAAGTGCCAATGACAAAGAGGATATTAAACACTGCTGAGCCCACAATGGTACCGATGCCGACATTGCTGTGTGAGATGAAGACACCTATGAGAGATGTGAAGAGTTCTGGTGCTGATCCACCTGCTGCCATGAAGGTGGCTCCAGCCACATCTTCAGAGATCTGCAACTTCTCAGTGATCACTCCCAAAGCAGGGACAAAATACTCATCACACACTATGGCCAAAGCCACAAATACGTACATCATGCCAAAGATGTGAAGTACAACCCACCCTTGCCTGCGTTCTTCCACACTGAATAGGTCCTGGGGATATTCTCCTTTGGACTCATAGGGTGGTTTTTCATCTGGAGAGCTTTCGCTGGCATTTTCTTGCTGTGGTGTTGTACCCACTGACGTGGTGATGGGCACAGCTGGCTCAGGATCCACATAGATGCAGTGCCTTATTTTGGGTGCTGTGGCATTGCCTCTTACAGCAGTCTTGTTGCTGGGGAGGTCCCTGGAGGTCATTCTGACAGGGTCTGTGGGTTGGGGGGCTCTCTGTGATGCTGGAAGAGCAGAGGGGCTGAACTGGAGCTGGTAGAAAGACAGAACCAACACTATGGCAAGCAAGAAAAGGATTCGGTTTCTCCGTAGGCGCCTCCTCTGTGGTAAATGCATTTCCTAAAGGTTCAGAACTCAGAGCCGTATCCAGAAGCCACTGAAGACTTCACTTGGTCAGCAGTTTGCTGATCTGGAGCATCAGGAGTGGAACTGCACAGCACAATTTCTAGCTGATCTGGAGCATCAGGAGTGGAACTGCACAGCACAAAACAGGGAATCCTGCAAAAGAAAATCTGGTGTGAAAAACAAAGTACTGCAACTTTCCACCATTTGGGCAGCAACACTTCACTGACTGCTTGTCTATTTTTCAATAAAAAGAAATGGACTTAAATGAGTAAATACAGGTACTGCTACTTAAAGGAGTAGATCCAGGTTTCAGTCTGCTTTTTTAATATGACTGTAAGGTATGCTGATTAATAATCAAAGGTTTGGCTTAAGAGAGTGGAGTTGGCTGAGGCAGTCCAATCCAAGCTGAATTCTGATTCCACCAAATGCCCATATCCAGGAACTTTTAAGGACTGTATTGACCAGAGTCCAGTTGTTATTCTGTAAAATTATCAATTGGGTGAGTGTTGTGCAGAAGTGGATATGGCTTCTGTCAAGGAACCAACTTTAAATTGCTAAAAATTATGCTCTGAGGACAAGACCAAGCTGTTCAAACCTCCTTCCTAAACCAGCTGTTCACCAAAATAACCTCATGAGGATGGAAACTGGTTTAGAGTTCCCAGTGATGCTGCTCCATGGTTTTCCAGCCTCTCACTCCCCAGGAAACCATCCAAGGAAGGGTGAAGTTTTTCCTTCAGTTTGAGCAGAGAGTGAGGAGAATGTGGTTCTAGTAAAACTGGGGGTGCTGAGCAGCTATTTGTTTCTATGACTACATCTTTTCAGGGCTTTCTGTAGAAATCAGAACTGGCAAAGTGGAATTGTAATCATACCTTTTATTAGGGGGTAATTAGCATATCTTGCATAATTATGTGAACAGCATTTAGAAAGGGAGAGAAATGCTGGAGTGACAGTGCCTGCAGCTGTGACAGCACAGGGACAGGAATTTGGGGCTGGCCAGAATTTACCCTTCAGCACTGCTTGAATGTTTTACCTTAGAATGACACTCTTCATGGATTATTTTTTCCCCAGAGTGGGCATGTTACATTATTCTTTAGCTGTGAATTATTCTTTAGATGTGAATCATAGTTTTCCAAACCATTCTCAGATAAGCTCTTCATGCCAGTTATCACACATTTACCCTCTTGCATAATATCCTGGGAAGTTATCAGCCTAAATTTCTTGCAAAACAGGCAATGTTAATTTAAATAGTTGGGAAGATCACTAAGGCAACAGTAAGAGAGGGTCATGGGAATACCTAGATAAATAGATGATACAAGCTTTGTGCTTTTCATACATAAAAGGAAAATAAACATATATGTGGCAGAACAGCACAAGAGGTATAACAAATTGCACGTTAAGAGAAAATAACTTTCCCTAACAAAGACAGGAGAGTTAAAAGGATGGCACAGAGAGAACACAGTTATGCACACACTCCTATCCAAACACTGATTTTACCTCTCCTCTCCAAAACGAGCTGCTTAAAAGACATTTTGTGAGCAGAAAGACATCTAAAACTAGGATCAGTTCTAAGAGCTCTCCAGCCTTTCACAATTTCTGACCAGAAGAATCCAGAAGAATAGTTTCTCTACTCTTGGAAGTTTAGGTCAATTCCTGATAAACTCCTTTTCTCACCTCCTGTCTCAGTAACACGAAATCCAAGCAATCAAACAAAACTCCCCAGCCTACCTTCCAAAGGTCTGTCCAGGAGGAAGGGGAGTTCCAGGGGCTGGGTGTAGTGCTGGAAGGTTCTTTGGTAGTTAACAGCCAGATGAGAGATGCTGTTGCAGAGAGAGGCAGGTGAAAATGATCCCATTTTCAGGAAGTCTCCTCTGCTGGCAGAGTCCTACAACAAGAGCGGGTCAGGTGTGAAGGACATGTTAGTGGAGGAATTCCCAATCCCATTTAATACCCACAGCCCCTAAGAAGATTAAATAGTATTGTATAGATTTGGGTCTATCTCTGAAGCCAATACCTTTGTCTGCTACCACAGGTTATCCTCAGTGTGAGGGCAGGTGATTATCCCCTTCACAAACTCCTGGATTGAAGCACCAGCCATGGACATGGATCACCCTCACGGCACTGGCAGTGGGTAAATCACATTTATAAACACTTATAAATGACACAGAGCTGCATTTTGAGGCATGTCCCATGGCTGACAGGCCAGATGCCTGACAAGCAGCTCTGCTGTCTTTGCCACGGTATGTGTCCACTTTGCAATGCCAGAGGGAGGTTTTAAACTCATTGACTCCTGGAAAAATCCCTCAGGACGTGTGCCAGGAGCACCGAGGCAGAGGGAGGGAGCAGGGACATGGGGATGGTGCCTGTGACTCTTCTGTGGCACTGATATGGTGCAGCTCCACAGGGGAACAAATAACAACATCCCTGGCCAAGAATTTAACAGCCACAGATTAAGTGTGTCAGATTTATTGCAGGGGAATTAGAAAATTATTATTCAATTTTGAGTCTCTCATGGCAAAAAGGACATTGGGGCGCTGGTGCATGCCCAGGGAAGGGAACAGAGCTGGGAAGGGGCTGGAGCAGCTGAGGGAGCTGGGAAGGAGCTCAGCCTGGAGCAAAGGAGGCTTGGGGGAACCTTGTGGCTCTGCACAACTCCTGACAGGAGGGGACAGCTGGAGGGTCAGGCTCTGCTCCAGGGAACAGGGACAGGAGGAGAGGGAACGGCCTCAGGCTGGGCCAGGGGAGATTTAGGTTGGAGAACAGGGGAAATTTCTCTGCTGAAAGGCTTATTCAGCACTGGACCAGGCTGCCCAGGGCAGTGGTGGAGTGCCCATCCCTGGAGGGAATTAAAAGCTGTATGGATGTGGCACCTGGGGACGTGGCTTATGGTGCCCTTGGCAGTGCTGGAGAAATAGTGGGACTTGATGATCTCAGAGGACTCTTTCAGCTAAACTGTTCTGTGACTCTCTGATAATTTTAAAGCCAACTATTGTCTGAACACACAATTTCAGGAGTACATCCCAGTTCTGCACTGGAGTTTATTGCCTCCGCCCCCCACTTCCTCACTCCCACACGTATAGAACCGGGAGAAGGAGGCGCACTGCCCAGCCGGGATGCTTATCCATAAACCCTTCTCCCCACATAGCCGTCATTTGTGGTCCTATTTGACGTGGGCACCACATTGTCCCAGCACGGCCATCCCACATCCCGCTTCCCGCGCGGGGTCAGCCCTCACGGGCTGCGTGAGGGCCGCGCCTTCCGGGGGGACGCTTTCCGTGCCGGACGCATGGCGGCGCGGCGGGCCGGGCTGTGCAGCAGCGTTTCCCGTCCGCCGCCCTGCTCCGTGCCCGCCGCCGCCGCTCGGCCCGGGCCGCCCCGGGAGCGCTCCAGGGACAGCCCCGCTGAGGGCGAAGGCTCGTAGGGAGGGCTGGATCCCTGCCCGACCGCCCTCGGAGCGGCAGGGCTGCGCCCTTTCCCCAGCGAGGCTCAGCTCCTGCCGTCTCCAGGCCTTGCGCTGCACCCGGCTGGAAATGCCTTGTGGGGTTCAGCGTGTATTCACTTAATCTGTGCTCGCTCCCACGTTTTGAAGGGGAAAAGGGTAATTGTCGCTTCTCCCCGGGGTCAGCGTGAGAGGGTGAGACGCGTGGCTCCACAAGCGCAGCTCTGGTAATGATTTGTGCCTTTCCCTCCCGCTGCAGGCAGGTGATCCCGGCTGAGCCGTCCGTGAGGGCGGCGGAGGAGCAGCTCGCCATGCCCACGGTGGTGGTGATGGACGTGTCGCTGTCCATGACGCGGCCGGTGTCGGTGGAGGGCTCCGAGGAGTACCAGCGCAAGCACCTGGCTGCCCACGGGCTCACCATGCTCTTCGAGCACATGGCCACCAACTACAAGCTGGAGTTCACGGCCTTGGTGGTGTTTTCATCCCTCTGGGAGCTCATGGTGCCCTTCACGAGAGACTACAACACGCTCCAGGTAGGGGTGTGAACGCTAAAGCAATAAACCGTCGATGTTTTTGAAAAATTAGCCAGTTGTGCTACCAGAGCAGGGTGAAGTTGTGTGATTTGATATCATCCTGTGCACGACGTCTTGAATTGAGTGGGTTTGGGCTTATTTTAAGGGCAGGTGAAATCAGTGTGTTTGAATCTAATTTTGCCAATTGCACCTTTGCAGGTGAGCACTGGGGTGTGGCTGATTGACTCTAAAATGGGATGGAGGGAAGGGCTGCCTGATGAAGCTCTCCAAGTGGGTCTGTGATGTCCCTCGTTTTATGTATAGTTGTTGGTTTGCTCTTGACAAACGATGCAGCCAACAGGACCATCTAGAAAGGCTTTGAGTGGAGTGATTTGGTAGAGAGAAGCTGCTGTTGAGAGTGTGTAGAAGTCAAAACAGTGCAAGAGTAAGAATAAGTGATTTTAGGCCTCACAGATGTGGTGAGAAGTTGGGAGAAGGAAATGGGAAGGAGAAAGTCCAAGAGGGAAGTTTCACATGAATGCAGTAAGGCACTGGAGCCTCTGAATCCAGTGAAAACTGGACATTTCTATCTGACCCTCACATGCAGGAGGAAATGACACATTGCTGTCACAGGCCACTATGGTTTAGGTTTGTCCATTGGGCAAAGAGATTTTAAAAGCTGTTCTCTGTTACTTTTGCAGTTTAGCAGGTGAGTGCCAATGCATCCTCTCTGATTAATTTTCACTTTCCTAAGAGTTCATTTGAAGAATTTTGCAAGCCAGGAGCCCAACCAGGCTCCTTTAGCAAGTTCATCTCACAGCTGCACCCTGGTGATGCTGTGTCAAGTGTGAGGTTTTTACTTTTAGGAGAAAAGCTGGTTTATGGATGAAGATGTGAGTTTTGGGCTTGTTACTCTTTTCTCTGCCAAAGAGTTTTTGTGAAATGAACTCCTTGTGGTTTCTGAATCTCTGAGCAGTTTGAGCTGCTGTGACACCTGTGAGGATTTTCTCAGCTAAATGTTTCCCATTAGAGGTTGCCTCAGGTTTTCACTTTTTAAAGGCATGCAGAGGTATTTTTTCACTCTTAAAGAGCTGTGTTGATAATATTACAGTTCCTTCAAAGCCAGGAGTGACTGCTGGGTGTCTCCTGGCAGGGATATTCCCCTAGCAGTGTCTGTGGTGTTTGTCTTTGCAGGAGGCCCTGAGTAACATGGATGATTATGACAAAACCTGTTTGGAGTCAGCGCTGCTGGGGGTTTGCAACATTGTCCAGCAGGAATGGGGGGCAGCAATTCCTTGCCAGGTATGGCTTATTTCACTGGATTAAGTTGACTGCATGTTTAGTTATCCCTGGCAAGGAGATTGGAACTTGGTGATCTTTAAGACCCCTTCCAACCCAAACTATCCTGTGATTCTGTGATTGATTCTATTCCTGTGAGTTGCACATAGAAATGTAAATGTAATTTGAAAGTTTGGAATGCTCTCAGGCATGCTGCTGCTGCAAAACCACAAAGAATTAGTATTTTGGCTAAGCCTGCAATATGAACAGAAGGTGATCTTTATAAAAATACTCAGCAGCAAAAAAAAAATGAGGCTGTTTCCTGCCCAATGTGTTATTGTAGTGCAGTGGATTGTAGAATGTGGCTCAGGAGCACTGCTGTGCAGGCCTGGTGTTTGATCTGGATGCTATCTGCTGTCCCAGGGGTCTCTCTCCATTTGGAAAGGGTGTAGTCACACATCAGGAGCCTCTCCCCTCAGTCCCTGATGGTTTCCAGGGCTTGTAACAATTCCAGCTTTCAACCAACAGCGTGGGGCTGCTGCTGAGTGTGTTTTGATCTGACTTCTCTCCCAAATGAGTCATTTGCCATGCAGCTGCTCACACACCCCATTCAGCCCTCCAAGCTCTCAGCCTTCCAAATCTGCTGCCTCTTATGGCAGAGTTTGCTTTTAACCCTTGGTTTTCTGAGACACTTGATTTAAGTTCAGTAATTTTGCAGCTCAGTGAGCTGGGAAGATGCCTGAAGCAATATTCCTTAAGGAGAAAAAGGATTGAGGTTTATTGGTTAGGCAGTGCTTCATCATCCAACATGGTCAAAAGGCACCTTGGGACAGCAAAAAACGCTCAAAGCAAAGAACAAGAAAGATGTGAAAACCAAGCAGGACTAGACCTCAACTATTTTGTCTCTCATTTGTGTCATAGCTCATTTTACTAGCACTTCAGTTGCTGGGGTGGTGGAGGGCACTGAGGAGTGTACTGTGCAACCTTGGAGTAGTGGAAAACATCACTGGTGAGCACCATTTCTGAGGAGACTGTGAGAGAGACTGAGGATGAAGGGAGAATACAAATCTGGATGTGGCAATTACACATGGAGTTTCAACTGGATTTGATTTTCTTTACCTACCAGCCAGAAATCATGCCTGCTGTTGCTATGCAGCATTGAAGGAGCAGCTCTTTTACTGGGTCACAGCTGAGTGTAAATAATCCCATTATTCAGTGTAATTAGTGCAGGTTTCCACAGGGATTGACTCTGGATGTGCAATTGAATGGAAAAGTGTGTGGTTTTGCTATAGTAGTTCTGCTGCAAAATGTGAGCATACTGCAGCTGTATTTGCAAGAATTAAGATCACTAATGCTACCCTTTTTTGAGATTTCTGTGGCTTGTAGTAGAAGTTGAGTTGCTCTCCAGATTCTGCAGAAGAAATGAGCTTTATCATCCATCTTAAAATAAACCTGGAATCCTTGAGTCCAGCAGCAAGAGGCTGTTTTTTGGCTGTGTAGCCACTGTGTTTCTAATGTACACTTAAAAATGAAATGTATGAGATTCAAATTTTGGTGCAATTACCTAATGCCAAGAAAACATTTATTTACTGTGCGCACCATGTAAACCACAAGGGTTCAATCTTCAATTTCTCCTTTGTGTGGGGGTTTTTTTCTGGAAATTTTGCCAGCAGTTCTTTGCCAAGCTCGGTAGAGGAAATGCAGTGAGAGCAGGGAGTTTCGGTGGGAGCAGATGCTGCAGGAAGGCTCCTGTAGTGTGTGGGTATTCGGGTGCCCGGTGCAGCTGGAAGTGTCTCACGTGTCCCCGGTCCCTGCAGGTTGTCCTGGTCACCGACGGCTGCCTGGGCATCGGCAGGGGCTCCCTGCGCCACTCCCTGGCCACCCACAGCCAGCGCAGCGAAAGCAACAGGTTCCCACTGCCCTTCCCGTTCCCGTCCAAGCTCTATGTCATGTGCATGGCCAACCTGGAAGAGGTGATGTCTTATTCTTTGTTGCATTGGATAATTGTTGGTCTTCTCTGAACTAACGACCAGGTCAGCACAAAACATTGCATTGATGTTCTTGTGCTTAAGGTGTAGTTGACATTCTGGTGCTTAGTTTTTGGGTGAAAGAGAATTTATGGTTTATTATTGCACTATTATTGTCTACTGCGTTATTACCATAATCTTTATAAATCATGTCAGTTTGTCTCTGGGGAATATTATGGAATTTTAACTTCTTTGTTTATATTACTACTGCACTAATTATGTTGAATGCTTTTGGGGCTCTTCTTAATCTACAGTTAAATTCTTGAATAAATTACTTGTGTTGCAAAGTTGCTCAACACTTAAAACACAATAGCAATATGTAGAAATGTGAGAGGGGAAAACGGCAGCCTCCAAGCCAGTGTTCAAACCAGCTTCCCTTAGTTTTGAAGGAAAGGTGTCAATTTTCTTCTTCCTTTCTCCTTCTCTTGCAAATTTCAATCCCAGCTTTAAAAATCTTCAGAGGAGTTAGAATTCTGCTGCGTAAACACTTGTTTAAAAAGAAGCCTATTTGACTAATATTCCTTAGATTAATTTTTATTAATAGAAATGCTTTTGATTTGACACCTGTATTCTTGTGTCCTTCACAGAAGGGTTTTCTGCTTAGGCATCAATTAGACATCTCAGCTTCATGGTCTCTGTCAAGGATGATCCTTTTGATTAAGCTGGTGGATTGAAGCACTGTTAACATCTCAAAATAACTGGGAAAATATTTAAAATAAAACATCTATTTCTGATAAGTAATAAGAGAAAATTGCCTGGGAGACAAAGAATGTTGGTTTATTTGGAAAGGAGAGAGAGAACAAAAAAATCTTGGGAACATCCAATCAGATGCTTTTTACTGTGTTGTGTATATCTTATATTTTCTTTAAAAATACTGGTTAGTACAAAAGAATAAAAAGAACATTCAACAAAAATATTTCCCTGTATTTTTCTGCAGCTTCAAAGCACAGACTCCTTAGACTGCCTGGAACGGCTCATTGATTTAAACAATGGGGAAGGGCAGATTTTCACCATTGATGGCCCCCTGTGCCTGAAGAATGTGCAGTCCATGTTTGGGTGAGCAGACTTGTAGATAACAGACCTTTGGGAAGGTCCCCAGTTGGTATCTCAAAAGGAAAACAAATTTAATAAGAAATCTGGTGATATGAGATGTCCTAATTAAACTCCTTTTTTTTTTTTTTTTTAATTTTATGATCTTGTTAACTGTGATTTCATATTGGCCTTCACTGGTTATGGTCAATATTTATTTTAGTCATTGTAACCAAACTATAGCATGGGTTTATGCTTCGGAGATAGAGGGCAGTAATTTCCATAATTATTGTTCATTTGCCACGAGTGGGATAATGCTGCTTTGTTTCATAATTTAGCAACACTAGAACTATTGAATTAACTGTAGTTAAAAAATGTTTGGGAGCTAAATTAGTGTGCTTTAGACAAACTATTTTCATTTAATATGTATTATGTTTTCCTTAATAACTGTGTTCTAGAAAGCTAATAGACCTGGCTTATACACCATTCCATGCTGTCCTCAAGTGTGGCCACTTAACATCTGATGTGCAAGTATTTCCCAGACCAGAGCCTTTCATTATAGATGAGGAAATAGACCCTATTCCTAAAGCAATTAATACAGGTAACAAAACTTTGATTGCTTTTTTAACTAAAATCCATTTGATTTCTGCCCTTTCACTACCAGCTCTCATCCTGTGTAGTTACTGCTTCATCCACTTTGTCTCTGCAAGGATCAGTCTCTGATTGTGTAATTTTTTGGTGTATGTGTGACACCAGGGAACAAAAATACCATCCTTCATCATCCATGTGTACGTGGTTGAAGGGCTGGGGTAGGGTAGAGGCATTTTCAGAGCTCAGGGTGCCAATTTCTAGGGGTAGAGATGGAAGATTGCCACAAGCTGCTTTCCATGAATACCCTCATAAGCTTCAGGGAGGAGAAATTATTTTTAAAAACAACTGTGCGAAGAAAAACCTTCCCAACCCTCCCGTTGGTGGACACAGCTCCCATAAGCAGGAGGTATTTTTCTCTTTTGGAAATTATAAGACAGCAATGGATTGTGTACAGTGTAAATATCAAGGTGCCCAGTTCTGTAACTGTCCAGTAGCACAGCTCGTGGGCAGCAGTCTGTGTGTGCTGAAAGTCATCTTCGAAAGTTGTGTGTTTTATGTATTTCTAACTTATTAACACCTTTACACTCCAGCTGAGTTTGGGTTCTCTTGTGCTACCTTTAGTCATTGCTTCAGAAAACCTGGTTGTGTAAAAAGTGGTGATGTTAAATAGCTTCTGAATACATTTCAGTTATTTCCAAATATGACTTAAACTGTCTTAAATCTGATTTAAATCTGTTTTCTCCCTGCAGATCTAGAAATTGTTGGGTTTGTAGATATTGCAGACATTTCCAGCCCTCCTGTCTTGTCCAGACACTTGGTACTGCCCATTGCACTTAACAGAGGTGAGCAAGCTGGGTTTATTGCAGCAAAAACTACTTTTAAGCTTCCCTTGTAATGTAGTTTAGACTGGAAGCACTGATTTTTTTTTGCTTTAGCAAAATACCAGATGTCATATTTGTGTGATGACATTAAAATTAAAACCTTGACCACAAGCTCTTATTTTGCATACTGTGTTCTTTGTGAAGTTCATAGAGGGACTGGGGTCCTTACAACATCATTATTAACAGAACATGCTAAACTTACAGTTCAGAATAATAATGAGCCATGAAATATGTGGTGCAAGATGAATATTTAATGCCCTTGAGTACAGTGCAGTGGAATATTTATGTATCATTATTGTGCCACTTTGCCCAAGTAGTTCATTCTGCAGCTGTTTGCTCTACAAAACTCTTGTAGGCAGATAGTAGAGGATTGGTGTCATGGAAACAGAACTCGTGTGTTTGAATTTATTCTCATGTTTTCTCTTTGTTTGCTTTGATTCTTCCCCAGAGGGGGATGAGGTGGGACCTGGGATCACAGATGACACGGAAGATGAGAATTCAGCTAATCAGATTGCTGGGAAAATCCCCAACTTCTGTGTTCTATTACATGGCAGCCTGAAAGTGGAAGGCATGGTGGCTCTCGTCCAGTTGGGGTATGGAGCTGGATGTCTGCCTGAAAAATCTCTTACTTTGCTCATTTAGGCTTTATTTATAAATTATGCTTATTTATATCTGTATTCTGTGCGGAACTCTGCACTGCTAGACTAAGCTGTGGCTTTTTAATTGCAGATTTGTTTCTGTCAGTACAAATTGCAAACATTGAGCCTCCACAGAGTGAGAGAGAGGCACATTCTAGGCAGAGGGGTGGAAGATTTTCAGCCTTTGAGGGTTTGCTCTTTTCCACAGGCCAGAGTGGTATGGAATGCTTTATTCACAAGCTGATAGCAAGAAGAAGTCAAACCTCATGATGTCACTCTTTGAACCTGGTCCTGAGCCCCTCCCATGGCTGGGGAAGATGGCACAGCTTGGCCCCATTTCAGGTACTGGTCACACTCCTCTGAATAACTTACACATTCAGTGCTGTGTGAATGATCTTGACAATTTTTAGTTGCTAAGTCTATAATTTCTTTTTTCTCCCAGATGCAAAAGAAAATCCTTATGGGGAGGATGACAATAAGAGCCCTTTCCCTTTGCAGCCCAAGAACAAGCGCAGCTACGCTCAGAATGTCACTGTCTGGATCAAACCCAGTGGCCTCCAGGTAATGATCCAGGTTGTGCTGCTTTACCTGGAGCAGCAGGAGCTATCCCAGCAGGAACTGCAGTCTGTGCATGTCTTGCCCATTTAATGTAATTGCTTTATTGCTTTTCTTTCATTTTTATAAACACTGCCTCTTTACAATGTCATGATTAAAATGCAATCAGAAAGCATAGCTTGTTTAATGAGAGCTGTGTCTCCAGTGGAGTATCTGGCTTGGTTTATTGAATTTAGTATAATTACCAGTTATGTTTCAGCCTTTGTGAGCTGCAGTCTTGTCAATGGTCAGGATAATTTATCCATAAAGAGTTGGGGGTTGTTCTGCAGCTTCCCCCAGAAGCTGCCAAGATTTTTTGATTTTTTTTTTCTTTTCTGCAGACAGATGTACAGAAGATCTTGAGAAATGCAAGGAAACTCCCTGAAAAAACACAAACCTTCTATAAAGTGAGTAACATTCCAGGCTGGCCAAGTTTGATCCATAGTGATAGTGGTGCATTTGACAGAGAAACCACACTGTGTGTTCTGTTCAGGCTTGTAGTGCTCTGCAAAAACTTACAGACTGCTTAGGTGAGACGAGGGGGTCTCATTTCAATGATCTGGCACTACATTTTCTGGCATAGATGTGTCATGTGTTTAAGTGCCCCTCATGACCTCTGCTACTTCCATGGTGAACTTCTGTGCTGGTGTCCAGGCAGAAATTAACTGAGGGATCAGAGAGGAATAGGAACACAGATGTCATTCTGAGTTTTGAAAATGTCTCCCCCATTTTATCTACAACTGAAGCAGAGAAAGACAAAGTTCCAGGTACATTTGGCCATAATGATCCATAACCAGACTGTAGCTGGAGGTGATTATTCCTCTTGCAAACTTAGTGCTGAAGCAGTTTGGTATTGCAGCCTCCAGAGACATGAGGAATGAACACCCTGCCTAAGTGCACATAAGCACTGTTCAGTTTATAGGGAAGAAAAAATCAGTGTATCTACATTTGACTGAACGCTGTGGTTAAATGCAGCAGTCACTCAGTGAAGCCTAAGCTGGAGCTCTGCTGGGACACAGACAAAGCAGGCAGGTACAATGACTGAATGCACAAAAAGAAGTGGTGGAGGTTTATAGGAAAGGATCAAGAGAAGACACTGTTACCATCTTCAGCCCTGATTTTCTATCCATGAGCAGCTGGACAGTTTCCAGCAAGTGCACTGTGAATAACATCACCTTTAGAAACAGATGCAAGAAACCCACGTTTGATTTCAAGGCTTGGAGTGGCTTTAAAAGGGGTTTTGTGTCTTCGCAGGAGCTGAATCGTTTGCGAAAGGCAGCTCTGGCCTTCGGCTTCCTGGAGCTGCTGAAGGGCGTGGCAGACATGCTGGAGCGGGAGTGCACCCTGCTCCCCGACACCGCCCACCCCGACGCCGCCTTCCAGCTCACGCATGCGGCCCAGCAGCTCAAAGTGGCAAGTACTGGAGCCTCGGAATACGCTGCCTATGATCACAACATTGCTCCTCTGCAGACAGACTTTTCCAGCAGCAGCACTGAGAGAATGTGAAGTCTCCATTTTGGGAGCTTCTCTAGATTAAGGCTCAAGCGGTTCAGATTTTCTTCTGTTTACTTTTTAGGACCTGTTCAATCACTGTTTGAAGAACTTCCTATCCAAACAGGGAAGTTTTGCATCAGTGCTCTCTAAACAAAGGTAGCTCGTTTGTGGTTGCATTTAGTCAGACCTGGAAACTGTGGAAAGTATCCCAAACCCAGTGATGGTGTTGGATGATGGGTGGAAGTTAATTGGTACATGTGAGGAGAGAAAAAAAATGCCATTGGCAGCTCTGGGGTTTTGGCCTCCCCAAAATGCAGTTACTGTGTAGTGAACTCCCTGGTGAAAGTATCCTAAAAGGCAGCTACTACACTTGAAGCATCAACTTGATCAGTCCAAAGAAGGGTGTGAGAAGCACCCTGTAAGATCAGATACAGAGCTGATTTTGGGGTGTTGGCCCTGACTTTATGCTCAACTTGACAGAAGTCTGTACTGAGCACTATCACTTGCATTGCAGTGCTTACACTTCTGAAAGTAACTTGATCTTGGGACACATGGTTTTTTATTTGCATAATACAAATAAAGAGTAATTCTTCATGAAAATTTAAGCTGGATTTGTTCTGTTTTCACAGCAGCCAGGCTGTGTGGCCCAAAACACTGACCTGGTGAAGGGTCAAGTCCCAGCTGTTTATCTCAAGTTAATTATCAAATTATACAACTTCGCAGGAAGTTGTATAATTTGAAAGAACAAACAACTGAACTGAAAATTTGGTTGTAAATCTTTATTAATAGAAACACATTCTTTCTGAAGGACTAAAATTCAGTAGTGTAAGATCCATGACAGCTTGCACTAGGTACCACAATTTCACTGATGAATACATAGGGATTTCATAACAGAGGTTTAAATGCCCAGAGAAGAAATTAAAGTATGAAAGTGATCCTTGCTGTTCTGTTACTCAGCTAATTCAACCCTTTCACATACTTCAGACATAGGTACAGTGTGTGCTAAGTGAAATATTGTGTAAATAGTGCTCAACTCTCCTGAGTAAAGTAGGCTGTGCTTCTCCCAAAGAGAAGTTGTATCACACCTCTTGTTGACAGAACATAATTTGTGAAATGCAGTGTGGAGCTTGTACTGCTGCTTTGTTAGTCTCCTTATAACACTTTTTCATTTACAGTAACAAGCACTGGGTCCATATCACAAACCTTCTGCTGTTTGTTACTTTTAATATATATAAAATAATTTTCTGGAGGGTTCATATTGTTTTACAATAGAAAAAGATAAATAGTAACATGGCACTAAGCTAATCTCAGCTTCAGTGTCTGTTCTGGATTGCTGGCATTGCTCTGCAGTGCCTTGGGGCAGTGGCAGTTGGGAAACAACCTGTTCAAAACCACAGTACAGTTTAAAGTAAACTTTCTGTACATTTCTAAACTGGGTTAAGGAGGCCAGAGGAATCTGGGATCAGCTACGGGAGGCTCGGTGTGAAGAAGGACATGCTGAAATAAAGTCAGCTGAGCCAGAGGTTTCCAGGTGAGACAGCAGATGACCTGAAATGTGGGGGGAGCTTCACTTTGGTGGTGGTAGTTAAAGCAAGCAAAGAGAAGAGGGTCCTTCAAACCCTGTGTGGGACTTCCCTTAGTAAGATTTGATACATGCTATCTAAATAATACAGTTTATTTGACCCCTGTTCCATCCCCCCAGAGGCCAGTCAAACCATGCACACCAACTTCTCTGCTGCATCCCTAAATGCAGGTAGAAAAGTGACTTTGCTGCCTTGCTGAAGGCTGTAAATACAAGAGCCACAGCCCTGCCAGGGTGGATCAGAGGGGCCCCATCTCCCATGAGAATTCCACATTCTCCCTTTGCATGGGTGGGACAGAGTTCTGTTGGGGTTCATGTGCCAGGGGAAAGCTGATACCTATGTTCCCTTGTTTTGTTACATTTCAGTGCTTGTTCTACCAACCAGGAAAGCATTTCTGCCCTCAGTGGCAGCTTCCTTTCCCTAATGAATGTGTTGCTACAGGAATACACATTGCTATGGTCCACACAGAGCTCCTATTCTGTTAAGGTTCAACTAGAAACAGACTAAGTTGGTAGCATTTAAATCAGCATTAGCTACTTCCAGTTTTAATTCTGCACCATCAATAATGCCGCAGAAGAAAAGCGGGGGGGTAGGTGCTGAGC
Source organism: Irena cyanogastra (assembly GCA_013397155.1). Lineage (NCBI taxonomy): Eukaryota > Metazoa > Chordata > Aves > Passeriformes > Irenidae > Irena > Irena cyanogastra. The sequence continues at coordinate 610,994 of VWZV01004334.1, forward strand.
AAGTTTGTCCCAGTGGTTGATAAACACCCAAACACTGCACAGTGGCCTCAGACTGTGCCTCCTCCTGCCACCAAGATGCCTCCCAGGAACAGCACAGGCCAGCTAAGAGCATATCCCACATCAGAAGCCCTATCTGCATGCAATATTGAAAGAGCAAATCTCCAATTAAAAGATAAACACTATTTCTAGTTAGTGCTGCTCCACTGATTATAAGCATATCATATGCAGATAATAGGATTTCTTTCTAATATGCTGGTTGCCAGGATACAAGTTTAAATGTTCAATGGTAAATGCCATGCATAGATGATGGAAAGGGAACAAAATCCAGTATAAGGGAATGTTACCTGAATTCACTATGAAATCATGAAATCTAGCGTGGTCATTTCATTTTACAAAATTCTTGCATTACAGTGGGTAAAACCGTAAGAATTAGAGGCTTATCTTGTCCCCAAGTGAGATAAGAAAGCATTGCAGTCCTGCTTCACTTCATCTTTCTCTTCTTTGGTCCAAGGTGCTGTTTCCTTTGCTTGTAGAGGTGACGGAAGTTTACAAATATCCCTGGAAAAGAATGAAGTGTTTAGGTAGGACATCATTGCATCTTTTTATGTTAAATGGCTATACCAAGTCTAAAGAAAAAAGAACCCAACTAACTTAACCACCACACAAAAAAATAAATTATTTAGGGCTGTGTATAGCAGTGAAAGCTAATGCAAGTGTATTCTTGCTGGCTGAGGCAGGAGTTGCTGCATGGGCTGTTTGGTAAAGAGCTCCTTAGGTGGTTGGTTTGTCACCTTTAAGAAGTTGTGACCCCAGCTGTGCAGAGCTAAGGAGGATGAAGCAGGTATTTCAGAGTGAAACTCAACTGAAGGGTGGCTTTAAGCAATGTCTGTGAGCAGGAGAAATCTAGTGAAAGTTCAGTTTAAAATTCTGGGTTAGATTGTGGTGAGTTGTGGATACCCAGCATGGGTGTGGGTATAAGGAAGTTAAATTGTGTTTACAAATGTAACACCAGAAACCAACTATGTCTCAAGCAGGTTTTCTTCTTTAAATATACTATTTAAAGAGAATTCCATATTGTTTCCTAGAAAAACATGACTTCTTGCATTTGTGATTATATTGCAACATTTAACTAAATTACTTTAATCTGAAATTATGTTTACATTACAACTACATTCCAAAGCTCAAATACCCCATAAAAGGTGAAACTAAGTATACTATGGTTATAAACACATGAAAAAATTATTCCTTTAACCCAAGTTTATGCTGCTAATTTGTTACCAAGATCACCTTTTTGGAGGGCTAATCAGAGCTCATTGGAGGTGTGTTCCCCTCCATCACTGACAAATTTACATGAACAATCCACAAGGATAATGCTTAACCTCAAGCAATTTTGTGTTGCCATGGTCCCCAGGATGCAGGAATTTCATTTTCTTTGAAAAATCAAGTTATTTAGGGGAAACTGGCCTTTTTCTTTCAATATTGAGAAATATAATTAAATACTTACCTAAAAACAAGGCTATAAGATATAATTGAAGCACAAATGGAAACTGGATTGTGACATTCAGTGGATTTGGCAATCCCAGGCTAAATTTCCCTGTTTCACTGAAGATGGGAATGGATTGAACAATACAGACAGCTGAAAGCAGAAGGTCACCATCATTACCAAGTACAGATAAAATATGTAATTACCCAGCCCACACAAACTATTTCAGCATAGACCCTTCTTAATTGCCAGTGCTGATTAATGACAGCAATTTTGAAGGTGTTGAACATGCAGGAGGGTGGGAAGCACCTGGCTGAGGGGGTGCAGCAGTGAACCTTCCTGGTGAGACTGTTCTCATGCAGAGCTGCAGCCCCAGGGTCTGTGCCAGCAGGACTTGCCATCCAGAAATACCCCCAGCAATGAAACAGGCACACTCCTCCCCCTGCTCAGTGTTGGGCAATGCCCAAAGCTCCTCCTGGGTCACAGACACAGGTTTGCAACACAGGAATAAGCCCCTGCCTGTCCTCTGCAGTTATTTACAAGATAATATCAAGAGCTGGGAGCTGGTGTGAACCCAGGCCAGGCTGAGCAAGTCAGGCCCAGCAGACAAAGCTTTGGTTCAGCAGAGGGAACTGAGCACTGGCATCCTGTGCAGCTTGTTCTTGTTTTGTTCATTTGTTCATGCAACCCTTCATTGCCTTTACTTCCCCCTCCAGAAAGGGAGTCTTTCCTCCAAAAGGAAGACTTCTTTTCACATCAAATGGAACATAATATTTGATTCACTATGAAAGACAAAATGCTTATATTTGGTTTACCTCAAAGCAAATCTATTTATCTATTGTTCTATTTTACTATTTTAAGTCCAGCTGCCAAAAAAAGAAATTGAGTTATTTTCCCAGCCTCTAATTCATTATTTAGTAAACTGTTTTAAGGAGATACCTTCTGCCAAGCCCCCTAAGGGGTAAAGAGGGATCCAGACAGTGTAACGGAGCCAGGTGAGTGGTTTCCATTCAATTCCAATGCAGGAAAGCATGTAATAGGGATACCTACAGTGTGAGGAGAAACAAACACTTTAAAATGGAAATCAGTACTAGAATTAGTCTTGTGTATATACACTGTGTGCTCAACACAATTCCCAAATGACACAAGAATATTCAAGGCATTGTCCCTGTGGATGATGATGGACACACAGTTATTGGGCAGTTCACAGAGCTCAGGCCATTCTGAACACAGCGATGAAGGCAACTGCCTGGCTACCTAATAAACTTTTCAAAATAACTTCCTTTCAAAGATAAAAACCTCATTTAACAATGGAAATTCAAAGCACCAAAGAAATAAAGAAATAAAGCAACAGGGCAGTATCACTTTCAGACTCCAGCCCTGCCTCAGCTTTTGGCAGATGAAGGAAGGCTGTGAACAGTCCATAACTCAAGAAGCTTCTACCCTCTGGGGCCAACTCTTCCAAAAAATACAAAGATCAAAATCTTCATTACAGACTTCTTGGGAACAACCACTTTGTTCTGTGCACACTTCGTAGGAGGAAAATCCTACCAACCTGAACAGCTCAGTGATACTCCAGAAATAAAATAAGAAGAACACCACAGGTTTGCTCTGCATCTCCTCCAAGCTTCCAAGGATAACAAACAAAACGAAGTTTCTTCCAAATACCTATTAAAGAAAAGTGTATTAAGGAACATTTACTCTTCATCAAAAGAAAAGGTAAGTCCTGGCTGTCAGAAACACAAGATAGCTACTCCTCACACATCCGAGCACACAACGAACTCACAGCTGAGCTGTGACCTGCTTCTTACAAGTAGGCATCTTGCCCTGTATTTAGGGATCCAGTCTCAAATCCCACCCTCATTTTTATGCACAACAACCACAACCAGGATAAAAAGGGCACTGGCACCAAATCAAAATCATGTACTTTTATCAGCTTCTTGCTTTTGCTGTCCTGCACTCTCTTATCCAGGTGATGGAAGGAGACAGACAGCCTGTCACAGCCAAGACTGGGAAGCATGGATTCCTGCCTCGTGAATAAGAAATCATCTAGTCCAGTGCCAGTGAGGTTGCATCATTTATTTTAGGTAAGTCTCAACACTTGTGTAAAATAAACATTTACTTTAAACATAAGAGCAAGGAGAAGAATTTAAAAATACAACCTGCACTACAGAAGGTATCAGCGGTGATCTGACCAGTCCTATTAGTGAATTCATGATCTCCATTAATGCCAGGGTCTGACAGAAATACATCATATCAGAAATAGTGTGAAATGTGTCATAGAAGGAATCTGTAAGATACATGAAACCAACCATTTTAGAGAACAAATGAATTTCCATGCTCAGGAAGCTGGTGCAGCAGCACAGCTTGTGATAACAGGATTCTAGCTGTGTTTGAGAAAAACATGATGCATAATTACATAAGTTCTTTACAGGCCTTATCTTGAACTCACAGCAGCTGGGGCAGAAACACTGCTCCATTTCACACACAGAAGGATCAAGAGCTATTTCAGTAATTGCTTTACAAAAAAGGCAATAGAGCTGTACCTCAACAGAATGGATTGTTCTTGCTTCAAAAACAAAATATTCTGTCCAGATCCTTTTCAAAAACATTAACATCACAGTCAGCAAGACATTTTGCTTCAGCTGATTTTCTTAGGAGTGATCCTGGCAGAGCACAAGTATCATTCACAGAGTACATAGCTGTGACTTACAAGGGGACAGTATTTTCCTGCCCTTGACACTTTGGTAACCTTTTGAAAGGCTTTTGTTGTGCTCTTTGGCAATGCATTCATGGTTTAGTTCCTAAATATATCTCTCTTTAGATTTTGCTGTTTAAAAAGTCTTAAAAACAACACTGAAAAATCAACTCAAACCCTCCAATATAAATAAAATAGTGCTCATTACTTGCCTTTTCCTAAGATGAACAGTCGTACTGTCATGTTCACAAAAATCCAAGAGAATCCCAAAAACTGTACTAGATTATACATGATTAGGTATCCCTTCTTCAGGTGTTTGAAAGCTAAAATCAATAATAAACACATCAGGTGAGCAGAGTACAATGGTAATAGAGCTGCAAACCAGGCTTTCTGAGAATAAAGCTTATAAGGAAAAGGGAAGTTATTGATTGTGATAAAGCATTGTTGAGTGCACTGGGGGTTCTGCTTTTGCCATCATCTGCCAGAACTCAATACTTGCTAGTCAGATTTTTGACATTCCTTGGAAACTTTAGTCCATTTTTATTAAATTTCTAATAGCTCACAATACAAAGATCCCCCTCCAGGACACATCAACCCACTCAAAACTGCTCCTTAAGAGTTGAGGTTCATAAAGTATGAACAAACTTCCTAAATCCCACTTTACCCACTAAAAAGATGCAGTTACTTACGGTCTTTTGGGACTCTGGATTCTATTTTCATTTTGTTAATCTTTTCTTCTTCCTTAAGATGAAGGATAAGGTTTTAAAGACTTACTGTAATTAGCAAGTGATTTGTTAACTATACTACTGCAAAGCTGGTGAGTTTAAAACTCAGCCAAGCAGCCAGTACCTAGAAGGTTTAAATTTTCACCAGCATAAAACAGTACATTCATCATCCAAAAATTATAGTAAAGGAAAAGCCAGAGGGTGTTAACCAGTTATCCCTGCCCTCACCGTGTGGTTTGTTCTAGTAATTAGATGCTTTTGCTGAAAAAGCCTCTGCTTTCTGTGTTAATTCTCAGTTATGACTGTGCTGTTTCTTACATGACCCACCAGCAACCTGAAGAGAACAGAGAACATTCAGCCCAGGTTCTCTGCCTGCCTTTCCCAATGCTCCTGGGTCTTGGCACTGCAGTGCCCCTCTCTGATCCCTGCTAAGCTCATGGCTGCAGAAGGGAACAGGGCAGTGTTTGTTGTAAAAGGGATTTGCAGGAATGTGGTCTGTTCAAGTCTTTTCCAAGTCCATCTTGCACCTCCCCACCACAATAAGCTGCTCAAGCTCAGCAGATGCTGGGAATGCACCAGCAGGGCCAGCCAGGGGCTCAGCAAAGCCTTGCAGCAAAGCAGCAATCCCTGCTTCTCAGACAATGTCCAGGACTCACTCCTTTGGGCTCCACATGGCAGACTGACATGATGCTCTATGGATCAGCACACCAGGCAAGGGGCACATGCAAGGAGCCAGCACACAGCCTCCAGTTCCAGTTCTAACCAGAAATGTGCCTATTTCCAAATTCCTGCTTACAATTTGAACTACTTAACCAGCCCTATATAGAACAGCAATAACAATCAGCACGCCAGGCAACTTCTGGTAAATGAAGAATGCAGGTTCAGGCACAGGAGAATAGCTGTCCTTGCTTTGTAACTGGCAGCACAAGCTCCAGGTGCCCACGGGACTGACCTTCTCCTTCAGCTCCATTTCAGCATCCGACTCGTCCAACCAGCGGTCGAAATCAGGCGCCAGGAAGAGCGGGCGCTTCTCTTGCTTGGTCAGCCTCTCCCACCAGTTACTCTTTTTCTTCTGCACAGTGATGTTCAGCTGCCTTTGGGTCATCCTGCACACAGGCTAAGGGCAGACACATCAGCAAAAGTCCAAAGAAACAAGCTCTGAGGCTGAGTTGATACCCTTTTAAGTTTGCCTTATCAAGGAGGCAGGGAAGACACAACTGCTGCAGAACAAATGTCTCTCTGCCACCCAAGGCATGAAAGCAAAGGGCAGTCCAGTTGAAGATGGCAGCTGTGATGATTGCAGGACTTGATGAGCAGCCTGCCCATATCACAGCACCACTGCATCCCACCATAGAGCTAGCAGAGACCCCAGTGCCAGCCTTCTTAGACAGAACCCCTCATCTTGGCTTTACACCTTCTTGCACTTAGTACTGTGAGCCACCACATCCTCCAGCAAGCAGTAAAAATAACACTGCCAGCAGCTACAGGTACATGTCTAAACAGGGGACCCTATGTGACACCTGCTGCACTGAGAGAAGGAGCTAAGAGCCTTAGGGAACACCTAGAGACAAGGTGAGTGGACAGAGCAGACAGTGTGGTCAATGCCACCCCACAAGGCCTCTCCACCTGCATAGTGGCAGCCCAGAACCTCTCCATCCTTACAGTCCACAGCATTGTCACCTTGGAGCCCACCCTTCTGACCACTGAGGCTGCTCCACATGGCACTGCCTGTCAGACCAGCTAAAACTGCTGCACGAGCTGCACTCCTAACTGAGCATGTTACACCAGCTCTGCTCTGTCAAGGCTGGCTGGATGCTCCTCAGACATCTGAAGGCTGCAGCTGTAATTTACAGCTACTACACCTCACCCTTGCCTGCCACAGGCTCCACTTCCCACTGCTGGCACCAGCAAGGGGAATTCATGCTGCACATCAAAACTAAAGGAGAAAAACCTGGACGGTGATACTGCCTGGTCCTGACCATCTGTAGTAACACGGAGTTCAGTCTGTTCTCCAGTCCCTCCACAGTGACTCAGAGTGACAGCTTTTGGAAGGAGGCTGCTCTGCAGAGGCAAGGACTTGCCTTCCAGGCCTGGCTCACAGCAAAGCCTGTGTCTGCCAGCACAGGAGACAGGCACAGGCAGAGAGGTACCTCTCCCACACTGTGGGCCAGGCAGATGACAAGGCAGTGACCAGACCCTGGAACCAAAAGCTGCTCAGTGTGGCAGGAGCCACACCAGAAACGTGCCTGCTGACAGAGCCTGGAAATTCACCCTCTGATGGGCTCCTTCCCTTCTCCTTCCCTGCCAAAGAGCAGAGGTGAACGGTGGCTCCTGGTCTGTCTGGAGATATCCCAAACTCAGCCAGGAATAAGCAGCACAAATCCTGCCCCAGGAGCAAAGCCCAAGTTCTCCTGTGCCCCTAACAGCTCTGAGAGGTAGGGACAGACCTCACAGCATTTGTGAGTAACACAAAGGGACGGCTCTTTGAGCCAAGCTCTTTCCACTCAGACTGCAACAAGAATTAAGGAAAGACTTCTCCAACAGGAGCCACAACCTAAGAAATCTGCTCAAGCCAAAAACATGAATTCTCCTGACTGTCTTCTTTTGTCCAGCTACAAAAGAAGCCATGAAACATCACACTGACTGCAAAATATTCCCGTGACCTCTAGTTAAGGTTGCATCAGACAACACATTGCCAGATTCTCCCATTATTTTGCTGCTTTAAAAACTTAAAACTGCTGTGTAAAAAGTGACAAGCAAGTGTCTACTAAAGCTGGTCCATGCAAGCAACTGCTCCAGTGAGGTAATTTGCATTAAAACAAGACAATGGCACACAGGACTGCCACAGAGCTGGCTGTTACAGTTACCAGAAAAATTTAAACAGTATATTGGGAACTTTATGCACAGCCATTTACTTTTCAAGTTCTTAAAAGTTTACATTTTCTTTGCAAGAATTACAGAAGTAAAAATACCTACTTTAGGCTCAACTGGCTCGAGGAATTCAATCTCAAATTCATATATGTTGTCTCCTTTGGCACCATGACCCTGGGCTAAAAGACAAGAATTGACAGTCAGTGTGAGGTTCTACACACTCCACCTGCAAAGGATGCTTTGTACACAGAAATATTCAGCACTTATTCACAGCACTTCCTTCCTGCCTTCCTCACCGGCAAGAGGAAACCACACAATAACAGGGAAGACACCAAAACATTGCTTGGAGGGGCAGATGCAGGAGTCAGCAGCTAAAGCTGCTGCAAGTCTGCACCATGCTGGAAAAGGGTCCTTGCTGCAGGAAGGCAGCGTGTCAAATTCCCAAAAGAGGGGATCAAAAGGCTGCTCATGGATAAGTCAAATCCAGCTGAAAATCTCCTGCGTTTGGAGATCCAGCCTCCACACAAGGGAGCACCCAGGGAGATGGGTGCTGCTGGGTGTGTAGGAGGGTGATGTGGGGAGTCCCTCTCAGCAGCAGAAGGGCACTTAGCAGGGTTCATTTGTCATCTCCCACATTGATCTGTCCCCAGAAGGGCTCCAAAACTGCACACTGTGTTTAATTCCCACCCTTCCATGCTGTAAACTGATCCCAAAGAGAACACGATGTGCAACACCCTCCTATCAAATGGCCTGGCTGTGGCTCACCGAGGAGGCAGCAGCTAATGAGACATCTTAAAAAATTCCGTGGTGCTGGAACGTGCAGCTGTCCAGCTGCAAAAAAACCCATCTTTCAGGGCAAGATCTGATTTAGTTTCCAAATGGAGCACTAGTTCCTGATGTGAAGGCTTGATAAGAATTGCACACAAGGTCTTTGTGAAAGGAAAAATTGCTGTGAGTTATCTCCGGGGTTTGGCTGGCCCAGGATGGGAAGGGTATATGGAAATTCCACTGGTATTTAAATATGGGGAGGTTGGGGTTTTCTTGTTAGATAAGATAGGGCCTGTTGTGGTTACTAGGGCTGGAACACAGAGGGCTGTGGATGGGAGTGTGGCAGATCTGAACATGCCCAGCACGGTGGCTCCTGCCACTGATGGGAACCAGGCACCCCGCGACGGAGCCCCTACCTCTGAAGTGCAGGATATTATCGGTGATGGTGATGTCCGGGTTCTGCGGAAGGAGAACACGCATTAGTTGTCAGCTCACGAACCCGCGGGGGTCAGTGCGGCCAACCGGGGGGGNCGCGCCGCGGGGAGCGGGCGGGGCGGCCATGGCCGGGCACCCTCAGGGGTTGGGGTGGCCTCGTCGGTGGGAGTCATTCAACCGCCATGCCGTCTGGGCTGGGAAAGTCCTGCCAGATCCGTTCTATGCGGCTTCGAAATCCCTCCAGGATGGGGACTCCNCCTGCAGAGCCCTCCCCGGACCGCCGAGCCCCGCTGCGAGACCCTCCCCGCCGCCGCTGTCCTCGGGCAGATCCGCAGGTGACTCACCTCCGAGGGTGTCCCGCAGGTGAGTCTTTCCAGGTGTCCTGCAGGTGATTTCCCCCCGGGGTCCCCCAGGTGAGTCTCTCACCCACACCAGATCCCCCACAGGTGTCCCCGCCCGGCGTCCCCCGGGTGTCACCCCCGGGACGTCCGCAGGTGTCCCCTCCCGGGTGTCCCCAGGTCAGTCTGTCCCCCACCCCCCGCAGGCGAGTCCCCCCGNGGTTGGGGTGGCCTCGTCGGTGGGAGTCATTCAACCGCCATGCCGTCTGGGCTGGGAAAGTCCTGCCAGATCCGTTCTATGCGGCTTCGAAATCCCTCCAGGATGGGGACTCCAGTGCTGCCCCGGGCAGCCTGTCCCACCGGCTGTTCAACAACCCTTTCTGTGAAGAAATTTTCACTGCTATCCAAACTAAACCTCTCCTGACACAACTTAAGCCTATTTCCCTTGTCCTGTAGAGTGTCACCTGATAGAAGAGACTGACCCCATCTCAGCAAAGACAGGAGAGGCTGATAAGAATTTAGCAAATACCAATCCTGCAGCCATGCAATGTTTAAACTCTTACACTGTCATTATTATGAGCCCCAGGACCTTCTGCTGACCAAGCACTAGCACCAGTTGTCCAGAGAAGTTGTGGCTGNTGAGGTCCACGCGCAGGAAGAGCTCGCGGTGCCGCTGTGCCCAGTGCACGTGCGGCCGCAGGCTGGGCCCCGCCATCGTCCCGGCCCGCACCGGCCCGCGGCGCCCCCGCGCCTGCGCACTCCGACCCNAACCCGATTTAGGAGGCCCTGCCTATGGTTGGAACTGGCTGAGCTTTAAGGTCCCTTCCGACCAACGCTATTCCATGATTCTGTCATAATAAGGCTAAAAAAGGACAGCATTGACTTGTTGTTTCCAAAAAGCCCACCACGCACTTCCTCAGCAGCTCACACAAGGGCCCCTCTCCCACAGCCATCCCCATTCCGAGAGCAAATCCACCCTCCTTCAGCCCCATCTCGGCATGGCCTCTCCCAGCCTCAGGGCTGTCATTGGGAATCTCTGCTGTGGAGATGCCAGGTCCATGCCCCAGCCTGCCCCTGCATGGAGGATTCCCAGCCTCTGCCAGCCCCTGGTGCTGTGAAGCTGCCGCAGAAGGTCGGCTGAGCTGTAGCTGTGATCCCCAGGAGGTTTTATTTGGGAACACAAACCCCACGGACCCTGCGGGGCTGCGTGTGGGGAAGACCAGCCCTCAGGTCCCGGTGTGACCCAGAGCTTACACCTCCATGTGCATTTAGGAAAAAGCACCTCCAGAAAAGTTACTTTTTCTGGTTTGTAGTGGGTCAAAAAACCATTTTCCTTTGAAAAAAGGGACTCTGCTTTGCAAAGGGAAATTCAGGAGTATAGAAACATTTGACAGGGGGCTCACAGCTCTGGAGCCTGGGGTCGTTTTTGGGGCCTCACGTTGCTGGAGCCTGAGCGTGTTTTGGGGGTTCACTGCACTGGAGCCTGGGTGTTGCCAGGGTTTAACACTCGTTATTACAGCTGGGAATTTCTTTCTCCTGTGGGAAGCATATCAATGTGGAGGTGGCAGCATTTTTGGGGGAGGAAAAAAAAGCGATTTTTGAAACTTCAGGGTCCTTGTGCACTGAGGGGTTGCAAGACCTGGCCTCCGTGCATGGTGTAGTGTGTGTGTTTGTCCCAGTCCCTGTGTAAAGGTCCCTGTGTCCCGTGTCCCGGTCTCCGTGCCCGGGTGGATGTCGCATCCCCACCCTTGGTCCTCCCGGCCGGCAGGCGGCGCCCTCGCCGGTACGGCGCGGTGCCCGTGGCCGCTCCTGAAAGCGGAAGCGGAAGCGGCAGCAGCGGCCCGGCGGGGCGGCTCGGCAGCAGCGCCGCCGCGGAGCGCCGTGAGTATCGGTGGGAACCTCGGGGGCCGAGCAGAGGGCTCTGCTCCGGGGAGGACCTCTGGGGGCCTTGGGACTCCTGAGGTAGGCGGGAGGAGGGGGCTTGACCCGGGGTGGCCTGGCCTTCCGCCCCCGGCCAGGCCTGGCCGCCGCCCCGGCCGTGGAGGGACCCCCGGCGTCTGTCCCCGGCCGTGGAGGGACCCCCGGCGTCTGTCCCCGGCCGTGGAGGGACCCCCGGCGTCTGTCCCCGGCCGTGGAGGGACCCCCGGGGTCTGTCCCTGGCCTTGGAGGCTCCCCCGGGATCTGGCCCTGGCCATGCAGGCTCCCCTGGGATATGGTCCTGGCCGTGGAGGGCCCACCGGGATCTGCCCCTGGCTGTGGAACGACGCCCCGAGGTCCCCTCCCGGCTGTGGAGGGTCCCCCGGGATCTGTCCCGTGCCCTGGAGGAACCGCCGGGAGCATCACCCTGGGCTGACATTCCCGGGCCGGGTGGCCGTTCCCGTTGCTATTGGCTCGTTAACGTCTACTGCTCTTAGGTTTTTATCCCTTTTCCTGCGAGAAGTAGGTCGGGTTAAGAAATAGCAGCATCTGGGGTAGGTGGGGAAAGGAGGTTTTTTCTTTGTTGGAATTCCTCAAATGAAACGAGATTTGCAGTTCAGGTTTAAAGGTTCATTGTCAGTTCCTGGCTCTGTCTCGAGCACTGCTCAGTGCATGCCTTGGACCCTCCTTCCAGTTGGACAGGGCTCTTTTGTTCTGGATTTTTGTGCTCTAAATAGCATGAGCAGAAGAAAGACCTGTGTTTGTTTTGTTTGGGTTGCCGAAGGTGAAACTAAACTATTTGTGTTGAGATGGGTTTGTGTCAAGGTGCGGATCATATCTTTTTCACTCCTTTGGGGAGGTGTCTCAGCTGCTCTGGAGAGCCATGGGAGAGCCAGTCCATCAGAGAGCTCTGCCAGCTGCACAAGCCTGTGCTTTGAGCTCCAGTGATCCTTCAGTGCCTTTTTGCTCGAGGGAAATGCTTTTTTTAGGCTGTCTTAGTGTTTTGTCAGGCCAACATGCTCTGCCCCAGCAGCATACACAGCACTTGTGCAGTCTTTCCATGCTATATTTAGACACCCCCTCCCTGCCTTTGAGGATTGACAGTCCTACACCTTGGGCTCTCCAGGAATGAACTATGTGACCGGAGTTCATAGCTTGGATCCTTTTGGAGCTGCCCTCAGCTCTGGGATTTACAGTGAGAGGACTTGGTTCCTCTTGCCAGACATTTGGGCTGACAATTTCAGCTCAGATACACTTTATAGAGCCCAGCTGACTGCAGGAAGAGATGTCTGCTGAATTAACAGCCTATTGGGCAGATAAGGTTTGTGTTGCAGATAAATCCGTTTGGGAAATGCTTTTTTCACTGTGCCCTCTTCTGGTATTTGTAATTGGGACAATATAATAGTGTTGGTCACTGCTAGACCCTTCTGAGCTGAGTTTGAAAGGAGATACAAACAAACTCAAGTAGTTATGGGAGAATAATGGGAATAAGGATGAGCTGCCTAAGCCTGTTGTATGGTCTGATGGTTCCAGATCAGCTACCAGTATTATTTGTTCTGAGCAGTTGTTTGTCTGAGCTCTTGCTCCTCTCCTAATCATCCTCTGTTCTGATATCAGTGTAGTGAGGTGATTTGTGGAGGTCTCAAAGGGAAAGAAGCAAGTGGGAGCTTAAAGGGGAAGAATTTATCCACTTCGTGACCTAAAATGAGTGGTTGGTGTGTGTGGGCATGGGAAACACAACAATAAATCTGTGGCTCCGTGAAGTCTTTAGTCCCTTCTGAAAGGCTGAGTGATGCCAGCCTGTTTTCCAGAGCAGAGAAATATTTCCTTGTTCTCTTCCTTCTGCTGTGGGTTTTATTCCCCATGTAAAAGGATGATTTTCTTAAAGCTTTTTGCTGTGGAGTGTGTTGGGAGTGTGCAGCGAGGGTTTGCTGGAGCTGAAGCTCTGCTGTTGTGTTTTTTCCAGAAACATGCAACATGGCAGCAGCCATGGAAACTGAACAGCCGGGCCTGGAAATCTTTGAGACTGCGGGTCATGAGGAGCAGGTCCCAAGAGAGGAGCAACCAAAACTGGAACCTTTCTATGTAGAGAGGCATTCCTGGAGCCAGCTTCGGAAACTGCTCACAGATACACGGAAGTATCATGGCTACATGATGGCAAAAGCCCCTCATGACTTCACCTTTGTGAAGAAAAATGATCCCGAAGGACCGCATTCCGATAGGATCTACTATCTGGGTGAGCTGGCTGTGACAGTGTCACTGCAGGGCTCTTTGGGATTGACTGTTCCTGACAGCTGGGTATTCCTGGCAGTTAAATCAAAAGGGATTCCAGGCCACACTTGCTGGTCAAAAGTCATGATTGTGATTGTAATATCTCATTAAAACTTGTGAGGTAATCTCCTATGGGAGTGGTGTGATTGGAGATGACCCATTAGGCCTGGAAAAGAGCTGGGAAATGTTCTTTGGGGCATGTTCCCAAGCTGGAAGTCTGTTCAATCCCTTTTCTGTCACCCCAAGTAATACTCTTTCCAAAAGCTATGCAGGTTTATCTCCTTTCTCTTATTACAGCTGTTGTTGTTGTTTTGTTCTCCTTCAAAGTTTCCTTCCAGAACAGATTTTAAGTGTAATTTTGAAAGTCCTTTGTGTCTCAGCTACCAATGGAGCAAATTTTCCAGGAATCCTATGGGGAATAAATAGCAGCATAGGTCAGGGGCAGCTTAAAGAGTAAATACTTTTTTCAACATTTTTGGTGTTAATAAAAAAAAAACTTCATGTAGTTTGTTGTTCTTGGATTCAGTGCCTCACTTGTGCGTTGTTTCACTAATTAATGTTCACTTGATAAAAGTGATTTGGCACCGTAAGTGATACTGTGAGCAACCCTCTGAGTGGCTTTTTGGAGCAAGCCTTGTGGTGGAGGAATGCTTTTATCAGGAGCTGCAGTAGCTGAACATAAATCTATGAAAAACTGGATTAGGGAGAGGAGCAGTGGCTGAAGCAGAGGCCTAGGAGCCAGAGCCATGTTTTAGCCCCACTGGTTGCCACTTAGGCTACTTGCTTAAGCTCAGGTTTGTGATTCACAGAGTCTTTGCATGTGCTGTGCAGTGACATAGTCAGAAAAATGCTGCTCTTTTTCGTCTTTTCACAAGATGGGGGTCGTAATCCTTGGATGATGCTGAGTTCAAGCACGTCATGGGTGGGTTGGGGTGGATTCCCCTAGGATGAGCTCTGGTTTCCCAAGTGCCACTTCCTGAGCTATAGATCTGGCTTGGCCTTCCCTTGGAGCACACCTGGCTCTCTCTGGGCTGATCCCCATGTGCCCGAGCAGGAGCCTTCAGAAATCTGAATAGCACTGAGAGAGAGGAGCAGGACAGGGATGTTCAAACCTCCCTAAAGGCCAGTTACCTTTCAAACACAGGCTGTGTATCGCAGACAGGGGACTAGGCACAAAAGCCCTCCTTGATTTGTAAAGCTTATGGAATAAAAGGGCAGTAAGAAGACACAGAGTGCTTCTAGCAGCATGGGGTAAGCCTGGCTGTCATTGTTCTCTGCCTTCTCTGTGACTTGCACTTCTGTGAAGCAGGGAATTCCCAGAGTGAGGCTGCAGTGCAGAGACCATCAGTACTTCCACTGGTAGGAGGGGCCTGGGAAACTGTTCCTGGGCATCTTTAAGAGTGTTTGGATTATTAACAGAAAGCTAATATACTTTTTTTTCACCTCACTTTCACAATAGCAATGTCTGGGGAGAACAGGGAGAACACGCTCTTCTACTCTGAAATTCCCAAAACCGTAAACAAAGCTGCTGTCCTGCTGCTTTCCTGGAAGCCTCTTCTGGATCTTTTTCCGGTGGGTCCTGATTTCTTTCTTGCTTCAAGCATGTGGGATTTGGGGTTTTCATCGTGAAAATTTGAAGTTTATTGTCTTAAAAATGTAAATATTCTCCTTGTACATGCCAACCCTGCAGCCATCCCAAAATGAAGCACAGCTTTCTCCTCAGTGTTTGGAGTTCCATCCTCTCTGTGTGCTGGATGATTCCTTTGCTGGCAGAGATGGCAAGTGCTAATTTGTATCAAGTTCTGTGCTGTGAGATCCTGGGGATTGCTGAAGGTGCCTGGAGTCTCCAATCACTTCCCTGCTGTCTTGCAGGGGAAGTGATGATTCCCCCAAGGATCAGTCAGTGGCTCCATGACTCATGCTGGAGCAGAGGATCCCTTTCCCACTCACTGGGATGTGGATTCCCTTTTCCCTGCTGCACATAGCAAGCCTGTACCATGCCATCCCATGCACCAAGGCAGGCTGGAGGAGGTGGGACAAATCCCACATGGAATGAGGTGGATTTTTCCCTGTGTTGTTTCCTGGGGCTGTCAGCCAGACGTGAAACTCTGGCTGTGCTCTCCTCCCACCAGACCAGTGACTGCATGTCTGTGAAAGTGAGCAAAACCTCTCCTGCTCATTCTAGACGTAACAGACCCTCAGTGTGAGCTTTCTTATACCAGAGAGTATTGGGAATAATGCTGGCCTTGCTATGGGAGGAGTGGCTGTCAGTTTACAGTTGTGTGGGATCTGATCATGGCCTGCACCTACGAGCGCTGATGGCAGAGGCAAAGCAGGAGTGGGCTTCCAGCCGGCAGCAGGATTCTGGAGGAGGAGGATGTCTGCTCAGCCATCTGCTCCTGGAAGCAGGATAAGGCATGCAGAGCAGAGGTGTTGATTGGGCTTCTCTGCCTGTTTTCAGGCCATCCTGGACTATGGGATGTACTCCCGGGAAGAGGAGTTGCTGCGGGAGAGGAAGCGGATTGGCACCGTTGGGATTGCCTCTTATGACTACCACAGAGAGAGTGGCACCTTCCTGTTCCAGGCAGGGAGTGGGATTTATCATGTGAAAGATGGAGGCCCCCATGGATTCACCGTGAGTTTACTCATCTTCTGTCTCCCTGCAGGACTTTGCTCTGGCGAGGACCTCCTTTGGCTTGGAGTGAGAGCAAAGAGCAGATCATCAGCATTTATTGCGCTGGCACAAGAACTGACCTTGATAACTCTGGAAACAGGGTTATCCACAGGGGTGTGTTTCCATGATTGTAGAAACTCAGATGCAGGGCTATAAGAAGTGGTAAAATTGTGGCAGCAGGGCAGGACACCAGATTTGTTTGATTTTTCATGACTAACAGTGTCCATAAAAAGCAACGAAAGATTCTGTGCTCTTCCATGGAGTCAGACGTCACATCAGAGACAACTTTTGTCCCTGGGCTGCAGTTTCCAGGTTACTGTTCCGTAGTCAGTGCTGGATGTTTTACACCATTTTTACACCATTTGACTGTACAACTTGCAGATCAAACAGCCTTCACTCTGCTGGTGCTGAAGCTGGCCTTCAAAGCTGAAATAATTTATTATTATTATTATTATAGATGCCTGGTATTTGTCTAACCCTGTTGTCGGGGATAATTTACTGTATCTTGAGTTGCTTTTGGAGGACAAGGTTGCATGTTCTGCCAGCCCCTTTTAGGCTGCTGTTTTTAAGATTGTGCCAAGCTTCTCTACACAAGCTGCCCTCTGATTTGGGATGATCCTCAGCTCTGGGGAAAGAGACCTGGTGGGACCATGGTAGAGACACAACTTTGCCTATAAAATATCTGCATAGTATTTTGCTGTGTGTAAAGTGGGTAGATTCCTCTCTAAACATGTATTTGAAGTCAATGTCCACACTACTGTGGTCTTCTGAAATCCAGGTTACTCGATGGATGTTCCTGTGTTATCATATCTTACTGTGTTTCTATTTTGTTTTTAATTCCAAATAGCAACAGCCTTTAAGACCCATTCTGGTAGAGACCAGTTGTCCAAATATCCGGATGGATCCCAAGCTTTGTCCAGCTGATCCAAGTTGGATTGCATTTATCCATTGCAATGACATCTGGATATCTAATATAGAATCCAGGGAAGAAAGGAGGCTGACTTTTGTGCACAATGGTAATGCATCCTGAATTAAATTCCTTTACCTCCTCTTCACTTGTTCTTGCTAGACTGCATTGAGCAATGGCACTAAAGGTTCTCCTGAAATGGGGGTAATGGCCACTGTTTTTTCCACCTTGTTTGTCCCATTTATGGACTTCCTGTGGTGCAGATACTGTGGGATGATTCTTTTCCCTGCACCGTGCAATCTGGCAGAATGAGTTGTTTGTTGGATACATATGGAAGGGCTCTTCTCCTGATACACAGCACATTGCTTTTCACTGGAACAGCCTTTTTTGTGTGGAGGAGCTGTGGGTGGCATAGTGCTGGAGGAAAGTTTCTGTCAGTGAAATCAGGCTGCAGAGACTTTTAGGAACAATTTAGGCAGTTTCTGAATAGCAGTGGGTCTTCTGTTGGCCTCTCATACTCAATGACTTAGGTTGTCACTTCTTACCGTCTTCAGCTCTGTTTTAGGCATTTATCCTGGAAGGAAGAAAATGGGAAATTGTGGCTAAAACACTTTAAAAATCAATTTCATTTTGTATTTAAACTATATAATTTATATTTTAGTCAATTGAAGTTTCTGACACTTCATAATAATGCTTTAGACTATTTAAATGCTTAATATTAAAATATTATGTAAGTACATTAAAAATAAGCTGTAGCAATGACTCCTTCTCAGATGATAATTATTTATGGAGTGCTGCTAAGTTACCTCCAGGGTAACAGGAAAAATATTGAAGCCCTATGGATATGTCATCATGTTGAGATGTTATGTAAGTCTGTTACTTTTGGTTCGTGCAGTGAATGAAATACATTTTTCTGAATGTTCACATTTTTGGTTGCAGTTGTTCAGAAAGGTTTGGGGTTTTGATTTTCTTAAAAGTTGTAGTTCCAATTCACTGAACTCAGGTAGAGAGAACATTTTCTTTCCTTGAGTAATCGAGAGCCTGATGAGGTAGAAGTAAGAAGAGAGAATGGCTTTCCTTTCCTAAAAGAAACTGCCATGTCAGAGAGGATTAAATCCTTCCTAAATATATGAACAGAGAAGGCTGGAAGCAGAAAACAAATCTGCTGAGAAGTCAGATTTATTATCGTGTAATTGTTCCCTGGGGGTGAACTTGGGCTGTGTTTGGGATAATGCAGAACTGGTTTGGTTCTGCAGCACATCATGAACTAATTCTTTGGTGTCTTTTTTTAGAACTGGCCAATGTTGAGGAGGATCCAAAATCTGCTGGTGTGGCTACTTTTGTGCTGCAGGAGGAGTTTGACAGATATACTGGCTACTGGTGGTGCCCAAAGGCACAGCCCAGTAAGTGTGGGGATCCAGGGTGTCTGACAGGCCCTGTCCAGTGCAGAGCTCTCTCTTGCTCTTACTTATCTTTATGCAAGTTAGAAATGGCCTCCTCTGGAGCTGTCTGCAGCAGGGGGCCGGTTACAGGGGCCTTATGAGCACTGGGGGGAGAGAATTCTCTTCTCACAACAGTGGTGGGAGTTGTAGGAGTCTCAGTGTTTTGCTTAATGAAACGTGAATCACAGGCTTTGTTGCATTTTTCTTGATCCTTCCAATCAGCTCAGGCTTCTGAGAGAATATTGATGCCTGCAATAACTGATAATTCTGTTCTGTAATTCTGTAATGTTAATTCATTTACAGCACTGGATGGGGGTAAAGTTCTTCAAATTCTTTATGAAGAAAATGATGAGTCAGAGGTAGAAATTATCCATGTCACATCACCCATGCTGGAGACAAGAAGAACAGATTCCTTCCGGTATCCCAAAACTGGTGAGACCCTGAAACTTACATCCTTGTTTCTGGAAGACACCTGTTTTATTCCATGTGCCTGACAGCAGTGACTCTTCAAGACTAGAGCAGAGAGGTGTTGAGTAGTCTTTGAATTGGTGTCCAGCTGGTGCAAATGTGTTTGGGGAAGCTGCTCTGGTGGCTGAGTGAGTCACTGGTGACTGTGCTGATACTGCAGCCATGTGATTACTGGAGGGCTCTGGGTGTCAGGAGTTGGCAGGAACCTTCTCTCATTGTCACTGTTTGAGCCACTCTCTGGGATCCTGGAGAACCTGAGTTATTGAGAAGTTGATTCTTGTTACAGCCCTGTGTTTCTGAGGGAACACCTCCACAATTACAGCCTTTTGGGGTTTTGGGAGGGTTTCTGTTTAGCTGCTGGCAGTGCCCTGGCAATTCGAGTTCTGGAGGACTCTGATCTCCAGGATTGCTCTTGGACTTTGAACAGCAAACCTGTCCTGCTGCAGCCTGCCAGGAAAACCACCTGTGGTCACATTTGTACACAGAGGATGATCTGGAAGCTTCAGCAGTGAAGGGCTTGGGGGCAGGCTTGAAGTGGAGTGCCACTGAAAGCAGTGAAGTGGAATTTAAGCAGACTTGCTATGGGCTGATTCACTCTTGGGTGTGGGCAAGTTTGAACAATTCAATCTTTCAAGATGTCCCTGCTGTCCCAGCAGGACACACTGCTCAGATAACAGTGGTTTGCTCTCTTTCCTCAATCCTGAAATCTTCATTTTTTGGAGAAATATCTTCTGTTTGGCTGACCTTCTCAAGCTGCAGAATTCATTCAGATCTTGTAGATTCTCCAATTCACTGGAAAAGCTTTTCCTGATTTACTACTTGTGTCAAGGATAGAGAGAGGCTCAGTGTGAGGCTGGAAAGCAAGAGGTGACACCTTGTGGTTTTTTGGTGCTTGTGACCACTCTGATTCGTGAGAGTATTTTGCCATGGCTCTATTCAATGCAAAGAAAACAAGCTAACAAAGGCCCAAATCCTTTAAACAACATGTAGCTTCATTATCATAATGACACCTAGTGATGGCAGTAGGTTTTTAGGTGTTTAATTTTCACAGATGCTCTTTAGCTCTGGATCGCTTTTTATGTACCACCTTGGAATAACAGCCAAACAGTGAACCAAAGCTTGCTTTGCTATCCCAGTCACTCCTGAGCATTTGCTTCCACCCTGTAAATGCATCCACTGACTGTAGGAGAGAAGACTGACTGGGACAGTAGCATGGCTCTTGATCTGTTTGCAGGATTACATCCTCTGAATCTCCTCATATTTGCAGGTTCTTTTTTCCCTGCCTGGTTCTGTGCTGTCTCTCAGACATGCAGGAAGGCTATTTGATCAAAGAACATTCTGCTGTTTGCCTTTTCCAGTCCTGTATGAATAACACTACAGTAATGCACAGCAAACAATTGATGCCTGTTAACATCTGTTTTTATAGGTACAGCAAATCCAAAGGTCACTTTTAAGATCTCTGAAGTGACAATCAATGCAGAAGGCAGAGTAAGTCTATGTTCTGTTTGTTTGCCAAATACATTTAATTGTTGTGATTTTTTTATTTTTTTGGTAAAATTAATTTTCCAGTTCTGTGCAGAGGAACTTTCTTGGTTGTGATGGCTTCCTGGCTTCTCTGGGGGCAGTGCCCTTGGCTCATTCCTGTGCAGATACTCAGTGTGCAGCAGTATTTCTCAAGGCTGTGCTTTTCTTCGCTACCACTGGTGTGTGAGCTCAGCTGCAGAGCAGAGTATTGTAGGTCTGGATTGTTAGACCTTCTTATGTGGCTGATCTCTTGATTGGCTGCAGATATTGGGAAAATTGGATTGCAAATACAGTGTATCACAAAAGCATAAACATATGGAAAGAGGTGAACTTTGCTTTTGCCCTGAGATGTTGTCCAAGATCTTTGGACAGATGGGAAATTAATCTTATCAAACAGATACATTAGCAGCCGTAAACTATTGGAATTCTCCCAACTCTTGAGTTACTTCAGCCGTCAGCAGTCACCTGCTGGGATAGTGATGCTGATGTCAGCCAGCAAAGTCAGGGAAAGGACCCTTTGGGTACCACTGGGACTTGTTCCCAGTCCCAGCAGGGACAGACTGCAGCACTGCATTTCATGGATTAGAAGCTCATTGATAACTGGGTGTCATGCAGGACGTTCAGCACCTATCCGTGAAAATCCTACAAAAGAGCTCGGTACAAATCACCTCCCCTTTGCAGGGGGGAACTGAGAATTCACATGAGTTGTGCAAGATGAATGATGGATTTGTAAGCAGCATCCAGATTTCTCTGGTCTCAGCCCTGGCTGTACTGGCAGTGTGCAGCTCTTCTGCTGTGCTGGGGTCTGGCTACAGACAGGGTTCAGTCCCCTGTGTTGCAAAGGCTGAACAATCTAAATTGCATGAGCTGCACAGAAAATGTCTTCTGTGTCCAGGCTCTCATCGTGCATGAAAAACTGGTTGTGGGGGTTCATCTCAGTGTCACTGAATTGCTGCTTTGTCAACAGATTGCAGATGTTGTGGATAAAGAGCTAGTTCAGCCCTTCGAGATCCTCTTTGAAGGAGTAGAGTACATTGCTAGAGCTGGGTGGACGCCAGAAGGAAAATAGTGCGTATGTTAATCCTGTCTCTGCTCAGAGGGTTTGGGGTCATACAGTCAGAAGCAGATTGTAGTGGTCTCTGTCTTCTTCCAGCTTAAGCCTGCTTTCACTTTTACATTGCTACCAACTTGTTTGTGCAAAGGGGACCATTTTTCCAAAAGCCAAACCAGAGCCCTCCTTGTGTCTTTCTCTGCTCTCTGGCCCTACTGCTTTGGGTTTGGGCACTCGCAGCCTTTGATGTGTGTGTCCTCTCAGCATCCCTATGAGAGAGAGTGCAGTGCTATTATCCCCATTTTACAGATGGGGAACTGAAGCCCAGAGAGGTTAAGTGCCTTGCCATGGTCACGCAGGAAGTCTGTGGCTGAGGAGAGAAATGAGCCCAGGTCCCCCAGGCCCTAGGCTAGCGCCCTAACCACTGGACCATCCTTGCTGACCAGACTTACTGATCAGAAAACCTGCTGTAAGTGCTACTTACATTTGCATGTCATTTTAACCCTGTAGGTGATGTAGTACAGTGTTTCTAACTCACCAGAAGCTTCTCCGAAATGTTATTTCACTGAAAGGGTTGTCCAGTCCTGGCACAGGCAGCCCAGGGCAGTAGTGGAATCACCATCCCTGGAGGGACTTTAAAGTTGTGTAGATGTGGCACTTGGGGACATGGTTACTGGTGGGCTTGGCAGTGCTGGAGGGATGGTCGGACTTGATGATCTTAAGGGTCTTTTCCAACCCAAATGTTTCCATGGTTTTCCAGAAGTGCACTCCTCCAGGTTTTAAATCTAAAGATGACTTTCACCTTTTTAATTTCTTTCCCATCCAAATCTGGAAGAAATCCAGAGACACATTTGCTGTATTATCCTGCTTTTTGCAGAATTATTGTTGGAGCTACATATAAAGCCATCAGAATATGGCAGGGGCTGCTGCTGGTCTCTTTAGGTGCCAGCATTATTCTCTGCCAGGTGTAGATCTAACAATAGTATTTTCTCAAGCACTCTGAAATTTCAATTGAAATTTTTTCTGCTTCATTATTCCCTCTGATTTTTCTTTTCTCTTTCTCCCTTGAAGCACAATTCAAATCAGGGAGAACAGAATGAGTTAAACTTTTGAACTTGCAGTGCTTATGCAATATTAAAATGAAGCGAAATAGGTTTTTGTGTTATGGAAGAGATTTGTTTATGTGGGTGAAATTTTGCACGTGACTTAATCTGCAATTGAATATTCTTGACTCCCTCAAAATGCCTAGTGCTACTGAGTGTCTGCTGAGATTTTCAGACTTGTGTCATACTCATGGTTGCATGTTATTTTCTCTAATATCTGTGTCCTCAACAGCATCTGGTCCATCTTGCTGGATCGCTCCCAAACGCGGCTTCAGATAGTCCTGATCCCTCCTGCATTATTCATCCCCACAGAAGATGATGCAATGGAAAGACAGAAACTTATTGATGCTGTACCAGATTCTGTTACACCTTTCATTATTTATGAAGAAACGACAGACATCTGGATAAATGTAAGAATTTGAATTTCAGCCTTCTCTTGACAGTTTGTAGCACTCGAGCGACATTGATGTTACTGTGCTGCCAAGTGGAGCGATCCCATTGTGCAAATTCTGTGCATATTCAGTGCTTCCTGCTGTAAAAAACAGGATGTAGAGAACACATTTGGGATGTGAAAACAGACCTGCTGTGTTTGAGTTGATGCAGTACTTAGGGCCAGGAGCAGAGCCCAGGGCTCTGGGTGTTCCCAGTTCCCTTCCCACAGTGTCACTGGTGCTCTCCAGCTTCTTGGTGCCAAATGTTAGCACCAGCAATGCCACCAGATGAAATATGCTCCAGGCAACAAAGGTGGATCAAGATGACACTGGGTGAACAGTCCTGAGAGTCAGCTAACAGGCACTGAACCCCTCCTGAACTACATTTGGTCTGGTGAAACCAGATTAAGGGTGTGATGTTCTGGGAGGTGAGCTGCAGGACCTGTGCTGAGAGCAGTCATGGGTGTGCCTGGTCACTGCTGTAAACTGTGCCTCTCCTCACGCTGCTGCACATAAAGATCCCTGTCTCTGCAGTGACATCCCGTTGGAGGTGTGCCTGGGAGCATCAATCACTGGCACATGGTTGCATCTTTCAGCAGGGAGCATTTGCACAAAGCCTTCCAGTGAATGGTCACTATACAGCAAGTGCTCTCTTAGATCTACATTCTCTCCTTAATGTTTGCTTTCAGGATGGTGCAGTGAGTTTCCCTTTCTCCATTATTTTTACTGTCTGAAGTGGTTCTTGACTGGCAGCTCATACTGTGAAGAAAAATGCTCCCAAGTCCTCCAGAGATTGTCCCTTGAAGCAAGAGCTGGCATGTTGATGAGTGGGAAAATTATTTCAGCTCATCCTTCTTTGAATAATCCTTCACTTGCAGGCAGCAGAGGACAGGTCTGCAGAGCTGGACCCACCTCTGTGTCTAAGCTAGAAGGGCAGGTGCAGAAAAACTTAATTAGTTTGGTGACCAGGATGTAGAGTTAGACTGGCAGAAAGCTGGAGCTGCAGGGATATGACACTGGCTGCAGACCCCCCTGGTTCTCCCAGTAAGAGACAATGCTGCACCCAGTTAGCCTGGACTGCGTGGTCTGTGTTGAGCAGCAGGAGGAACATATTTTGTGTGACTGCAGTGCCAAAGTCCTGCTGCTAACAATAATCCACTGCTCTGTCTCCTCAGATCCATGATATCTTCCATGTCTTCCCTCAAACCCGTGAAGATGAGATAGAGTTCATTTTTGCCTCCGAGTGCAAAACAGGCTTCCGGCACCTGTACAAGGTCACCTCGGTTCTGAAGGAGAGCAAGTACAAACGGTCCTGTGGAAGCCTCCCTGCTCCGAGTAAGGGCAATTGTTCCTGTGCTTTCATTGGGCATTTGTTGCTGACCAGTGAGAAAATAAATGTTCTTCCAGCTGGCAGGAATTACTGTCTTATTGGAAACTTCTGCTGTTGTCCAGGAAAGCACTTCAGTGTACAGTCATTCCTCTGGAAATTGAACAGTTATTCTGTTTTCAGCATGCCTTAGTTTTAACCTTGATCCTTCCTTATAGACTAGAGGGACAAGTTTCCAAAAACCAGATGGGAAACAAGCTCCCTGTGATACTGTGAGACATAGTTGGCTTTTCCTCTTCACTGCTGGAACTTGGTCTTGCTCAGATGCAGGAAATTGCTGTGTGCAAAGCTCCTGAGTGGTTTTTTCCACAGCATGTGTTCTTAAATTCACAGTTTCATGCTGTGATACTTAATTTACTTAGTGTGTGTTGAAGGCACCTACTGACCTCTGTATGCACAAAAAATACTCCTAATTTTACTAGAGGTCCTTGTTTCATGCAACTGTTGTGGGTCTTTTTCCCATCTTGAGCTGAATAGATTTCTTTGAATGCATCTGATTTCTTTTTCTTGCTAAATCTCCCTCATTCTAAGGGAAAGGAAATCATCTTATAAAACAGTTCTTGCAAAATTCTCCATTTTTGACACCTCATATTTCCTTTGCATGCCTATTGTTCAGTATAAAACCTTTATTTCTATGCAAGTGACAAAATATTTTTAGAAATAAAAATCTCTGTACATTGGCTATTTGCAGGTGACTTCAAGTGCCTCATCAAAGAGGAGACAGCAATTACCAGTGGGGAATGGGAAGTGCTTGGCAGACATGGATCCAATGTAAGTCTTGCTCTTGCTTCATGGATATCCTGCCACACACACTGCAGGGAGATGCAGTGGAAGGAGGAATCAGCATAAATCTATTAATCCAGTATGATTTTAGCCAAAATACAAAATACACAGTATTTCTGTTCTGTGTAACTTGTGAGCCTGCACAAGGAGGGAAGGAATGGTCCCCAAACCACTGCTCTTCTAGCTCTGAGCAGGATGAATTCTTTGATCATTTGAATCAAACTGACAGAGTTGTAGACAGTGAGAACAATTGTTTGGTTTATCCCTTGCAGATTGCTGAGCTCCAATGCAGCATTATGGAAATGGGGCAGGAGGGACTGGGGGAGACTTTGGGGTGGTAGAACTGGATATTGAGGGATGTGCTGTTTGTTTTATTCCTGACAGATCTATGTGGACGAAGCCAAAAAACTGGTGTATTTTCAAGGCACAAAAGACTCACCTCTGGAGCATCACTTGTACGTTGTTAGCTACGAGAACCCCGGGGAGGTGAAGCGCCTGACAGAGCGCGGTTACTCGCACGCCTGCTGTGTCAGCCAGGTACCTGTGCCTGCCAGGGCTGGCTGGGCTGCTCTGCCTTAGCCCAGCCTTATCCTGTCACTCAGCAGACAGGGCAGTATTGATATATAACAAATGCAGATTTTAGGCTGTGTTGTGCCCTCCTGTACGTTGTACAGTCAGTGTGTAAAACCACCCTGGAAACCAGACTTGACCTCCCAGTTCTGTTGCTCTGCAGCTCCCTTCAGGCAAAAGGAGCCAGGATCAATTGTTTGAAACTCTTTGAGCCTGACTCCCTGCCTGCAGTGGACTGGAGAGCAATCACCAGAGGAGATAAGCCTGAGCAGCATTGGGTGGAGGTCCAGGAATCCAGCTGGGAATTCATGGCCCAAAAGAAGGTGAAGAAGAAGCTCCTCATGCCACTCTGATTTTCAGGTGTATCTTTGGGTTTGGAGTGTTAAGGACTGTAGCGTTTCAGAGGCAAAAGTGCTCAGATTTCTGGTTTAATTTGGTCCTAAAGCATCTTCTGAAAGATCTAAATGCAGAAGAAATTATCACTTGCTTGTGGCTGTGCACCGAGGAGTTCAAGGCATGTTCTTTTCTCTCCAGGACTGTGACATGTTCATCAGCAAGTACAGTAATCAGAAGAACCCCCACTGTGTGTCACTGTACCGGCTGACAGGATCAGAGGATGATGCAGCTCATAGGACTAAGGAATTCTGGGCTACCATTTTAGATTCAGCAGGTAATGGCATGGATGAGGAACAGGAACAGGACAAGCAGGATCACAGGATAAAAGATATCCCAGTGTATGCTTGCTTGAGATTTGCTGTTGTGGCCGACCAGACTTGTCTCTGAAACTCAGGCTTGTGTGAGGAGTTCTGTGAAGTACAGGAGGGACATTTTCAGCTCAGCAACAAATGGATATAAACAGACCATGAAGGAATTTAGAGTGGAAATAAACAATTTTCTCCTGCCAGTTTTAGTTCAGGGAGGGATTTAAGTGCACTCACTTGCTCTCTGTGATATGCCTGCTAAAGAGTGTGTTCCTGGGGAGGGAGGTGCACTTCTTAAATAGTGTGTGCTGCTGCCTACTCGTGTCTTCATGAGACAGCTCTTGGGCTATAATCTTCCACTGGATTTCTGTTGCCTGTTATTTCTCCTTACCTGAGGCATACTGTATGTCCTGTGCTTTCTGTGTGTTAATGTAGAGAGTCCTAACTGAGTTCGGGGGAGAGATGGGACCTCTATAATGGCTGTGCCAGGAGAGAAGAGTTACTGTCATTCACAGGAGAGTAGGGATGGAATGTGATAAGGCTCAGAAGGCTCATCTAGATCTGGGGTATTCCCAGTTGATGCCTGGACCCAGCCAGATCCACTGGAAAATGTGGGAGGGCTCCACTGGGATTGCAGTGTCTAGTGACAGGACAGTGGTGCAGCAGAGCTGTGTTACTCATCCATTCCTGTTAAAACCAGACTCTCTGTTCCCTCCCATGGCAGGTCCTCTTCCCGATTACATTCCCCCTGAAGTGTTCTCCTTTGAGAGCTCCACGGGGTTCACACTGTATGGAATGATGTACAAACCCCACAACCTGCAGCCTGGGAAGAAGTACCCTACAGTGCTCTTCATCTATGGAGGCCCTCAGGTGAGTTGGTGAGCAGTGGGATGGGCTGGCAGGGATCACTCCACTGCTGTCCTGCAGGAACACTTCCTGCTCTGTGCTGAGGGCAGCAGGTGATGTTTAATCTGTTCAGTGAGTAGGTGATTGGCCAAAGGTGCTGTAAGGATTCATTGTTCCCAGGTCATGGATCCAGGCACTGCCACTTGTCTGAGGACAGGTGTAGAGTAGCAGAGCTGGAACTGGGAGAAAAAGGAATCAAGTAGTCCTTGTTCCCAGTTCTGTCTCCTCCTCTCCAGTTACATCACTGGACCTCAGTTCAGCTCTTCATACCTGTGACACAGAATGGCTTATTTTACTGGGAGAAGAGTTTATTGCATAGGAGGGAGAGGGAATCCTGCAGCAGGGAGTAGGGATCTTGAAAACTTTACATTTCTAAAATTGTTTAAAGCACTTAAAGGAAGGTAAATATAAATAAAATCTGAAATTGTATTAAGAGGTGACCTCTGGGTTCTGTGCTACCCTTGTATTCCAGGTACAGCTGGTGAACAACCGGTTTAAAGGAATCAAGTACTTCCGACTGAACACTTTGGCCTCTTTGGGCTATGTTGTCGTTGTCATTGACAACAGGGGCTCCTGCCACCGAGGGCTGAAGTTTGAAGGAGCATTTAAATACAAAATGGTAAGTGGGCTCTGAGTCTAGCTCTGTTCTCAGCCAGAGATGGGTTTGAGTGCCAGCGTTACCAGTGCTGAAGCACTGGTTTGGCACAGGTGCCCAGCACTGCCTGTGTGACACTCCTGGAGTTTGGGGACAGGAAGTGTGTATGGGTGAGGGTTGAGGGAGAAAAGATGCTTGATGTGAGAAAGATAAAATGTCATGGGTTGAGGTTGTGAACCGGTGGCAGCCTAACACAGGGTGGTTCATAGCGAGGCTGTGACTCCTCACAATACAATTTGCAGCTCACATGAAGCATGACAACTGCATTCTGAGCATGGGTGACTCCTGTGTACCAAAGCTCTGAAGGTGGTTACCTTGGGCAGGCCTGAGAATGCAGCTTTTGTCTGTAACTAGCAGAACTCAGAACTTTGTCTCTGCCCTGCCAGGGACAGATAGAAATTGATGACCAGGTGGAAGGGCTGCAGTATTTGGCATCACAGTACGACTTCATCGACTTGGAGCGTGTGGGCATTCACGGCTGGTCCTACGGAGGCTACCTCTCCCTGATGGCTTTAACACAGAGGTCAGATATCTTCAGGGTATGTTCATGCATTGAGTACTTACTCTGGTGGTGCAGACAGAATTTTTCCTTTAATAGTGTGGCTTCCATGGGTGGTGACAGCACAAAGACCTTGGAGCTTGCTCTAGACAAGTTAGGGCACAGTGTAATGGCTGTTTAATCAAGACTCTTCTATTTGGGTGACTTCAGAGCAAGTTGCTTGTCTAGCAAACTGTTGGACTGTTGAGCTTGCAATGACTTAGCTGTGCTCCTGTACCTCTACCTATCTCAAGTCATCTGTGCTGAAGGTACCTTAGGTAATGTCAACTGCTGTCCACTTTGTGCCAGCTGAGCTCTTTGTGTTGTGAACCAGGTAAGGGAAACAATCCTGGTGAAAAACAACACCTCCTTCTCATCCTCTTTTTGGCCCTGACAGAGTAGTTCCTTTGCAGACTGATCTATTCCCAGATCAAATTGCCCATGCTGCTGCATAGCAGTGTGTTCTGAAGCAGCCAGGAGGACAGCCTGGGTATGGGGAGAGGTACTGGAAAGAGGTTCTTGTGCCTGCCTGACTTTAGACCAGTGTAATAAATAGCCAGACTGCCTTTAGGTAGAGGTGTGGGAAGAGCTGGTTATTGCCCTTGAGATGTGTTTTGTTCTTTGTGGCTACTCTTGCTTTCTTTAAGTCCAATCTTAATATTACTAGGACATTTAATAGTTATTTCTCTCAATCCTTAACAATTGTTGTATTTTTTATCTTTACAAACATCTGCCTTGCAAAGGGGTTTTAGGTGATTTTGTGGTGGGTTTTTGTTTTCTGGGTATTTTTTTCCACAACCTCTCTGCAGGCTGGTGGTAGCTATGCAGGGTAGTTTGCAGAGTCCTAGGGAGCTATTTCTGTTTCTGTTAGACATGCAAATGGACCCAAACCTACAAAACCTCACAGAATGCACTTCCCAAAGCATCCCTTGCAGAGGGTATGTTTAGAGTTGCTTCCAGCTTACCTGTAAGCTCTTCCTGGTTTCCAGCACGCATGGATCGTAGCTGAGCTGTGCTCTGTGTGACCTGGGCGGAGACGGTGAGGATTGCTCTGCTCCTTCCAAGGTTACAGTGGGATGAAGCCGTGGGAGGGAAGGACGTGGCCAGGTCGGAGGGCAGTGCTGTCATTCCCAGGCCAGGGGTCAGTGTTGTCACTCCCCTCTCCATGGCACTGGCAGGTGGCCATAGCCGGAGCCCCCGTCACGCTGTGGATTTTCTATGACACGGGATACACGGAGCGCTACATGGGCCACCCGGAGCACAACGAGCAGGGCTACTACCTGGGATCCGTGGCCATGCAGGCTGAGAAGTTTCCTTCTGAGTAAGTTTGCTTCTGGCTCTTGTCTTCTTTTTCCTACCAGGGAAGTTCAAGCTCCATAGACACGTTTTTATCTCCCTGTTCTTGGTATTTCTCTAGTCACAAATGCTCACATTAAATAATATTAAAAGAACAACAAACAATACCCAACACTAATAAACTTGATACTCAAATAAACATTTGCATAATTATAGACCATTTAATGTAAGCCCTCTTGTACTATATTTTGTGTCTAAAGAAATTACAAACATATCTTCAGTTAGATTAGCACTTTAGAGCTACATTAAGCTAAACAAAAATTAGTTAATTGGGATGTTTTTGTATGTTCTCAGGCTGTCTCAGCAGAGCGAGATGGGGCCATGAGCTTTCTGCCAAAGAGCTGAAATCAGCAAGGTTTAAGGCCTCATATATTGTCCAAGCTAGGAAGCATTGCTGAGAAATAAATAAGATATTCAGATAAAAGGTCTGAATGTAATATGCATGTGCAGGAAGAACTTTCAGAGGAGGAAGGAACAGGTTTGAGAAATATGTCTATCCAGAGCAGTTTACAACTGTGAAATTACTACTTTCAGTGCAAATACTCTTTTCTGGGGAGTATTTTTGTAGGGATGTGTGTGGACTGTGAAATGAGTGGGATGCTGTCTCGAGCTGTTTGTCTCTTGCTTTTCCCAGACCAAACCGTTTGCTGCTGCTACACGGGTTTTTGGATGAGAATGTTCACTTTGCACACACCAGTATTCTGCTCAGCTTCTTAGTGAGAGCTGGGAAACCCTATGACCTACAGGTAAGGCCAGAACCAGGGTGTAAAGGTAACATGTGTGTCTTGGAGGAGCCAGAATTGGAACTTGTATCATGGCTGTGCTGGAATTCTAGGATAAAATTGTATCATTTGAGCCAAGCATTTTTTTTAATGTTAATGTTTTATGAATTAACAAAAAGAAAAAATGGGCAAATAAGCAATTAAGGCTGTTCCTGAGGAGATCTGCAGCTGGAAGGCAGTGCAGCAATGTTCATGCAGCGTGGAACAGGGTTCTGCATTTAATTAAACCCTGCTGGCTCAGTGCAGGTGCAGCCCAGGGAACCCACACCACACTGCAGAAGTGGGAATGTGCTCTGGCCAGGAGCTGCCTCTGCTCAGCCAGGCTGGTCCCCTGCAGCACAGCTGGATCCCAGGGGTTCTCCTGGGTTCGGGCAGTGGAGGATGAAGTGTGTCAGTTCAGGTGCAGAGTTAGTGCAGGGACATTCCATGGACATTTGGAATGTGGCTCGGGGACTGATTTAAGTATGGGCACCTTCAGCTCCTGTGGATATTTACGACTTTGTTTTACATTTCAGATCTACCCTCAGGAGAGACACAGCATCAGGGTCCCTGAGTCGGGGGAGCACTACGAACTGCACCTGCTGTATTACCTGCAGGAGAACCTGGGCTCTCGCATTGCTGCCATGAAGGCCATGTGACTGAGCTCAGAACTCTGCTCCACAGCTGCTCTCTGGACAGGGAGGTGTAGGAAACTAGAGAAAATAGAATGGAATGTTGCTTTCTGGTGCCTGCCACACGTACACACCCTCACAGACACTTTTTTAAAAGTAAATTTGGTGCCATACGGGAAATTAAAGTACGGTGATCTCATAACTTTAGTTATTAAACTTTAAGCTGTAAATAAAATCCAATGTCTGTGGTATAATACAGTACCATGGGTGTTCTCTTGGGGGATGAGCTGAAACTGAAAATAACTTCTACAGCACCAGATCTTCACTTTTTAGAAGAATTATGGCATAGTTGATGTATTTTTACAGTGTGTTCCTTGGTATCTTATTACATTATACTGGATGATTTACTCACTACACAGCAAGAGTTCACCTGAATGGTTACAACTTTTATTAATTTTAAATGCTATCATATAGCTTTTATGCTTTGTGAAAGGGATGTGTCTCACTCCTTAGAAGGTGGTCACAAGTTGGACACATCTCCTATCTAGATGTTAATTGTTTTTTAAGAAGAAAGACTTTTAAGCTGCCTCTTAACACATATAAGTTTGGATTCAGATCAGTTGATGCCAGGTTCTTTGATTCCTTCTCCCCTAGGATAAATCATTCTCTTTTCTTCCAGCAGCTTGAGAACCTATCCTGATTGTACTTGATTTCAGTGGAGAAGTGAATTGATACTTTACTGTGATATGGGCATAACAATCTTTTATTCTGAGGTGCAAACTAACTTAAGTTAGAAATCAGAAACTGTAAACTTTCAAACAAGCTTCAAAGTGCATCCTGTTGAGATTTTTCCCTCATGTTCAGTCTGGAGCTAGGTTTGCAATATTCCTTCCTCACCCTCACATCAGCATGATACAGGCATATGCATCCTGTTACAGTTTAGAAATTCAATGCTCTGATTCCAAGGTCTGCAGAGTATGTATGGGGAGACCTTACATGTGAGGCAATATGAGCTGTTCTGTTGCATTTCCTCATGTACGAGGGGCTATTTCCCAGGCTCATGCCCTGTCCAGTCCCCTGTTCCTGGGTCCTTTCTAGCACTACTGTGCATGATGATGAGAATGCTGTCTTTGAGAACCCCTTTCTGTACAGCTTCAGGTAACCCTCGAGGAATTGCAGTCCCAGTTGTGTTTTTGCTACTGAGGTTTTAACTAAGCAGCAGGCGTGGCTGAAAAGCATAAGTGTGTGAAGGCACTTTTAACTGGCAACAGGTAATTTAGGATAGAAATCCATAGAAAATTATTCTCTTTAATCCAGAAAATTATCCCTTTGGGACTTGCCTCTGAGATTCTGGTAAGTTTTAATGGTTTTCTTAGAAACCCAAGAACTTCTTTTTCTTTCTGTTTTGGTACTAGAGAGAAGCAGAGCATGATTTTCTTTTCATCTGCTGAAAACCTGGAATCGCACTCAGTCTTTATGCTCTTAGACCTCCACGTGTTGTAACCTTGTACTCTCCTTGATTTTGTGTTGTTCAGCTTGATCCCAGAACTCTGGGATTTAACAGAGTCTGGCTGTATCAAACTGCATCGTTTTTCAGTTAAACTGCTGGGCATGTGCACCAAAGCGAGGGGAGCTGGGGCAGTTACACGGCTGTAAAAGCCGTGTGTGAGGACAGGGTCTGGTTTTTGGGATGCACAAAGGAGCCAGAGCCAACAGGCAGGGAGTGTTTCCTCCGCAGTTTCCTTTCCAGCCTTGGTTCTGGCTGTTTGCTGGTTTTCAGATCGCAGTGATTACAAGTGCATCAGTTAAAACACCATTAGCAGGTCAGTAATGGGTTGATTTTGGGAAAGGCGTGGCAGAGAAGGAGCCCAGCTCCAGGAATGTCTTCTCTTAGCTGTAATTGTGGCTGAAGCAAAGGCAGCATTCCCTGGGGAGTGTGTTACAGTCAGCACCCAGAGAGAAGCACATGTGCAACACAACAGTGGGTAGAGACAAAAATAAGCTGTTCCTCTGGAATTCCATTGTGTTCCCAACGTGTTTATGCTGTATTATATATACATATATCTATATCTGTTCATATATACATATATGTATAAAATTACCCATGGATAGTATTCACCTTTTCCAAGGTTGTTTATATTTTGTTCAATATTAAATTAACTTGCTTTTTGGGGGTGTTTTGTTCTTTTTCTAGAGGTGATTACCCTTGAATGTAAATGTATATGATTTTTAAGATGAAACTGATCCTTTTGTTTAAAAAACAGAACAAAAATGGCCTTCATCAAACAGTGCTTTTTTGGGGGACTGAAGAACTAAACATTACATGAGTAAACCAGGCTGGGTTTGGATTTGAGGCAGGATGTGATTATAAGTGCTGACATAGAATTTTTAATAATGCATCCTTCCACTGTTTAAAATATATACATCAAAAAGCTATTTAAGTACAATATACTGTAACTGCTCCGTTTTGCAACATAAATTATGGATTCTTTCTTTCCTACCATTTTCTTTTCTTTTTATTGTAGTTAAGCACTTTAAGACCCTGTGTTCTCTTATCCTGTGGAAGTGCTGGAAGGATTTATCACCAGAGTTTTGTAGTTCTTGGAAAAGAGATGCCTTAGATGAAGTCTGATTCCAACCAAATTCCCAGTGAAGAAAGGCCCTGTTGTGCTTCAGACTGCAGAGGTAGGAAGGTGGTAGTGCTGAGGGACTTTGCATCCTTATTTTTGGGGGGAGTGGCATTCCTGCACCTCTTATGGTGAAGTGTTGGCCTGGCCAAGGAGCAGGACAAGGCTGTACCTTACAGTCCTAGAGATGGGAATGTCACTCCAGGAGGTTTCCAACCTGTTTGATATTTGGGATTGTACTTAGTCACTTCCTGTATGTTAAAAAATCTCTTGGTTAACGTGAGTTTTGAGCAGAACTGATGAGATCCTGGGGGAGCACGTGCAAGGGTGGTTGTGGAGCAAGAAGAGGTGAGGAGGAGCTTTTGCTGTGGCTCCCAAACCAGAGGTTGGTATGTCCCTGTGGAGGCCCCTCTGCCTTCCAGGTGTGTCTGCCCAGCAGGAGCCCTGCTCTGAGCAGAAGCTGGACTGAGCCTTCCTTGCATGGTGGATATTTAGTTGCACAGGTGTCTTTGAGATGAATGCTTTCATATGTTTAAGAACATATATGAAATATGGGGATCTGAGTGCTGAGATACTGAAGTTGTTGCGTGTCAGTGCAGGCAGTTTCCTGTCTTTTGAGGTGGTTGGGTTTGGTTGTGTTTGTTCCTGGTGAAAGCACGTTCTTTCACCCCATTTTAGTGCAGCTTCCAGTGATGCCTTGTCAGTGTGGGATGTGCAAAGCTGTTGGGTTTCACCCCCACCTCCTTTTGTTCTCAATGATCTCTTTTTATTCAGAACACAGTAAAATTAGTATCTACCCAGAACTGCTTAATTTTTACAAATTCAATGGAAAAATGAGCTCAAAGCACCAAGCAAAGCTTTGAAAATAACTAACTTTGTTATATTAGAATGGAAAATGCATTCCCTACTTACTAGTGGCATTTGGAAATAGGCTATGGAAAAACTTTCTGAGTGGGGTAGTGTAGTAATGCTTTAACCGTGGAGCACCTGTGCCTGAACCTGGGTAGGGAATTATGGAAAGTTCTCATACTCCAAGTTCCAGCCCATATTCCCTGCCAGGAGAAGTGGGTTGTGCTCCTGCTGTGTGTGTCCGTGTGTCTGGCTGTCCTGCTGCTGCCGTGACACCCAACCCCTGCACAGGCAGTAACAGAGTCTGAGCAAGCGAAACATCGGCCAGGGGAGGGCCCTGCCTTGGGCTGCCTGTTTCCTTCAGTGCCAGAACCCTGCAGAGACTTTCTGTGTGCCCCTGTGCAAGGGGCAGAGAGCTCTTCTGCAGTTTTTCCTTGGCTGTTCTGCGCAGTAGAAGTTCAGGTGTTTAATTTGAGAACATGAAGTGCCTGCTGTTTGCGTTAACAAAATTGCATGTCTCACTCCAGTGGGTTTATTGGGCTCCCTCCCTCCCCCCTCCTGAGCTCCATGGCTTTTAATCATGTAAAGTGGAGACATTAGTTTTGCTGCATTTTATTACAAAACCTTTGTTGCAATAAAGATGCTGCTAAATAAATTGAATTAAATGTTGGGTTTTTTTCCACTCTATTTTCAACTGTCTCTCTCCTTGATTTAGGAGAGCTTGTGTGTAATTAAATCTGTGCCCTCATTGCGCTCTGAAAGCAGCAGTGATGTGTGTTTGATGCACATCGGGTGTTCCACAAAAGCATCTGCCATGTTTCCTGTCCCTTGTGGTTTGGGAGATGGATGCCATCAGGAAGATCAGGCATTTCCTTGGCACAGCCATGTTCCCTCTCCCGAGTGTTTCCATGTGAATGCTGTTCGCAGCCCTCGGCAGCCACCAGCCGGAGCTGTTGCACCAGGGACTGCAGGACGCAGCCTCTCCGAGGTGGGACAGGTGCCACGGAGGAGGAGGTGGCTCTCGTGTCCCGACAGAGGAACCTGTGTGAATGGAATGGGCAGTGCAAGAGAAGAGATGTCCCTTCATACAGTCACCTAGTGCTCAGCCTCCTGTTTGTCTCTCTGAGCAGAATGGGCTTTGCAGGCATCCCAGTTCCATGTAGAGCTATCCCAGGAGGTCTGGGGGGTGGCTCAAGGCAGATAAAATTCATGTTTTTATTTGTTCCTGATTTTTCACCCACAGAGAAGCAGCCCATGTTCAGGAGGGGGGAAGCACTGGCCTGTGCTCTGCCCCATTCCTGTACAAGGTTCCCAATTTACAATCCTTAGTGTGCATCTGTGGAGGCTTCTGAGACGTGAGGGAAAGGAGTGAAGATTTAGCAAAGTCCTTTCAGGCTAAAGGCGTGGTATATTTTTAGTGTTTGGGATCACAGTGCTGGTCTGGGACAGGATAACAGGAAAATCTTTCCTGGAATAACTTACAACATGAGCACAATTAACCCTCCTGTCATCTTATGGGATTAATAACAAAATTGCAAATGGTAGCTGGGATTAAAGGGCTGCATTTTCCTCCCCAGCATCAGTCTTTTCTCAGGATAATGGTTTTCCAGGCTGCTCCTGCCAAACAGACCTTTGGAGAACCAGTGCTGGTTCAGTTGAGTTCCTCGGCACAGGCAGGAAACCACTGGGCTGGTCCTACAGGGCTGCACATTTCCCAAGGAATTCCCAAAATCAGGATTTCCTCTTGTAAAACCAAACAGCAACAAACTGCTCCAAGGTGAAAACCAGCAGCAAGGAAATGATGACCCAAAAGCAGCAAGGTAGGGACTTGTGGGAGGAAGGAGTGGTGGTGCAGGGTTGAGACTGCATTCCTCCCTCAGCTCTTGGAGCCATGCTGTTTGCTTCCTGCTGGAAGAAAAGCCCTTTTGCTTTTCCAACAAAGATGGTTCGAACGATTTGCTTTCACCATTGCCCTCCCTCTTTTCCTTTCTATTCTACTTGCAATTTCGTTAGAAATAGATGAGTAAATACTGTGTATGCTTGTGTGGGAGCTGCGGTGGCTTGTGGTTTTATGATTTTCCCCCCAGCTGTGATTCATTGCTTTTTACATTTTTTAATCTATTCCCCCACACCCCCTCCTGCTCTCCCTGTCTCCTTGCAGCCCAGCAGCTGTCGTTATCAGTGAAATGACTTGACATTATTTTGCTGTACTTTGTTTCTATTCATTGATTTGTTGAATGAAAACTATTTATCTGGCACTGACACGCGAGATTGGAGCCTTTCAAGAAGAGGCAACTCTGCAGTATAATTTTGCTCCAAAATGAGCAGAGCAAGAGCTCTGTGTTAAACCAGCCCAGCTGAAATCCCTGGCCCCATGATGGAGCAGAAGCAGCGGCTGCACCGCCTACGGAGGTGGTGTATAGGAAAAGCATTTTTCCTTATCCTGCCTGCCCCCTGGGAAGCCCTGCTGGGCTCTTGCCAGAGGCAAATGAGGGACTTCTCTAGAGCTGGGCATGCAGGGAGGTGCAGGAGGGGAGGCAGGTGCTGGGCAGAAAGTGTGCACTGTTTGACTGGGGCTCCCAACATCAGGAGGTTGTGGAACGAGTCCAGAGGAGGCCATGGAGATGCTCAGAGCAGCTGTGGCTGCCCCACCCCTGGAAGTGTTCAAGGCCAGGTTGGATGGGCTCGGAGCAACCTGGGATAGTGGAAGGCATCCCTGCCCATGGCAGAGGGTGGAATGAGATGATGTCTACAGTTTCTTCTGAATGAAACAGTCTGATTCTGTGATTCCATGATTTTGTCTGGGTGTAGATGAGTTGTTCCCCTTGGCATGATGAGCACCGCAGTGCTGGAGCAAAATCCAGACTTGCTACTTTGCCTCCTGTCCTCTCCATCCACTGTGAATTTGTCCCCATTACAATATCGGGCATCCAGGGAAAATCACCTTCTGGATCTCTCCTGTGATCCGATAAGCCTGAAGAGAGGGTTGCATATCTCCAAAAACAGGTGCCAGTGGCTGCTGTGATCTTAGTTTAAAAAAAAAACCGGGCACTGTTACCTCAAATGCCAGAGGCTGGTTCCCTGCCAGCGCTGCTCAGAAAAATCCCACCTCCTTGGCTCCATCAATACCATCCCACAGCTTGAAGGACAGGTTTTGCCTAGGGAATACGCTCTTGTTTGAGGGATTCAGGATCCCTTTTTCCCACAGAGCCCTGGCTCCTTTCTTCCCGGCACAATCAGCCCTCTTGCCGCTTTTCTTGCCTTTTCTTCCACCGCTTTCCCACATTCTGTTCACACCTTCATGAATATTCAGAGGCCATTGGCCATATGAAGCTATTGAGAGCTCTTGTTAACACTCCTCCTAATGACATGCACCTTCAATAGAAAACAAAAACACAGATAAGAGCTTGTTAGCGCAGACCCTTGTTCCCCACCTAACAAGGTTTCCATTGACTCGGACACTTGTGGTGACACATTGCTTGCTCTCACTGTTGCCTCTTTTGATTTGCGACTGGCTTTTACCGAGGGGGTTTTTCCTTCTATTTTTTTCTCCGTTCCTTTTTTTCCCTTTTTAGATTTTTTTTTTTGTGCGGTTTTAAGCTAATTAAGAAAGAGGTCAGGCTCCCCGAACAATGAGGAGCGGCGGTACAATGCGCCCCGGGAGCGGCGTGCGCGCAGCCCCGAGCGGCGGGCGAGGGCCGGGCTGCGGCGCCGCGCGCCTGGGAAAGCTGTGCCGCGAGTGGCGCAGGAAGAGCCGAGCTTGGGTCAAGAGGTGATTAAAGCTCGGCGACAGCTCTGAGAAGGGCCTGAGACCACCCGCCGTGGTTCCCAAGGGCTCCCCGGGTCCCAGCCTGGCTGGACATCCGCGGTGGCCAAAACACCACCCCCAAGGCCAGGCAATGTGGTGATTCTTGCAAAACAAGACCAGGCTTCTGTGAGATGCTCCCAGTGATGCTGCTCCCAATTTATGGCCGATGTACAAGGAGAGCAGAGCCCCACAGCCGCATCCCCAGTGGCACCGTCTGCCGCGGGGCTTTTCCCTGGGACTGGAATCCCATCCCACTTTGGCGACTCTTTTTTCCCCTCTTCCAGTTGTGCTTTGCCTCCTGCCCGCCGTCACGGAGATCTGCCAGGCTTTCATTAGCTGGGCCCACCCATTCGATACCATGAGATGCCTGGCTTGTTGTTGTTGTTGGGTTTTTTTGGCCACACCTCATTATTCCTCCTATTATTAGGCTCTCGCGGTGTTGTTTGTCATCTTGTCAAGGCCCTGGAGTTTCTATGGATACTGGTCCCCTAAGTGGCCATGCTATCAATTAAGACAGCTCCATGTCTGAACTCTTCCAGGAGACTTCGTGAAGATCCACAGATAATTTCCCTGATTTCCCTGCAGTTCCTTATGTAGCTGCCTTTTCTGTTACGACCGCTTGGTCAGAGCTCACCGTATTGAGGTTTTTCAAGCATCAAAAGGCAGGATTACCTGCTTGGCTAATAGAATTAGCTACAGGGTGATGGAGTTAATAATAAATCACCAGATTTTATATATATATATATTTATGACAGGCTGTAATAAATAAGCTACAATGAGATAATCATCATAGTGATGTAAGTAAAAGCACCAGCAACAAAATCTGCCGTGGAATAAAAAGATATATGCTTTATTATGCTTTTTCTGGACTCCCTGGGAAGAGGAAAAAGCCTCTTTTTCTTCCTCTTCATGCTCAGCTTAAGGACAGATAACTGTGCAAAACTGAGAGGATGCTGAGTATTTCTTCTGAAAATAAGACTGTTGAAAGTTTCCAAATAGAGCAATTTAAACTTGTTTTCCTTATGAAAAGCAGCATAAGCAAGCAAAATAAAAAGCAGAGCATTTCCACTGGAAAAATTAGACAGAAGAAGATCATGCTGGGTTGATCAGGACTTTACTGAGAACAGGCTGAGCACAAGGAGCAGCTTTGCTGAGCACCTGGCAGTTTCTTACTCTCCTCTCACTGTTCTTTGAACACCCAATATGTTTCTTTGGATAAATTTGCTTCACCTACTGATTTTATTTCATGGGTGTTCTGTCTCCATGCCTGTACCAGCTCATTTTTGCTCTCCCTGTGCAGGGACAGGGGCATGTTGCTGGAGCTCTCCCACTCTCAGTCAGCCACTTCATTTTTCTGTATCTGTAACCATAAAATGTAGGTATTTAATGATTTCTCAGAAGTATCAGGAGGTTTTCAGCCTTTCAGCCAGAGAGGCTGAGCACTGTTTGCATTTCCTCTCTGGTGAGAATTAGTATCTGGGGGCAGGAGGCAACAGGGAAAAAGTCTTTGATTTGGATTTGAGTTTTAGCTGGTGATTACGATTCTTTATATGCTCTAAACCAGTTTATCTCTCCCTAGGTGGATGTGTGCTGCCAGCAGTGCGATAATATCCATCGAGGGCCGCCCAGAGGTACAAGGAATAAACTCATCCGTTATTAGCTAATACAGGAAAGTGATTCGATATGGGTCTCAGAAGCTGGAGTAGATAAATAGGATGATAAATGTTGGCATTAGCAGACGTGACTGACTCCTCTGTCTCTGTGATTTGGTAGTGCCCAGTAATTAAATAGTTGGAGTTTAATGTATTTTAAACTAGAGCTGCAGCCTGTAAATCACGGAGATTATGCTCTTCCCTGCTGTGCACTCTCTGGGTCGGGAGGAATTCCCATTCCTGCGCCACAGCTGTCCATGGCTCCAGCTGGGTATTGCATCAGTCAGGACCAGGAAAGGCAGCATCAGCCCTGCTGCTGGCCTTGGGCATTAAACAGATTCCCAGAGCCTTTCCAGCCCAGCAGGGCATGTTCTCCAGCCCTGGAAGGATCCCAGCCCATGTCCTCTCCATCTTGGGTTGCCTCCTCTGTTCTGGCTGGAGCACCTTCATGCCCACATACACATGCAAACACACCCCAGACCACTGCAGAGCCTAAATTCCAGGGGACAAAGCATCCCAAGGGGCTCATTTCCTCCCAAAACCTGTGCTCTGTCACTGTGGGAGCATCAGCCCTTTGGGCTGGTTTTGTTTTCAGACATGATTTGCAGAATTGTTGTTTTCAATTATCCCGTGTTCATCATCGTATTTCACACCAAGGTTGACTTTTCTTGCAGCCAGACTATGACCTTGTACTAAATTAAAGTGGTTGTCTTTTTTTATATACAGGTTGTCCAAAAAAGAATCCCAACCATTTCCAATGCAGCTTGAAACTGTACTGAACTAAAAGTTACTTTTTCTTTATACACACAACTATTTTTGTTCTCAGCCTTTGTTGGCCAGGCTTGACTCTTCTGCTGGAGGTTGGTTGTATTAGGCAGTTTCCCCATTAGGGAAGGACATTTAATTTAAACATTTCCATGCAATTCAGCCATTTTATACCTTTTAACACCATTTCTGGATTAATTCAGGCTTTTACTCAGAAATTTCTCTGTGATAACTGGCCCCACATTCAGACATGGCTTTACCAGATCCCTGCTATGATGACCCTGAAATGCTGTCTGGAACCACAGCTGGGATAAAACCTGTCCCTGCTCTTCCTGCATATAATTATTTTTAATGAAATCTATTTGTACCTCAAATTATTTCCTCTTCCAAGAATGTTATAATTAAACAATTAATTTTGCTGTATCATTGCAAGTTACAGTCTCTGAGGTCTGCCTGCTGCTCTGCATGGAGTGGTGGTAAGTAACTTTCCTCTGGGGGAAGGATAAAAATGAGTTCTGCTTTAGCCAAAATAGATGTTTCTTTACTCTTTTGATGAGCAGAAGCTGATGATTGTCAACCAACAGCCTGAAGCAACAACTGATCTTGCTTTCAGCAAGATCAGCAGCAGTTTAATGACTGATGAGCAGGAATTATTGGAGAGGAGTTGTGTTTTGGAAAGCATAAGGTATAACCTTCCCCACTGGGCTTTGCAGGGAACTGGATCGTGTGTAAATCATCCTGTGGCTTGTTTTTTCCATACACTGTTGTTGTTTTCCTTCCAGATCACTTTTAGCCTCCTGTTCCGGTTACATTCTGATACACAACCCACACAAACCCAGGGGACTTTACCCTGTGAAGGGTGGTGTGGGAGCTGCCATCAGAAGCTGAAGGACATGGGGACCTTCAGACTGTCCTGGCTCCATGGTGAGCTGTGGTAGGGTTAAGGATCAACTCCCTTTTCCAGGTCCCACTGCAACCCCCTTCTTTCCACGCTCTTGTGCCTCCCTGTGCCCCATCCTTTGAATAGAGGCTGTTCTTTAGTTGCACAAGGGGCCGTGGGGTGGGATACAATGCAGGTTGCCCATGGACCAAAGGAATAAACTTTTACAAGCTCTTGCTGAGATTTGGAGTGAAGAAATATGTGAGTTTGTAGCTGTTGGACCAGAGAGGCTGTCTGGGTATGAACATGAAGCCATGGAAAAAAGATACTGGTAAGAGTTGGTATAGAGTTGACAGAGCTGCCCAATAGCAGCTGGAAGATTTTCCCATGATGATCTCTGGAAGAATGAATTCCCAGCCCTGGGTGACCTACAGTCTTAAGTGTTGAGGAGGGATGAAAATGCACAAATCCTCTCATCCTTGCAGCTGTAAGTTAAACCTCCTCCTGTCTGGTCCTCTACTAAGCAGAGTCCCTGCCCTTGCAGCTAATGGCACCTTTGGTTGCTAAAATTATTTTAGCATAAATAGAAGTGACTCAAAGGAGAGTGGTGGAAAGCAGTAGAAGCCACCTGGTCTAGTACAAAAGCGATCTGGATTTTTTTAGCCAAGTGAAGTGGTAAATGGAAAGTGCAGCTGGATGTAGACAAATGCAAAGTGGTAATTATGGCCAATGGAAAGAGGGTGGAAAAGAGCAGGAGCACATCAAAGGTGGAACAGCCAGAGAGGAGGCAAGAGGTACTGCAAAAATCCTTCCATGTGATCCACATAACCCTGGATGGAATGGAACAAAGTGCCCCCAGACCCTGCTGTACATCAGCAAAGGAGCCAGGGGGCCTGCAGAGGTTTCCCATGTTGACAGCCAGACCATGGCTTAGCAGCAGGGACAGCGAATGTGGCTGTGTCTGAGGAACTGCTCCACACAGCACCTTTGCTCCAGCACCTCTTTTAAAATAGAAGTGATGGGTCATTACTGCAAATTTGCTGAGTTAATTCATTGGGTTTGTGTGTGTGGAGTGGCAAAGAGGAAAGCAAAGGGGTCCACGTTTGCCTGCAGCCATCTTTTATGGTCCAAGCAGCCAATTTTCTGTGTAACTATAATAAATCACTGTGACAGACGCACAGGATGCTGCTGTCTTTATATAATTATTCCATAAATTGCCCCATTTTCTCCCCTAGAAAGGCCTCCCAGCCCCTTCTCTTTGCTGGAGCATTTTGTTATCCTGAACACAATACGACAAATGCA
This sequence comes from Irena cyanogastra, assembly GCA_013397155.1. Taxonomy (NCBI): domain Eukaryota; kingdom Metazoa; phylum Chordata; class Aves; order Passeriformes; family Irenidae; genus Irena; species Irena cyanogastra. Next base: position 654,272 of record VWZV01004334.1, read on the forward strand.
TTTGAAGAACTTACTTTGTAAGCAAAGAGTAAAAAGAAGGAGCCTGCTCCTGTTTCCATTGCGTGGCTGTTTGCTCCAAGGGGATTTGCAAAGCAAGGGAAACAACCTTACAGCTCTGGACATCGAGCACGAACTCCAGGACTGAAGAGAAAGCATGGCAGAAACGCCAATCAACACAGAGCCCAGCTGCCGAGGGAGTGGCCGGCAAGGGCACAGCTGAGCAGGGCCCTGCTCCTCCTTTACTCCCCTCTTCCTTCCACTGGGCTGTGACTTGGAGGTGCCTCCTGCATTCCCTGGAATTAGCTCCCATGATGAATTTTGAAGTCCCTCACCGCAGTGACGAAGGGAAGCTTCGGCATCTTTAAATTGTCTCTGAGCAAGTGGCATTTTAGTCACTGCTGCAGACAGTGCAAGGTCAGCCCAGCAAAGTCACTTTGATAACCAGTGCCTTCTAAACGATCCCAGCTCCTTCCTGCTCAGATTTGCTTCTGAGAAGCTTTTAGTTATCTTCTTATTCCTTTTGCATCCTCATTCCCTGCCTAACTGCATTTTCAGGCTGCTTAGCTGGGAGGCACAGACCAGGGCAGGTTCTGCCTGCAAAAAGTCAGATAAACTGTTCTCCTGTGGGCACTCACAGGTGTAAAACCCCCACAATTTGTGTGCAGTGGGACTTTGGGGACCTCTTGGCTTGGCTGCTGCTTTGATAACTGAGCTTGTGTTGTTTCTCTTTCCTCCTGCCTGTAGAAGATACTTTTTAAAAATACAGCGAGTGGGAAGGAAGGAAAAAAAAATAAGACCTTTTCCAGACAAGGATATAAAACTTCCATCAAATCAGCTGTGTCACTAGAGACCCAAAGCTAATAAGTTGATCTTACAGATGTATAATAAACTCATTTATTAGGTTTTTATTTTAGGACTTGGTGGTATTAATTAGATTGATATGGCCCATAAATCACTTGATTTGGCTGAGCCCTCAGATACTTGTAATTTAAATTAACACAAGTGCAGCTTAATTAATCTGATTAAATCCTGGGACAAGCAAGGCAGTGTTTGCAGTATCCAGGAGTACTTCACAAGGAAAATGAGTATTTTAAGGTAAAGCATCTTCTTCACTGCAGGGTCAGTTTTGTTCAGCTGGTGAATCAGGGGACAAGAATGGAACTACAGAAGATGCAACCCAAAAAACAGACACTCTGGTGTTGCCCTAAGACCTGGAAGCTGGGCAGAGCTCACCGCAGCTTCTGGACCAGGCAAGGGGCTGACCTTCACAAAGTCATGGCAACTGCTCTGGTTTTGGGGAGTCCTGATCTTTTTTCAGTCTTTGGCAGCAATAAATGAATTCTCAGAAGGTGAGTTTAAGACATTGGTGAGCATAAGCCACAGGCTGATCTCTGTTGTGGTCAAAATCTTGATTTTTTTTTACTCCCTTCAATGCTGCTGAGAAGAGATAACATTTCTTTCCAGGAGGGAATAATCCATTAATTGGTTCTTCCTTGCTCAAGGGACTGAGACCTTTCCAGACACAAGCTGCTGTGTTCCCCAGGCCAGGAGCAGACCCCAACTGGGAACAGAGCAGGCAGAGGTGGAGATGAGCTGACGTGTCCCACCTGAGACTTACCTGCTCTGCATTACCTATCCATCCTGAGTATTCCTCCTCGAGGGCATTTCTGGGTGGTGGATGACGATTTTATTGTGACTTGCCTGTAGAGAGGATGGAATGCACCCCCCTGTGGGACACACTTTGCAGGGTGCTCTTGCAGGGGTGCCCCCATCTGCTCCCCAGCATTGACGGTTCCTAAACCTTTTCCAGGTGGATAACACCAGACACTCAAACAGTGTTTCCATCTATTTTTTTTCCAGATTGCTCTGTGCTTACAGCTCTCGAGATTGATGTTCCAAGTCTTTAGAGCCCAGGCATTTGCTGCGTAGCCTTTTCCCTACACTCCTGCTAATTTGCCTTAGTCTAAGTGAGCTCCCCTATGGATAGGAGTGGAATTCTGACCCTGTGGTCCTCCCTAGCCTTGATTCCTCTATTGTCTACAAGCTGTCCATGTGGGATGGAGCTACAAGTTTGGTGTTTACACCAGCTCCCCAGAATCTGGATGAAAGCCCCTTCCAAGGCTCCCGTGGTATGTTTAGCAGTAAAGCACCAGCCCAGGGCTCGTGCAGCCGCAGGTTGTTTCCGTTACAGTGCGGACACCATAAAATATGTTTTCTTTAAAAGCAGGAGATAATGCTGTTACAGCAGTTGGATTAATCTAATATTCTCCTTCATCTTCAAAAGAGAATTGCCTAAATAACCAGAGAGGCACATTTTATGAGTCCTTCTTAAGGGCTATCAATCAAACCTTCCAAGAAAGGCACTGATGCCCTTTTGCTCACAAGAGGGAAATTGGATTCCCCACGGCTTTGCTTTCAGTCTGCTGTAGCCTTGCCGTGTAATCGCTGCATCGCAAAGGGTCTGGCCATCATTTTCTTCTACTGGTCCGAAGAAAAAACCCACATGGAGGAAATCTGTAAGAAGAGAGGGAAAACAGCCCAATTAAAGGCAATGATCTCTTAGCTCTCTGCGCTCTGTCCTGCCTGAATGAGGCAGATGTAAAACAATAGCTTTATTTGTGCAAGTTTTAATTGGGTAGTTCAAAGGAAGCAGCGGAGGATCTTTTGATCTCTTGGTGTGTTTGAATGCCACGTTGCAACGGTGCCTGCTGGCCACGGCAGTGACCTCTTGTGTTAACTAGTGTTTATCTGAAATCGAATTAGCTCACAATTGGGAGAAAGGAGAGTGAAAAGCAGGGGATAAGCAGAGATTTGTGCCGTTCTCAGTTAGAGGTAAAAGCAGGTCTGCTGAAGTTGACGTGAAAATAACTAGAGAACATTACATTTTTGCTTTGTTTTTCTAACACTTTTGGTCAGATGGTCCCATTTCTCTTCCTAATACCCTGCGCTGCCTTCATCTTTGCTGAGTCTGCTGGTCCGCGCCGCTCATTGGAACTTAAACCATAAACCAACACCGAACAATGATGCATTATTTATAGGAGACCGAAGGCTGTGAGGTTGACAATAGTGCAAAGCTTCTTTTTCTTGTGGTCAGTAATCCATAAATAAATACATCATCTATTTAGGTTTGCAGAACTGTCTGATGGATGGGAATAGCCTGCATTATACAACGAGGGCACCAAGGACCTTGTAAAAGCAACCACCTGCTTTTGGGGCAGATTGGCTGTTTCTGAATCAGCTCTTGATGGAGACAGGGGGTGTGAGAGCTGCCCAGTCACCTCTCTGGTGCTCATGTGGGGAACGATCTGGAAGGTAAAAGGAAATAGGGTTTAGAAATGCATAAAAGCATCAAGTTCTCAGTGTGAAATATTAGCAAGAACAGAATTTTGTAGCTAAAAGAATCTTACTGGAGAGGTATACAGTCCCAATTTCTGAGCAGAGGATAGCCAGGGCTGTGGAAATCAAACATCTGTCCAAACATCCATGAACACTGCAGACCTTCAGACTGGCTAAAATCTCATCCTCAGATCAGATCCAGATCTCAAGGTTTTTCAAGTGCAGGAATGGTTTTATTTCAACCTTGTTTTTCACTCCTAAGCTGGTTTCAAGTGTCACCAGGCTGGATTTCCCTGCTTGCCCCCGTAATGAGCTCATCAGTGGGGGGCAAGGCGCCCCGAAAATGCCATGGTGGCACTTTCTCCTTGTCCTTGGTGTACAGCACTATATTTCTGGGATTAGCCACAAGAGGGTGGCATGAGGATGTGCACCAGGCAGCCTCCCTGCTTCGCTGCCTGGCATTTTATAGCCAGCTCTGTAGATCCAATAAAACTTTGGAACAGATCCTTATTTTTGGCACATGAGCACATTTCCCACTACAAATGAGCCTGCCGGGTGTTTCTGATGGCAGCCCTGATGGAGCATATTCCTTGATGTTACACGTGTTCTTTATGCCTAAACCCAGCCTCAGTTAGTGGGTACCGCAGCAGCGTATAAAATTTAGACTATTTAGGATCAAAACTTTTATTGGTCCTTGGTAACTGCTCTAGGGAGAAGTCCACAGGTGTTGTTTATGAGCAAATATTATTTTTCCTAGTCCTGTATGTTTATAAGACAGTGATGTTCCACACGACTGCTTTATGGCTCGTTGGGATGGTTCTAGTAGGTTTTTATTTGTTGTAGCTGACAGTGAATGAGCTGGTTAATAAATACACACAAAAAAAGTCAGTGACAGCAAGGGAGAATAACTGAAATGAAACAGATTCATTTCATCTAAAATCTCAGCCTGGATTGTCTTGGTATGTTTTTTTCTGAATTGGACTGTCTGCAATCCAACCTGAGTCACTAATTGCGAATGATCACAGAATCCTAGAATGGTCCACCCACCCTGGTCTTGGGCACTTCCAGGGATGGGGCAGCCACAGCTTCTCTGGATAACCTATGCCAGGGCCTCACCACCCTCGTAGGGAAGATTTTTTCCCAAATATCTAATTTAAACCTACTCTCTTTTAGTATGAAGCAAAGCCGTTCTCCTTTGTCCTGTCACTCCATGCTCTTGTTAAAAGTCCTTCTCTATCTTTCTTGTTGGCTCCCTTCAGAATCAGTTGATGTGTCTCTGTGTAAGGTAAATTCGCATTTGATTTAGCAAAGCCTCATGTAAGTCCCAGGAAGAGTAGGAAACAGGGCACTGGGACATCCCGGCAGCAATAGAAATCAAAGAGGCATAAAAACCCACTCCAAGTTTGATGTGCGAAGCTTTGTAAATGCTGGAGGTTTTGTACCTTACTTTAACATGGTATTTTTCCATGTGCAGGCAGAGGGATGATGTTGGTACTTAGAATCCACCCTACTCTCATTCCTGCTCCATAGCCTGGCATTGTCTACATCATAACTCCCCCATCCTGGGTCTGTGCAGGTTTTTTCAGGATGTGAGTCCCTCCTCACCCGTGGCTCTGGCTGTTGGACCAGGGCCCTTGCATGCAGAAATCCCTTTTGCCATGAACACATTTTAAATACAAGCTTCCGAATCTCATTACGTGCTGCCTTTTCCATTCGTTTTCCTCCTAACAATGCACCTGCCAATATCTGCCCCTGAGCTCCATTTTAAGCAGCATTTTCCATAGTTAATGTCACACTCTTGCTCCCAATCTATCTTTGGCAACTGCTGACTGCCTGCAGCAGGACCAGAGGAAGAAGGAAAGCCCTCCCTGGGTATAACAATAACACAACACCCATTCCTGGAAGAATGATGAGATAGGCTGGGTAATAAATATTTATAAGAGCAAGCGTAATGAAATGGATGTGTAGGATGCTGAGTCTCCCTTAGGGTTTGGTCATCACATGTTTTTTTCCTCTTTTCTTTCTTCCCTGTGATACAGAATTGTCCTGATGTCCCTGGGTTGTTGAGCAAATTGCTCATTGTGTTGTTCACTTACACCATGCATGTTATTATGTGCAACCAGCTGCTCCTGTTTGGCATTGCTCACGCATACGGAACAGGAGGCTACCGTCACTTTCCTCGTCTGGAAGTCAACGTTCTCTCCAGCGTTGAAGTTGCTGCCAGACCAGAAGAAGTCTGGGAACAAAGTGAGTCCTGGTGGTAAAGGTCCCTGAGAGACTCCTTTTCTGGGGAGACCAAGGATGAAGCCTTGCAGTGGGTTTGAGCTGATCCAGCTTTGTACTGCTGTTGAAAACTTCCTCATGTCTCTGTCTGTCTATTCCCATTCTTTCCTTGTGCTGGCACTAACTCCTGAGTGATTGCACAGGCAGCTGGAGCAGGGCCCTGATTTTGTTGTTAATGTTTTCGCCAATTAAGTTTTCAGCACCGTCCTTTCCTCTGTCCAGCTCCAGGCTCATTCAAGCACTAATGCCGTCACAAAGGAAAGAGCAGCCAACTCTTCTGGTAATTAGAGCTGCTTAAATCCATCATAAAATGTCAACCTCAGCACTGCAGACACGCCTGGAGTCAGGGATGGTAAGAAAACGGAGCAAGGCTGTATTTGAGACTGGAAGGTTTAATCCTGCTTGGGAGAGAAAGGACCTAAGCTGTGAATCTTCTTGCTCCTCACTGCTTTCTCTCTGAAATAGTTTCTCCCTGTTGTTCAGGTTTCTTTTATTTTAGAGTGTCTTTTTTGGAGCAGGTGTTGTTCTTTACCTGCATTTGTTTAGTAACTCATACAACTAGATCCTGGTAGTCTGAATCCCACAGCTGCCAGCTGGAAGTGGAATGGGCTTCTTCATGTGAGTTTGGATTTAGAGGCTGGAGAAGTTCTTATTCAGAACCCTCTGTAACATGTTGCTGTGCTCCAAGGTCTCTTGCACTGCTACAGCCTTTCAGAAGCATGGATCCCCTTGGCTACAGGCTGCCTGCATGGGAAAAACCCTAAAAAATGAGGCTTTTGACCCTTAAAATGGGACTTTACACCCTAAAAAAAAAGTGTCTTTGAATGTTCAAAATTACTGCTGAGCTAGATAAATTTATAACGCCTTTTGCTGGATTTCCCTAGTGGGCTGTTATTCCTGGGGTCTTATACAAACCAAGGTATGTGTACGATACACTGTCCATACACCTGACTCACCAAAAAATTTTTGTAGCACAGAAATAATGTCTCTCAAAGGGGGAACAAAAAGCTTAACTACAAACACCTGGCACTTACTACTACTGCTCCACCTGTCACACTTTCTTCTCTCAAAGTATCAGAAGTTTGCAGCTATCAAAAGGCAGAAATGCCTTGTCTACAGGAATAGGAATGCTGGGGAGTCTATAGCACATAAATGGGGGGTTTGCTGCCCTGAGTATTGGGGCAGAAGTGCCATTGTCTGGGAAGGAATGTCCCTTCTGTTGGCATGGCTGCTGTCACTTTATTCTTTACGGACTGACAGCCAGGGAGTTATCTGATCCTTCCCAAGTCTACTAAGTGACTCTTTAGCCAAGCTCTCCCTCTGTAAGTGCCACAGGGAAACATTTCACCTCTGTGAGCAGACACTGGGACTTGGTGTTGCTTCTGCAGAGCACAGGTGTTGTCAGAGTGAAGGAGCTGGTGCTCCGGGTGATGTTTCTGCTGCTTTCTCAGTTCAGGGGCTGTTTGCCAAGTTGCTGTTTTTTTCTTTTCCCCAGGGACAGATATTCAAGGAATATATGTTGCAAGCTTGGGTTTGTCGAAATACTGGTTTCATTGCTGTTTCCAGAGATATCCAGGAAGAAAAAGAGGTGCCAGAGAGGAATCAAGTAACACTAAGATCAGGTAGAGAGCTAAGACAGGGGTTAAACCTGGATTTTTCAAAGCCTGGTCTAACCCTGCCTGTTGACATGGAGCTCAGTCAACGTCTTAACACAGGCAGGTACTTTTAGCCAGAATTTGCAGTGTTTTGTAGACCACTAGGAATTTTCCTTATTTATATTAATGTCAGACCTGCCTCACTGTAAGGTAAAGTTTTTTCTTGCTTAAAGGGAGGAAGAAATGTCTGGGATTTGAAGAAAAATGGGCAGGGGTGTGTATGAAAGAAACCACTGGCAGACACAAGTAGATATTTCTTTACAGCCTGGTTAAGGCAATTTGACAGCACCCTTAAAACCACTGCACACATAAAGGAGCAGGTGGGAAGGACTCAGAGAAAAAGAAGAGTTTGTGGATGTTGTTAATCTTTACCTCCATGCTGGACTGGTGCAGAAAAAGACGTGGATATTACTACCTGCTTTTCTTTCCATAGGGAGGTGAGATGGTGCAGGAATGGGGCCAGTGGAATGCTGTGGTCTTATTACCCACAAGGTGTGCAGTGAGTGCCCATCTGATGCTGGGCACAGCCCCCCTGCACATCTCTTCAGAGCAGGGGGCTGCTGCCCCTCAAGGCTTCTCTGTACTGGCAGTGCCAAATATGAACTCAGGGTTGTGTAATTCAGACTCCTGGGAAACCTGCTTCCCACCACACAGCCTTTCTGGTTTCATTTAAGTTTTTATAGTTCATTATACAAGCTAATAAATAGGAGGGTCTGGATTAAAAAGGTTTCTTTTTTCATATTCTGCATAGCTGAAGCCCCCTCCACATTCCACACTGCTGTGATAAAACATGCCTGTGCGGTGGGCAGCTTCACGTCCTTTTGGAGGGCAAAGCAGACCCACTCTGGATGCGGCTGCCCTTGTGTTTGGTGCCAGGTACCACTGCCCAAAGAAGGACTTGGTGTCATTTGCCCTCAGGATTAAACCTGCACCTGTGGCTTTATACACACATTTAGTGTGAGTTTGTGTCTGGGACTCAGCCAAGCCAAACTAGGAGGCAGCAACTTTGGACTCTATCTCTCATCTCCTTGCCTCATTTCCACTGCTTGGCTCAGCTGGTGGACAGGTCCTGCCTCTCTCCTCAGTGATGGGCTGCAGATATGCCACACCATGTATTTTATATGCTTTATTTTTACAGTCGGCTGAGAAGCACAGGCAAGGCTTTGACGACCAATGAACGATATACACCTGAAGGAGTGTGCCTCGAAACTGAGCCCCAACAAAGCCGCGGTCACTGGTGTCCGTTTGCCTCCGCTGCCCAGCCGGGCTCGGCGCGGTGAGCTCCGGCAGTCCCGACGGGCAGCGGGGCCGGAGAGGCGGCCCCGGCAGCACCATGAGGGGAGCGCGGTGGCGGGAGCTGCGCGGTGCCCTCCGCGCTCACCAGTGGCAAACCGGGGAAAAAACCCTAAAGAGGTGGGGGTGGAATTTTAATTTAAAAAGCCACATAAAATGTTATAAATGTTTGTGGCTTGTGGAGCTGCTGGCGGGCGGAAGAGTCCCGCACCTGCCGTCCACCCCCTCAGGGAGCGGGGCCACTGCCGGGATCGGCTGAGGCATCCCCGGGAAGCACCGTGAAGGGAGAGCCCGGTACCCTTCACGCTCACCCGTGGAAAAACCGAAAAAAAAAATAGTAAAGAGATTGAAGAAAGAAATTATTAAAAAAACCACACATAAGGTGGCCCGGTACCGTCCACGCTCACTCGTGGCAAAATCGGAAAAAAATAGTAGAGACTGAAGAAAGAAATTATTAAAAAAACACACATAAAATGTTATAAATGTTTGTGGCTTGTGGAGCCACCGGCGGGGGGGGGGGGGCCCCCCCCCCCCCCCCCCCCCCCCCCCCCCCCCCCCCNCCCGGAGGGACCGCGGCCCCCCCCCCCGCCGCGGGCTGGCAGCAACCTGTTGGTGCGGGCGCTGCCGGGCGGCGGGAGGAGCCCCTCGGAGGGGCGGCCAGGCCGCTGACAAAGGCGGAGCAGCGGCAGCCCAGGGCCGCCCCCGGCAGCAGGGCCCGGCGGGCAGCGCGGGGCTGAGGCTGGGGCCGGGGCCGGGGCCGGGGCGCTCGCACAAGATGGCGGTGGGGCGGCGGGAGAGCGCGCTCCCCTCGTAGATGCGGCAGCGGCGGTCCGTGCTCCCGGCGCCCGGCGGGGCTTACATGGCGCTGGAGGACCTGCTGCTTTGTCTCTGCTTCTCCACCCTCGCCGTCCTGGCCGTGCAAGGTGGGTGAGGAGGGAGAGGAGGGAGGGAAGGGGACGGTGCCCCCTAACCCGCAGGCGGCCGCGGTGCCACCTGCCCTCACATGGGTAGCGGGCGGCTCCGCGGGATGCGCTCCCTGGCCGGTCACCCGCTGTACCAGCCCTCCTTCCCCTTTAGTGGCCATTTACCCCAGTCGTCCTTTCTCCTTTTAGTGGCCGTACCGTCCCTCCGTGGCCATTCCCCCCCCCCTCCCCCTAATTCCCTTCTTTCCTCTAGATCGGACGATAGCAGTGCTTATGGCCCATGCCTAGATGGTGCTTCCTTCGGAGTCATCATTTGGGGGGTGACATTGCGGATGATACCCTCACACTTTAAGGATGACACTCCCCGCAGGAACTCCCGTCATTGTACGGGCTGGGGGGGACAGCAGACGAGCAGCAGCATTCCATGGCTTTTGCCTGGACAGGGGCAAGTTTCCGCCGAGGCACAGTGGCTGTGCCAGGGTGGTGGGGAGCGAAGAGCTTGTCCGGCACAGGGTGGCCCAGAGCAGGCCCAGGTGTCCAGCAAGGCCGTGGAGGGGCCACTCGCCTCTCCTCCCCTGCTCCCGCCGGCGTGGGACACACGGGTAGGCAGATGTCCCGTTGGTCAAGGAAGTGACCCAGGAATAGCCATGCTCTTCACGCTCGCTCCTGTTTTGCAATGGTTACGCAAACGGCGCCGTGCGAGGGCACACGTACACGGCCATCGGGTGTGTTGGTGGCTTTCTGTGGTTGTCATCGAAGTTTGCCATTTAGGGTCGGCTGAACTGTCAGACCTTGGGGTGTGGGGTTCCTTCTCTGTGTGTGCACAACCCACAAAAGGTTTTGTTCTCATCCCCGATAAGGGTTTGTAAAGGTACAGGCTGGCAGAACTGCGCCAAAAAATGTGTGTGCCAGGGACTTGCTCTCGTTTAAAATCCCCCCTAAACAGGGTATTGTGGTTTGAGGAGCCATCCCCATGTCATTGTACATTTTTATTCTTTTTATGATGCATTCAGGTTCAATAGAGCATAATAACAGCACGTGGATGGCTGCAGGGTTGTTTTTCTTTTCTTTCTTTTCCCTCAGAACACTGTGAGCTCCTGTTAGGGGTAGGTTATGATTCAACATAGGTGCAGTTTTGTGGTGGCTGTTGTGGAAGTGAATAACGGTCCATGTAAATGGCCCATTGTCACCAGTGAGTGTTGGTTTTCCTAGATGGGTGGCAGGCTGTGACCCTACCAACAGCCGAGTGAGTAGGCTGGACTGAGTGGGAGCCGTGTCTCCTGTGTGTTTGAGCAAACAGCTAAGTGGATCCCAAGGCTTGTAATGTTGTAATGGAGAACAATGATTTAAAAAGAAAAAAAAAACAACAAACAACCAAAAAATGAGGGCGGTGGAGTGGATGTTATTTTTCCAAACCTACTTCAACAAGAAAACTTCAGCTGCTTTGCGAGAATTTGCAGTTGTGGCTTCTTGGTGTTTCTTGCAAGCAGTTAGGCAATTAGTGAAAATTGTTGCTGTTTGTTTTCTAACAATGGGACACATCTTGTATAGGGAGGCAGCGAGTGCATCTGCACAGTCCCTGGACGTGCCGCTGGGTACATGTGGATGTGCTTTCCAACAGGTGGGTTTGATTCTGAAAAGAAAAACATGGACTTGTTTCAATCTGAAATTAATTTGGCAGAGAGTTGAAATGGTTTTGGGAAAATCTGTGTTTGATCCCAAAGCCACATGTGTTTTGATCCAAAGTTCAAGCCTTGCTGGGTATGAAGTTCGTAGGAGAGAAGTAGAGTGGAAAACCTTCCCCCCTCTGGACTTGATGGAAGCAGTGCCAGTGTACACTTGCTGGGGATGTGATCCAGTGCTTTTGAAAGCTTTCTGCTGCCTGACTTTGAGCCTGCTTTCCCTGCAGTAGCAGGAAAGGGGTTTAAGGAGAAAAAAAACCCCCACTAAACAACCCCTTTTCAGTTGACTCCAACAAGGGGGCTGTGCTGGTTCCTTTCCTTGGGGCTCTCTACAGGGGACGTGTTGGTGGGAAGTGCACTGAGCTTTCCAATCCGAAGGATAAGCTGAAATCCATCTGGTTTTCTGTAGTTGAGTTTTGTGGTTGAGTTCTCCTGCTACAGAACAGATTTCCTTTTTCGACACCACCTCACTTGAGTTGTGATTTGTTTTATCCTTCCTGTCGTGTTCGCCTTGGCGGCGTGACCCCGCTGCCGCTGCCTGCCGTGAGAGCCTGTGCCGGGGAAGTCGGCATTCCCATTGTTAGGAATCGCGTCTCTGCTGCTGCGGCCGCCTGCGCTTCGCAGGATGTCACCTGCCTGCGGGTCCGCCGGCCCTGTCACCGTGGCCTTGCGGTGTCACCGGGATGGGCGGTGCAGGGAAGCGGTGTTTCCTACAGCCCCAAGGAAGGAGGGGCACTGACAGTGCCAAACATCGTGCACACAGTGCTGGCGAGGCTTCACCTGTATCCCGTTTCCAGGGGCAGCGTTCTCGTGCCGGAGTTTGGAACTCACTGCCGTTGTGACAGCGAGTCTCCAAGCCAGGCAGGGGCTGCTCTAGCGTGGGGAATGCTTTTGCTGGCATTTCTCTGTTTCTCTTCTAGTGTGTGAAGCTGAACGAGAAACTGCTCAGGCTTGGTTCTGGTTTTGTCTCTCCTGTTTTCCCAAGGTTATTCCTTTTTTATTTTTTTTTTTGGGTTTTGTGCCTTCACTGCCTTGAAGTCCAAAGTGAAGCAGGACGGGCTCATTTTCGGGCATATCCCCCTCTTTTGCAACAGACTTTTCTCCTGGCAGCTGCAGCAGATTTGATCTGCTGTGGGGGCCCTGTGGGGGTGGGTGACTTCTGGTCATACATGAGGCACTTCGGAGTGGCGCAAGTAAGAATTGGAAAAGAAAATATTTGGCAATCTGCCTTTCCCTGGGGATGAAAGGAGATTGTTTTCCCTGCATGTAGCCTGATTTGGAGATGGAGGCAGCTTCTGCAGGACAACACAGGTGTCTCTGCACTGGAAGCACCTGGGGCTCCTGAGTTTGTGAAGCACTGGTTTGGGTTGTGGCATACAGGACATCTCTGCTGAGTGCCCACTGTGATCCTGGACCAGTTACTTCATCTGCTCTGGCAACCTCATGGCCCACTTCAGCCAAATGTAGAGATGCTTCTCTCTGTCAAAGGTGAGGATGAAATCCATCCATAAGTATTCAGCACATATATGATCTTTTTCACTCCGGTACACAGCTATCCTGAGGGCAGAGTGCTGTGCTGTCCCACGGGTTTGTGACTCCTGATACCATATTGCTTGCCAGATTATTTGAATTCTTACCTCCCTTGGAGCTGCTTTTCCAAAGGCTGGTTGTTCTCCCAGGGAAAAAATCCAGGTGCTTGTGAACCAGTCTGGGCATTTGCAGCATAAGAGATGCTGCCTGCACGATTTACACGCTCCTCTCCTGGTTAAATGGCTTCAAGACCATTAAGCCTAGTCATGGTTATATAATTAAGATGGGAATTAATATTTAATCTGATTGTAATTTGTTGCTGGAATCCATCCCAAACTGTATTTCTGCGTGAGGTGAGTGGGTACCTGAGGGAAAACTGAGGCCAGTGTTACATACAGGGTATTTTCTGCGTAGACACTGGGAATTACAGGTCTGCCTTGGGTGACAGAGAAACCCTAACCTTTACAAACCCTGAGTGATCATAGTCATTTTGTTATCAGTAGGAAGCAAATGTTTGTTTTATAGTCAGCTGTAATACTAAAGGGGATATGGTAAATCCTTGTTATCAGTTCTTGCCAAGTGCGTGCCAGGCCAAAATCAACTCTGGTGCAATTTTGTTACTTTCTGGAGAAGAACTGGATCCACTTGCCTACAGTATTTTTAGCTGGTTTTTGAAAGTGAAGAGGTGTAATTATTCCATTCAATTGTCTGTCCATCTCCCTTTTCTTTTTCCCAGTATTTCCTGGACCTGCTGGTCAGTCATAACTGGTTTGGATATGGAGAATTCAGAGTTTTTGAAAATAAGTGACCAAGTAGAGGAGGGAGATGCAGTTTCTGCATGGACTGAAGGACAGGGACTGGAAAACCCACCTGTGGTGGAACCTGAAGTGCCTCAATGGCAGGAAGAGCTTTGAGCAGATCATGAACCTTTTTTGGGTAGGACTGGACAATCCACTCACAAGACACAATACTGTAGGAAATCACAACCTCAAGTCATTGTATTCACTCGTTTATTTTTGAATTCTTTTCTGCTGTAAAACATGACTTATGATTACATCAGCATTCACATTATGGGGCTTGGTGTCTGTTTTGCTTTCCTCTCTTTTTTGGGAAAGCACTTCCAAACACAGGATTTGGAGCTTCTGTGACTTTGTCTCTTTTCATTGTCTTTGTGTTGGTCACTTGCTATCTCTGCCTCAGTTTCCCCACTTGTTCCCACTGAGCAGAGATGCTGTTACATACTGTAAGCGTGAAGAACACCATCACTGTAAGAACCCTTCTTGCATTTATTAAATCCCTTGAGTAAGTCGCCTTCAAGTGCTGCTTGTGCTTTTCTGACTTGAGAGCTTGTTGGTGAGAGGACCTGCCATTGCTAAAACTGAATCTGCCCCCTTCATAGAAAGCAACATTAAGCTGTGCTCTCACAAGCCCTTCTAGAGCTGCCAAACCCTCCACCAGACATGGTGGGAAGTCTGAAGAGCTTCTAATTTGTTTGACTATCGCTGGAATGCTGAAGGCATCCTGGAAACACCATTGAATTTCCTAATTCTGAAGAGTAATGGAGGCTTCAAGAAAGAGGAAGAGCTGGTCAGTGTTTCATTGCAGGAAGGTAAAAATCTGCTGGAGATGCAGCTACTGAGAAGGGAGGTTGCATGGGAGAGCAAAGCCAGGTGTCTGAGTCTATCTGACACTGTCCTGTTTGCAGGTGTCAGGACACTTTGGGAGTGTGTAGGTCATGGAACTTCTCCCTTGGATGTGTTTTTGTTCATGTCACTGATGCCCATTGGTGTCTCTGTTTGAGTCAGATCCTCTCGTGCTCCTAATCCATATGATTCTGCTGTTGTGGTATGGGCTTGCTTTATCTGAGAAGTCCAGCAGCTGCCGTGTCTTATCTCCATGGGTGATAAACATACTTTGTGGTGGTTATGATAAGCAATTACTGTGTTCCAAGGAAAATTTTGTGTCAGATGTTCTCAAATTATTTAAAAATCTTTATCAACATTTTAAACATAATTGCCTGTTATTGCCTTATGAAATTCAGCTGAGTTATGGAATAACCTGATTTATTCTATCTTTTCTTGTTTTTTCATGTTTTAATTTTTTTTCCAGATCTTTCATGGAGTTCTTGAGGACAGGTCATTAATATTAAAGGCGTGGTAATGGAATGCGAGCATCCTCAAGGTTTGCTCTCAGCCCAGATTGGTGGGAGAATTAAAATCCAATATGTGAAGTATTGCATTTGTGCTCAGTCTGCTGTGGCTCTTTGCCTTGTTCCAACGGACTTCTCTGGTCTCATTTCCTGCTGAGATCTTTGAACCACATTCCCTTTGGAGCTGGGATGGCTTAGCACCTTGTTAAATGTTAGACTTTGGGAAATTAAACAGGTAATGGTCCTGGGATGGCAGAACTTGGTGGAGCAAACCTGGGATGCAGAAGTGATGCCAGGCTGGCAGCAGGGATGTGATAAAGTCCTTCATCTCTTTAACTGTGTGCTGGGAAATGTGCATCCTTGATTGTTTCTAAATTGACAGCCGATAGATGATCGAGTTAATTGGTGTGACCAAAAGGTCATTACTTAATGAAATGGATTTCCCATGCCCTGTCAATGCCTTGAGATTTTTGGCAAAATCTGACTGTTCATGCACTCAGGGCTTTGATAAATCTTCTTTTTTCAGAAGCATCATCAGTGCTTACAGGTTCCAAAATTACCTCAGGTTTTGCACTTAAGGCAGGACTGTCCTCTCTGTGGCTCTTGGCTGGCTATTGGATTCAGCTGCAGAATGGGCGCATGTATTTTCCAGACAAAAGTGGAATTTTCCCTGATATTAAAACTAGTCAAGAGTTCAGTGATTATTTTTTTCTGTGCGTGTGAGAAGGCTTTCATGTTCTTTTGGAAATCTTTGCTCTTTTTAGCTGATGGTCTAGTGAAAATGTGCTCTTGCCTTTCTGGGGTTATCTGTGCTGCTTTAAAGGAAGTCCTTCTAATTACATAGACCCAGAGGGACTGAGCCAGTTTGAGCCCATTTCTGTGCCCTCGCAGTCCCACCTATCTGTTTGTAGAGCTTGTAACAAAGGGACAGGGAGCTTTTCATGGAAAGGAAAACCAAACCAAGGGCTGGAGGGCAGAGAATTAGCGGGTGTTCAGGCTGATGTGGGAGGGGTCAGCATGTGGTTTGGGGCTGGGATCTGCCCTGTGTGGGAGATAACCTCCAACGAGCCCCTTATCTTCAGCAGAGGGGTACAGAGTGTGGCATAGGGTGGAGGAGCTGGGGCTGCTGGCTTGGGTCCACTGTTTTCCTGCTTGATAGGTATTTCTCCTTGTTACAGAGGCTAGGGCAGCTCTGCTGTTGGAGGATTCAGGCTGTGACAGGAGGTGATCCTATCCTCCATGGTTTGTGTGGCTTGCAAAGACACTTCTGAAGGCACTTCGTGTTGTTCCATAGCAAGGCATCTTGGCAAAATACTGTCAGATAAGATAAAAGGAGAAAAACAATCCCAGGATCTGATCCAACACCAGCTCTTTTGCTGGGTTGGCAAAAATTGTTTAGATTTTCCCTCCCAAGAATGGTTTTGTAAACATAATACTGCCTATTAGCCATGTAAATTGCTGTCATTGATGGCAATTGTTGTGATGGAAAGATAAGTGTCTTGAAACTCTGGTTTGATTTACCCCTCCTGTTCCCCCAGCTTGCTAACCAGTTGTTTGTGTCAGTGCTGATTGCGGCTTTTGTCAGAAAAATCAAAATATTGATCATATTTATTTAGCTCAGTGTTCCCTAGGTCAGAGTAAATGCAACTTTTCTTTCTTTTCCTTTGTACTCTTTTTCTCTGTACTGAAAACAAAAGGAGCCGTTCCTCAAGAAGATGAGCCATACGTTCCCAAAGTCAGAAGTCGTCCACTTGAAGAGGGTCCTTAGGAGCAGATTTCCTATCTGGAGGCTTTCCTCAAGAGTCTGTCAGTGGAAAATCTGGCGAGCAGCATTACCACAAGTACTATTGTGTAGTTTTCTTTACATGCAAAGTGGGGAGAGATGGAAGTTTCTCTCAGCTGCTGGCAGAGAAGAGCTTCCCATTTACTTCATGCTTATGGCTGCTGCCAGGATTTGCTGTTTAGCAGCAGAGGAGTTAAGTGAGGGGTGAAAGGCTTCAGCAACACTTCAGTATCTGGGCACGAGGCTGAGCTGTCAGATCATTCTTTTTTTTTTACACCAGTGAAGGCACTTGGGATAGTTCAGTATGTTTAAGGCAAGCAGTATATTGTGCTGCTTTCTTGTGTACTGTGGCAAGCTGAGACGTTTCTTGTTCCAGGTTTAATGGTTGTGCTTGAAAAAGAGCATCTCTTAAAAAAAGCAACACCCACTTCTGAATTAAACATTTGCTGTGGGTGCTTGTCCATCACAGCCCCTCAGGAGGCTGGTTTGGCATCCTCACTCAGCAATGTGCACCTTCAGTTTGAGTTCACCCAGCTGGGGTTTATATGGGTGTGTGAAGACAGGTACTGGTATGAAGAGCCTCCCTGTGAGGATGTGTACACTCACTGAATTTCCTGATAACCCGCTCTTTACTGAGCAAAGTACATGCAGGTCCTTTCACCTGTTTTCCATCCATAATCTCAGCCTTCTATAGTAAGTAAGCCCTGCTTTTCTTAACAGTCAGGTGTTTGCTCTGCTGGAGAAATCTTTTACTGCTTCAGTTCAGAGCCTGACTCCTTGTATCTGGACCGTGCAGATCCCTAGGGCACCAGTTCCATTCAGCTCAGTGCAGAGCTGCCATTCAGCTCAGACAACCAGTGCTGGATGTGGCTTTCCAGATGTGATGAGACCAGAGCCAGCTGAGGGAAAGGCAAAGAAACCTTCAGCTCTGAGAGTGTCTCTTTGCAGAGCAGCCAAGCCGTTGCCGAGGCAGATTTGGGATGTTGCAGCAGGAGGCTCACAATCAGGAAGCCAGAGCAAGCATCAGGATGGGGCACATCTATGTAACTTCCATTTAGATTTTAAACAGAAAGGCTAAGTTGGTATTTGGTGTGTGGTAGGTGCAGGCCTGTAAATGAAAATTCCTGAATACTTTTTTGTGCATTTTAAAGTTTGTGAGCATTAAAAAAAATGCTGCCCTCATAGGGAGTATTTTCTTCTCACCAGAAACTTGTTGGACTGCAAATTTGACAGAACTAATTTTTATAGCATTTTCTAAGCTGAACTAGTTGTGTATTTTGGAAGGAAGACGATAACAATGTGGATGTGTGTTTTTATATAGATTTCATTAAAAAGATGACTTGGATTATCCTGTAAGTTATCTGAGCAATGTAAAGGTTTCTACTGGAAAATGCAAATGATTATAGGCTGGTGACTAACAAATAATCCTTAGCTAATATGGGTTGGGCTCAATTAATGTTAATCCCTGCTCAACAGTAGTAAAAATTGGATAAAGGAGATTTTGCGAGGATGTTGTTCACCTGAACGTAAGAATGATCGCACAGCATTCCCTGAAATAAAACTGGCTCTCTGGAAGAGACATCATTCTCATAATTTGTTTCTAACAGTAGAGAAGGAGCTATTCAAAGTGGCCGGAATTGCCTGGTTATGAAGATGAGGATTTCTCCTGTGCTGGTGTTATGTGCTGAGGCACAACAGACCTCATTAAAGGAGGAGCAGCAGTAATTAGTCTAGATTAATGGAAATAAATCTGGTTTTAGTAATAAATGAAGTTGCATTACTTTGTCCAAAGCAGCCACCATCTATAGTGCTCATCTAGCAGCTGGATGCACAGAGGCAAAACTCTCCTCCCTGTTGAGAAAAGTAGGTGATCTGGGGTGTTTTTGTTGAAATCTCAGTGTAAGTCCAGGCGTTGTTTTTAGATGTGTTTTGGTGAGATAAGCAGAAGCCCAGAGACAGCCAGGGAGAAGCATCACATCCGAGCCTGGACCCCCATTGATCCGGGAGGGCCCCAAAGTGGTGTGACAGTCCCCACAGCAATTCTGCTGCTCGGATACTGTGTGTCGAAAGCGTGTCCTTCACCATTTGGAAGCAGACCCGGGCCTTTTACTGCTCTGTCCTCAAACTGTCAGGTTTCAGCTGGCTGCAGCTTTGGAAAACAGAAAGATTTATGTGCTCTGAAGAGAAACTTTCGCTGACAGTGGGTAAATGCACTGTAGATGCTGGAAAGTTAAACAGCCAAGTAGGTGTGAGGCATTTTTAAAGTAGGCTGTGAAATATATTTTCCTCCTGTTGTTATGATAGATGTAAGTTTAAGTTTGGAAATGGGAGGGCAGATTTCCACCCATTCTGACCCTTGGTCCTAACCACGTTCAGAAGTTTGTACTGCTCCTTGTTTTCCTCCACCTTTACGTGCATCCCTGTAGCCAGATATGGCCGTTATGTTGCCGTTTTTCCTAACACACGGTCCCTGAGCTGTTAGAGTCACTTTGCTCTTTCAATAATGACTGAGTTTCCAGATCAGAACCAGATACTGTCTTTTCAAACGGGACTAAGTAAGAAGTTAAGCTAGGAGGATTAAAGTCCCAAGGTGGTCAAGTCCTTGGTAAGATCATGCATGTCTAGCTGTGAGCACCTCTTTGACTTAACAGTTTATCATCTCCAATTTTATTATTCTCTCTGTCAAACCTGCTCTTTTATCTGCTGTTGTCCCAGTAAGGCTGGCTGGCTGCATTGATAACATACCTGTGGGGTTAGGTGATAAAAGAAAGAAGCAGAGCAGGTCTGGATAAAGCAGGGGTGGTCCACGCCCATGGAAGGAGCTGGTGTCAGACACTGCAGTTGTAGCTGGGCAGTGAAGAATTTTGTGACTTCCCGAAGGACGTGTGGTAGGTGGTGACAAGGCCATCCCTGGACAGGCTGGTGCTTTGTCAGGACTGCCCACACTGTCTGTTCTCAGCAAAATTAACTCCTGCTCTAAGCCCCCCTCACCTTTACCTTGTGTTCCTATGCTGCGTGGGTGGTGTCTCTGTCCTTGTGTCCTCCCAGGGAAGTGACACCTCTCTTAGGGCGATGTGGGCTTGCAGTGACAGTAGTCTGCACTGAGCTGTTAAAATGTACTTTTCCATTAGTTCTCTTTGTTGCTGTTCTGAATTGTCTTCTCTTCCCCTGTGTGCTGGCTCATTATTTCTTATTAATTCATGGTTCGTGCAATCACCTGGGAAATGCAGGAGAGTTGGCAGGAATTTGGCGAACCTGACTTTTCTTCTTGGAAGCAGATGACTTTTTTCCAATGCAGCATGGGAGGGTTGGTTCTTGTCCTCTCTGAGTGACAAGTTGCACATCCAGGCCTTTCCACGGGGGCTTTGCAGGACGGGTTGGTTGTTTGCAGAGAGCTGAAAAACACAAGGAGCGGGGTCTATATGTGTATTTCCTTGTGTACCTGGTAGGATTGAAACCAGAGCTGTTCTTTGACATTCTGTAGCTGCTCTGCATTATGGCACTTTACACCCTGCCCTGAAGACACACTCCGGTCTTCAACCCCAGCCTATCAAGAGCAAACAAGGGAGGCTCTTTTCTTAACTTTAAAAAACAGAATTGTACAATAAATAGTTCTAAATACATGCCAGGGGATTTTGTTTGTTGTGAAAGCTTTCAGCTCAGTCTGAGGAGTATGTGTGTTTTGGGTTGTCACTGAAGTGACAGCCCTGCAGAAGGATTCTTTGCCCTTTTTTTTGAAGACAGTATTTCAGGTAAGAACAGAGATGTGATCTGGTCTCTTTTTGCAAGGAGAAAGCCATCACACAGCAAGATAAGAGGGATGTCACTGATTAAAATGTGGCAGTTTGGCTGCTTGTACCCTATGTTTTATTGGCATATCTGTTGTGCCCTTGGTTTTCCAATATGAATGCTCCTCTTTTTTAAGGGTTGTATTCATGCATTGACTTCCCACCTCTTCTTGATGGAAGCTGGACTAAGCTGTTTCCTGGATGGCTTCACAGCTAGACTTCAGGCTGTTGGTAGAGAAGAAGCATTACCTGCCCTTCTCCTTCCATTTTTATTTTCAGGTGAGCTGTAAAATCTCATTACCCATGGCAGTGGCAGGGCTTTGAAGATTTCTGACCTAATTATCTCATTTGCACTGTGAGTAGCAGTAAAATCCATGTGCTGTCAGGGGGACTTTGCTGTTGTGGCAGCTATGCAGTGGAGGGAGAAAAAGGCCTTGTGAAAGGGCTTGTGCAGAGAGTTTGAACAGGTGCTTTCCTGCAAGACCTGGATGGGGTGGATGAGGTATAAGTGAGAAGGTACCATGTTCTGGACTCCATCTGAGGCACTTCAAATGCCTTTTTTTTGGGTAATATTCGTAAAGGTCCAGCTCCTTCTGAACTGGACCGTTGTCTGTGGAGGGGCTGTTCCGTTGTGGCATTATATGCAATTAAGAAAGTGGTGGGTTAGATATAGCAAGTTTCAAGTGAGAGCTGTGATAGAGCCATGTATTTGCACATCATTTCCAAGACTCTCTTAGAGTCATGTCTCTGTATTTATGCCTGGATATAAGGAATCTTCTGCTGTTTGAGCGAAATGGATCAAAATATTAACTCTAGCTATTCCCACTCTGCAACTTTAGTGACATGTTGCTACATCTCTTGTGGGCAAGGAACTTGTGAGGTAGTTGTGGTCTAAGTAACACTAAACTGTGTAGCAAGAAGGCAAGAAAAAGGAGTCTGGGAATATTTGGTGTCTTGATCATCAGTTGAAGGCAGAGGGATGAGAAAGATCTTTGATGATTAATATCTTTGATCTTGAAGATGATTAAAAATTCAGAAACATTAGAGTATGCTCCATCCTGGTATAATTTCTTGTGTCTTTCTGGGTCAGTATCTCTGTGCTCCCTGTACCTTATGGAAACAGTAAAAACCGTGGCTAAAAAGGATCAGGGTGATAGTTTGTTTTCGGATGCTACAAGTAGCTGTCCCTGAGGGATCTGTGAGAGCTGTTTTCTCTGACCTCCTCTCTGAGCTGTTGTTCAGAGTCATCTTCCGAGTTTCTGTGCGGTTGTGGCTCAGTGGAAGGCAGCGGATCAGTTTCTGTGGCAAAATTGGGACCTGTCACAAAAGCTTGGCAAAATACTGGTTCCCCCTGGCATAGTGTGAGGGTCTGAGTGAACTCTCCCAGTACTGATCTGTTGTGAAGCCAGCCAGTCTCTCCCAGGCTGTTGCTTATTCCTAGGAACTCTCCCTGTGGCTTGTGTAGCTACACCACTGATTGCTGAGTAAAACGAGTGTGCAAAGTCAAGTAATCCTTGTACATCTTGAGAATTGCTTTCCCTTTCTGTGGTTCCAGATAGCAGCTGGGAGAAAGTTGGTTTGGAAAACAAAGCTGTTAGGAACTGTTTGTTTAGACACAAGGCAAAATGAAAGTGAAAAACATAATCTGTCTGTCCCCCTCCGCCTCCCACCTTCTTTTTGTTTAAAATGTCCACATGCTATTTACTTTCAATAAACAAAAGATGTTTCTTATAAGCTGGTATTTACTAGTAGGGGTATGTGATTTATTAGAAAACAGAAATCCTTGCTCATGCCTATGTTTTCAAACTGGAGCAAGAGTTCATAATTTTATAGACCTTTCAAGAATAGATTTTCTAAAGCAAACAGTGAGGAACTGTTAAATTATAGCCATGTAAAACAACAGTGTAATAGTGTGATTGCTCAGTAGTAATGGCTTCATTATTCTGTAACAAATAGGAGTGGTTTGGGCTGCTGGGAGATAACGTGGCTTTTCTGAGATAGCTTTGGAGCTGATTCAGAGGAGAATCCCATTTCAGATTTTTCTTTTCCTCTTGTTAAGGAAATATGGAGTGTATGGGTATTCCCTTACCCCGGATTTCTTCCAGGATCAGGGAAGGTGCAGCTTCCAGGAAAGCAGTTCACGGTTTTCTCTAGAGCCTGAGAGCCACCGGAGTCTCGCATTGTCCCTGTGAGTTAGAGAGGGTGTCACTCCACCAGCATTTGCTTGGGGTGTCTTTTTAAGTTGTTTTCTCTTTAGAGGGAGTGAGAGAGTGATGCATTCTCTCCAGAACTGTGGATGATGGGGGCAGTATCCAGGCCTCTCCTCAGCCCTGTCTGAGGTCATAAGTCCTGCAGGACTCCTGGGCAGTGCAATGTTCAGGCCAGGGCTTTGGGAGCTGCTGTGGGTGCCACTGAATTCTTCAAACCTCTGGGCATGAGTAGAAATGTCCTTAGAGTGCCTGCCACTGTCATGTCTGGATCCTGTTTGTACCTCATCTACTCCTTGCTTCTCACATGAAACTTGAGCAGGTTGGGGTGCCAGATACTGGCCTTGCCTCTGTCTTCCATGTGTCTGTCATCTCTGGATGTTGATGATGGTGCAAACAGCTGTTGGAGGATGGTCTGTGCTCCTTTGGGCAGCTCTGCCAGCTGTGGCTGTGTCAGTCACTTTGTCACTGCAGGTAGCGAGTGCGAGGCACAAGAGGCTGGCTGGTCTCAGCTGCAGCTCCTGCTTTCTCCCGTGTGTGTGAGGATGCCTGCCTGGAGCCTGGGTGGGATCCCTGACAGATGCATGCATGGTGCCCTGGCCCTTCTCCAGCTCCCAGTCATTGCAGTGACCTCTGCTGAGACCTCTGTGTTGAAAGGGACCTATCTCCTGTGTTTACTCCTTTATTTCTCCTGATTCTCAACTTCTGCCTGGTAGATTGGGCTTATTTCTGACTACTCTACACATGTGCCTGCTGGAAAACTTGTAACAGCTTAGTTGGGCTCTTGGAAGAAATGATCTGTGCAAAGAGTGCCGTGGCTTGTAATGAAATAGCTTTACAGTGACAGTTTTAGTGCTGCAGTCTGTCTCTGCTGATTTTCAGGTTATTCCTGGGCTAAAAATATGGTTCATTAAGACTTCTGGAACAAGATGCAACCATATTTTAAAGATATTCCTGTGTGTTATTAGAAAGTGATTTAACTGATATTGCATTTGGAGACCTACTTTGTAGGATCTTTTATCTGAAGTGGAAATTGAGGAAAGAATTCAGTATGTGTGTGTGTGTGTTTCTGATGGTGAGGATGTGGTGCTGGCTTGGAAAGCTGGGAGGGCTTGGGAGCTGCACTGGTGCCTGGTGCTGACTGATCAAAGCCACTGGACCAGCTACTTCCATTTCTGATCTTCCCTCCCCCACACAACAAGAGAGTCAGAACTGCATGGAAAAGAGCTTTACCACCTATTTCATTTGAAGCTGGATGCACTTGAGATGTGTTGAACAAATGGACAGTAGCCTTTCTTCTCCCTGGGGACAGCTTTTACATGGATGGGAAGCTACAGATGGGGCCCAAGGCAGAAATGCAAATAGGCAGGGCTGTGATACGAAGCATTTGGCAGCATTGCAGGCTTGAAAGCTTTGTCCCCACGGCTGCTTGATCCTGCTTTCTCAGTTGTGCTGACACAGCTGGTTGTGGGCTGTACTGTGAACTGTGCGAGTGGAGCTTTGACCTCAAAACTGTGAGATTAGGGCCCTTGCTGCTGGCACTGTGAAGCTGGCCCAGCCCCGGCCATCCCAGAGCTGCTGTTGAGAAGCCCTCAGAGATGTACTCACTGTGGTTACAGCTTTGCAGAGAAGAGCACCAGCGAGAACAAACAACTAATTAGTTTTTATAACCCTCTTTTGTTTGCTTTTGAAGACACGAGTCCTTCGTTTGCTTGCCTGGCTCTGGTTCAGTGTGGTGGCAGTGTCAGCGCGGGTGTGTGAAGCTCAGGTTACGCCGGGAGAGTTCAGACAGGTTTGGTTTCAGTACAGGTCTTGTCCCTGAGCTGTTCCAGCACTTTCCTGACAGGAGGCAAACGGTGTCAGAACAGGTTTGTCCCTGAGACTGTGAAAAAAAAATGGGTTTGAGGGGCAGTAACGAGTTCAATGGTGGGCTGACTGTTTTTTGTAGATGTAAAGGTCAGATCTGTTGCCTGGGTTATTAGAAAGGTTTTGTTCTGGAACAGCCTGCTCCTGATGAACTCCTGTCTCTGCTGAGCTGCCAGGCACTGCTCTAAACAGTGTTTTTCCTACATTTTCATCATCAGTGAATGTTGGAGAGGCCACTTTTTCCTAAATATTCCCTTGTTGGGTGTTGAAGAATTTACTTTTTAGCTATGCTCATTTAAGGCTGTGAAGTTTTGAGTTCGTATCAGCAACTTGGACAACTTTAAACCCCTATGGTTTTGAGCCTGCCCTACTTGGAGTTTGATTTTAATCACAAGTTTTAACAAATTGAGTCTATTGAAAATATTCTCAGTGAAACACCCTCATTTTTTTTCTCAGAAGCCGTTAGCTGTCTTCAAGAAACAATATTTTAATTGAAGCCATGATAAAAGCAGACCGGCAGTGGTTGTTGTGAAGCTTAATTTATTAAACAGCCTTGTTTTTAATGCAAAAAAATCTGTAAAGGAAAAAAAAAGCTATGTGCTTTAAAACTGTCAAAATAAAACCTACAACTTTGAAGTCTTAAAATACTTCGGGAAATGCTGAATGTTTTTGACTGGTTATATGGAACAGCTGAACTGACTTAACTGGAACAAAATTAGAGGAACAAAGAGGTTTTGTTTCCAGAGTGTATACTTTGCCCTTTGACAACGCTGTCTGGCTCACACTCCAAGTTAGATACATGGAGCAGGTCGCTGTCAGCTTCCCCTCCCTCTTTGGTTAGACTTTCCACATAGGCAACCCCACTGGAACAACAATAATATGCTTACAAAAGACCAAAAATTACAGGAAGGTTCAGGGGCAAGAGCAGACTCTGAACCTGCTGTAACTGTTGGGTTAGGTTTTTTGAAGGGGTTTGAGACTCCTGTTGATGGTGCCGCGTGTCTGTGGTGAGTTTGGGAGTACCTTGGGCTAGCAGAGCTTTTCCTGGCTGGTGATTGATGTTGCAGCCCACACAACTGGACCTTCTCAGCATGGTCTTGAAGTAAGAGACTTGTTTTCCATGGAAGATGCTCTGAAAATCTCCCAGTGAACTCTTGCCATGTACCCAGCAGCTTTCATCACCAAAAGGGTGGGAGGCTGTCTGTGCACAGGAAGTATCCCTGGCTTGGTACTGGCACTCTGGCTCTTGGAGGTACTCATGTGCTCTGTTCTTCTGTCATTCCAGGCTATTTGCCTGAAAACAGCCTCTCTGAAAAGTCTGTGGTCTGTTGAGGAAGGGCAGACAGCAGGACGAGAGGAGCAGCTGAGAAACGGGGCTCTTGTTTCCATGCAAATATCCTATAAAGAACAAAAGAGGGGAAGAATGTTCAGAGGTGGGGTCTGCCAGCAGAAAGGCTCCAGAGTTGTTTTCCATCAGTAGCATCAAGTCCATGTGAATGTAATTTTTACACTGTTGTTGCTGTGGGTCTCATGGGTGAGTCACAGATGCTGCTTTTGTTTTGGACTTCTCGAGGGCTAAATCCTCCTCTCTGTGGGAATTTTGCTGCTGAATTCACTACCAGAGAATTAGGGCTTTTAGGATCTAGTGCTGAAATGAGTTACCTGTTATTCTCAAATCTCAGCTTGTACAGGAGGTAGGATGCAAATGAACTCAGCAGATGCCTTGTGTGCCCCTGGGTGTACCACTGGGTCTGCCTCTGAGGATGCTGAGGGATGTTTCACTGACTTTAGGACTGCACTGTGGGTTTTTTCCCAGTGCATGGGAGAGTGCTTACTTCCCTTTCTGTGGCACGTGAGCATGCTGGGAAGGTGTCAGAGGGCGGGAAGCCCTGCATGCCAGCTGAGACCACTAAGAAAACAGTGTTGTGAGCAGCAGCCTCAGCCTTGCTGGAATTGGCTTTGAAGGTCTTGGGGAGGAGTTGGGACTGGAAATAGAGACAGCCCTGTGGTGTGCTTGAATTGATGTGTCAATGGCAAAGAGCTCTTGGGGACTTGCTGCCATTCACTGCAGCAGGAGCTGGGGTGATTTAAGACTTGGTTGCTCAGAGCTCCCTGTAGTAGAGGGAACCAGATTGATAACAAAGGCAACAGGAGTAAATGTACATCTGCCTCTTCCATCACTGCCCCCAGCAAGGCAGAGACCTCCCTTTATCAGCATTCATGTCCTTTTCAGCTTTGGGTATCGAGTTAAGTTGCAAGCCAGTTCAATGCTGGAGCAGATGCACACTGAATTTAGTAGCTTGCTTAGAAATAAATATCAGCAAGATGTCAGAGAGGTTAGGCTCATTATGAGATCTCATTAATTCTGTGAAATACCCTGTAGAGAATATATTAATATTCTTATTCTGTTGACATATATTAACATATATAATAGTTGTATAATTGTTACTAATAATTACGATAATAATAAGCTTCTACTGATAGACAAGTCAAAATGGATATTCAGAAGTCCCTGTAGGTACTTCTGACCCATAGTTCATGGACAGAGGTGCTGGTGCCTACAGTGTGGTGGGAAGTGCCAGTTCCTCTACTTGCTCCTGCGTGGGAGTAACGTGAGCCTGGAGGCCAGATTTCCCAGGTACAGTTGCTGTCTGTGCTGCTTGGTTGGGTCAGGGAGTTTGGGTTGGGAAGCTCCTATGCTCTTGCCTGGAAATTACCGTTCCCTACCCTGGCATTTGCTGCCGTTCAGCAGAAGCACCTGAATTTGATGTGTCTGCTTTTGTGCCATTGCAGTGGTGCAAAAGTAAAAGTCACCTTCGGCCTAAAACATTGGTTTGCAGAAGCCCATTCTGCTTTGCCCTGCAAAGAAATCACTGTCAGTGACAGTCTCATCCAGGGGTCTCCTTTCTTACAAACTCCAGACTTTTCAGATCGCTGCCCTAGATGAGATAAAGGTCTTGGTTTTGTGTGTTATGTGTGCATAGTTGCCACCCTACTAGGCCAAATCTTGCTATTAGTTCTAACAGAAAACCAGAGGGTGCCATGATTTTTAAATCATTAAAAGAACTCAAAGACACATGGATCTTGAAAGGTTCTGGATTAAAATGTGTTCTTCTGTTTTCTTAAATATAAGACCTGCTAACAAGCACATGGAGACCCACAGCGATGACAAGTCAAAGCTTGGTTCAAAGGGTAAAGCTCTTCTTGATTTATTGGAGAACATTACTCTGTGGCATATCTGAAAGCCAGATACAGGGTGACAAACCAGCAGGATTATGGCAAAGCAGTAATATTCAGGATTCTCCAAAGAAAGATTAACTTTTCCAGCCAGCTTTTACTGATGCAAATTGCCACCCACTGTGTTGCAATAAAGAGCAGAAATAACTAAATATGAAATGCTGACTCGTAAAGGAGAGTCATCTAAAGTGCTTTGTGTTGCAAGATTTCATGAAAATGGTTTTGAAATGTTCTGCTGCATTTACCTAACAGAGAGGCCAGTTGTGCCAGCTGGCAGGTGCTCTCGGCAGTGCATCAGCCTGGAGCTGTTCGGGGTGGAGCCTGAGCGCTGGAACATCCTGTCCAGCTCGCAGGGGTCAAAACAGGATTGTTCCCACTAGTGCCTTTTTTCTTTTTTCTTTTGTTTTTTTTTAATAAATAAATTTTAAAAGATTTTGTCCAGTGCAGGTATAAAAGTCTCCAGCTTGGTTTCAGTCTCTTTTTTTCTGGGCAACAGTTCCAAATCACTCCCTTCTCTGGCAGGGGGATGGCTCTCTAAAGCACATCTTAGGGTTCCTAGTCTTTAGGATCAATGCAAGTTGTGTTCAGTGAAGGTCTCTTTCATTAAGTTCATATTATACAATATAAAGGATGCTTTTCTTCCTAGTGTGACCCCATTGCTCTGTGTTGTAGGTAACTTGCATCCTGGTGCCCAGTGTTACAGTTCCTGTTTCCTTTATGAATTGGTCTTTCCACTGCTCCCATTGTTAATCCTTAGCTGCTCTCTGGGTTTTTGTGGTATGTTGGATCTTTCTTTTTTTTTCTTTTTTTTTCAGTAGCCTGCATTAAAGTTGTGTGTTCTTTACAGCAGACATCTTGGGATTGGTTTCTTTTTGTGTTTGTGAAGCATCCAGTACAGTTTTGCAAGACCACCCCAGGCTAAACACTACAGCCTATAGACCTTGTCCTACTAAAGCTTAGAGGTTATGATTTTCCCTGAGTTTTGCCAAGACCCTGCCGGGCTGGGTCCAAAAGGTGAATTCAGACACCACCCTGCTTCTCTAGAACTCTGTTTCCAGCTTCAATTCTTGTGTTCTCTCCCCTCAGTCTAATTAAACCCTGCTGTAGCGAATGCTGTGAAGCCAGCTGCCATGCTTTGGCAGGTAGCAAGCATAGGGCAGCAAAACCTCCAGCTAATCCATCCATGCTATGAAGTCATAAGAATCTTGTTAATTTTTAAAAAGCCTTTGATGCCCACTAATCCAAATCAATTTTAATTTCTTTCATAAAGTCATGCTTCCATTTAAGCTTCAGCTAAGAATTACAGCTAATTTGTTCAATTTTATAACAGTATAATTGAAAAAGTGATTTTAATGTCCTGGCAACCATATTCCCTTTCTTTGGTTGTTAATGAAAGAATCCATTAAAGTTAAATGATTTGGGCACAGATTCAAGTTGAATCGCCTGAATATTCTAGGGGAGTGTTTCTGACCATCTGCTGCTCTGTCATTGGCGTTTGTGTTGTAAATGGGACCGAGAGAAGGACTTCACAGGTCTTGTTCAAACCATCAAGCGCAAAATATCATTTTAATTTTCTGATCTCAGTGTAAATAGTGGAAATACTCAGGAGAGTTGGCACTGCTCTGATCTGTGGGATCCTGCCCTCATAAATATCGCTGCTGAGCAGTGCTCCCACATCCTTTCCAGGGGATCTTGTGGCTGTATTGATTACAGTACATCGTTCAGCAGCAGGTTGTAAGTTCCCTTTAATGACAGGCAAGACAACTGGAAGTGGAGCCTGTGAAGGGGAAAACACACGTGATGGAGAAGTGTTTTTCCTGCTGCCTTGAGTCACACGCGCCGTTTCCGTCTGGCTGCCATCAGAGCGGTGCATCCTAGAGAGGGTTGGTGAGCATGAACAGACACAACTAATAAATTACAGCAGCTGTTGTCACTCCTGCCTCCTTTGCAGAGAGCCGGGGTGTGCGAGTTGGGGCTCTGGGGCCAAGCTGGCACTCCAAGCACAAGCCTTGTACACCCAAGCAGAGGCAGAGTCAAAGGGCTTCTGTCCTTTCTCTGTAATATATTCTTCCTCTTTCCTTTGCTGCCAAGCTTTCTTGCTGTCCTTGGTGACAAGCAACACCCCTGACATCCTGGAAAGCAAGATGGACAGTGAACCAGGCCATGAAATTCAATGGATGTGCCTCTGACTCTCAGTGGAGGTGGATGAGTCTTCGGGTGCACCATTAAAGCTGGAAGTGTGCCTGTCTTGCAACAAGAAAAAAAAGAAAATAAGATTGCAGGTGGTGTGTTTCTTTTGAAACTGTAAAGTATAGCCCAAGTTTCTGGAGATCTTTAAAATGAGGGAGAAGCAGGATGGGCTCTATCTGCTTGCTCTGCAGTTTCACACTGCATTTTGTGTGTAAAATTTTGAGTTACAAAGGCTAAAGAATTGTCTGAAGAGGACAGGATGTATTAGCTGAGAAGTTTGGCTGCTGGATTTGGACTTGGAGTGGGGACACTGTTTCATTCCTCTTTGACTTTTCCCAAAGTTTAGCATCGGGTATGCTGCCTTTTTTTTTTTTAATTATGTAGGGTGGTGAGAACTTGACTGATAAAATAGTCACTGTTGGAACTGTACATTTTTCAATTTCATGTATTTATATTTGTATCTTTGGAGTATGCAAAGCCATTAACCCGGGAGAAAGAGCTACAAAATACTCTTAAACTGTAGCCCACAGGTGAAAGATTTTTGTGTATTTATTTGGAAATATTAGTTTCTGGTTAAATGACTATTCTCAAGAGGGATGATACTGGAGCTTGTATCATATGGCATACTTTTAGCTTTCTGAGGCATGAAGAGATGAAAGTGTATCCTAAAAGTATGCTAAACTGAAACAGTTGAAGTATAAAAATAGGTAATGTAACAGGAGATCTTTCAGACTCCTCTGTGCCCTTGGCAGATAAAGTGTACGTATGATAAAGTAAAATCAGGAACTTGTGCATCTCACAAAAGCAAAATAACTGGGTTTCCTTTCTAACATCAGTGAAAAATGCAGGAAGTCATTATGTGTTTAAATGGGTTGGTGAGATCGTGCAAATGCAAGGCAGTTGTTTTAGTCTACAAATCTCAGGCTTATTCAGCCTGGACCCTCAGCAGCACAATTACAGTCACTGCAGCAAACGGGCCTTCTGATGTTAACACCAGCAGATAACAAAAATAGCATTTAATAACTTTCATTAGAGTTAGTGTTTCTAGGGCTTTGGGGCTTTGCTCTTTAAAATCATTTACATAATTTGCAGGTACAAGCTGCTGTACCAGACTGTCCACCTGATTCTCTCTCTGATCAGAGCATATTAATGCACTTGTTTGATGGTCTGTTACCAATAATTACCTTGGATTGCATTAGGAGCATTTCCAGCATTGCAGCTGGTCTGTATTTTTCACTAAGTGTATTTCAGGGCCCAATTACAGGACTCTGATGTGTTATTGTTCCAGTGCACTTGTTCAAGCTTGTAATTTTAATGTGCCTCCACACTGTAAATCTCTGAATGCAAACCCAGGGCTCTGTCCTGAGTTCCCCATGCATCCCCTGCTTGCAGCAGCTTCTGCAGGGATTGTCTCAGCTGTTCCCCACTGGCTTTTTAAGGGAAAGATAAGAGCCAGGATATGGACATTGCCTTGGAGATGTTTGTAGAGCAAAGCCTGAGGTTTGGTGCTCTGTATGGTGGACATGGAGTGGCACGGGAACAGTTTAGTCCTCCCTAGATCAGGCAGTGTGGGGATTGTGGAGAGGCTTTCATGGATTTTAGTGTTTAAGTCATTTTGGCACTTTGAGCATCCTTCAGTGCAAGGGAGGCTCACATTTATATTGCTCTACACAGGGACACCTCTCCCTGTTCCGCTGTGAGACACCTTGGGGAGAAGACCTGAAAAAGGCTGAGTTTAGCAAATCTGGATTTTGAAGTTCTAGGCTTCCTCTGCCTTCAAAAACCCTTCTGGGGTCAGAGGAGAGAAATATGAACGCTTAACCTTTGTGAAAGTCAAGCACTTTCTGTTATAATTGCCATTGACAATTCAACACAATGAATAAATTATTACTGCTATTGATTTGTTTCATCTTTCCGGACCATTTGTTGCAGGGGATACATTAGAATAACACACATCTCAATGAGAAGGAACTTGATCTTGAGAGCTGGTGTGGTGTTTGTTCCTATCTGTTAGGCATCACCTGTAGACACAGATATTTGTGCAAATCTGATGCTTTTGTGGAAGCAGGAGAGCACTTAGTCCTTTCTAGAAATCAGTTGGCGTTTTATTAGGTTGGAGTTTCCAGGGCTGTGTGGGTTGGTGGCTTTCTTGCTCTTGGGTGGCTGAAATGAACAGCTTCAGTTGACTTCAGCATTAGGAGCATCTTCAAAAATATTTCATTGGGGCCTTTTCAGCTGTTCTATTTCCTTGGTGTTTTCCTTGGTGTATGTTACATTTATACACAAAGGTATTCACTTCCCCATGTGAAGAAAATTAATTCAATCCCAGCCCAAAGCATCACATCTATTTACTGTAATTACAGCTTTAGATGTTATATCATTCTTTCCAGGTATGGCCCATAAACAGCGTTGCAGCGTTGCATGTGTTTTAGATGTTTCTTTTATGCCATCCCTTCTGCTCTTTTGTTTTGAACTGGGGATTTGAACAGGACAAAGGCCAGAGGCTCATGCCCAGCATTGTTCTTTGGGGAGAGTTGCATGCTCCAACTTTCCTTGCCAGTGCTCATCCCAGGTCTGGATGTGTGCCAGGACTTGAGGAGCACCAGTGTGCACCCAGGCCCAAGCTGAGGAGTGACCAGGACACTGTACATAGACCATGGCTGCAGCTGGATGTGTGCAGGGTGTGAGGGGATTGCTCTTGGCATGGCCCCCTACCCGGCCCCTTGACATGGGGACAATGTGACATTCTCCGCATGTTGCCTCTTGCTGCCTGCAGTGCCGGGCTGGCACCCAGCTGCTCATGAAAGGCTGGGATCAGCTTTGTGACAGGGGATGATCTGAGAGTCTCTTGCTGCCAGCTGGATAAATACTCCTACAACAGTGGGAGATGCTGCATTATTAAATAAACCATCCAGGTTGCTTATATGCAGAATTAGGATAAGGTTGGCTTCCCACTGATGAGCACTGCTCAGCAGTGGAACTGCTCTGCTGTGCCTGGATATCAAGTGTTAATAAAATGGTCTTTTCAGCAGCTCTGGAGATTAGTTTTAGGAGCCTTCTGTTCCAAAGAGGCTTAATGGGTGTTGAAGGTGTAACTTTCTTATTCCTGTTGCTATTACAAGGTGGAAAGTTCCAGTAACATCTGGTAACTAAGTAGGGACTGTAGGGAACTTGACCCTTCTATCTCATAGGCCTCCTTATGGTTTAGTGGAAGAATGTTTTCTATTTTATTGTGCCGTGGGGAGGCCAAAGAAGTAATGCACAAGGGGATTTAGGTGTCCAGCTCCTCTTTCAGTCTCCCATTCTGTAGAGATCATGGGAGTGGTATGCTCCAGGCCCAGAGCTCCTCTGGTTCTGCTTTCAGTGCCGGTGTTGCCGAGCACCCAGCATGCAGACTGTCGGAGACCTTCGTCCAGATTTCTTTCTGGGTCACCACTTGCCAAGTGCAATTGCCCTGAAAACAGACTGAGACCAAGCTATTGACTTGTAATTGTCAATGCATAAAGTTTCTAAGAAGAAAGAGAGCTTTGTGTTGCTTTAATGGGGACACACTGAAGTATAGTCACTCTTTGAATTAGACAATGGGAATGTAAAGATTTTCTGCAGCTCTTAAGAGCCTCTGAAGAGCATCGGCAGAAGGTTACATTAAGCAGAACAATGGCACAGTAGTTGGCTTGCTGAGAGGTATGAAAACCCTTTGGAAGGAGTAACTTCACTTTTCTTCAGTGCTGTTCGCTCCCAATTAAATAAGATTAATTGTGCTGTTGAGTTCCACGAGTTCAACATCCAAAATAAATACATAAATTAAGGCAGGCGACAGTGCAGTGGCTCAAATGCAGTTTGAATTCCTGCCATCTCCTGTGGGATGTGGAGGGGAGAGAGGAGCCCTTTCCTCTTACTGCCTGATATCCCACAGGACACACACGATGACTGAGAGCTCTGCTTTCCTTGCCTGAGCCACTTTCTTGCTCCTGGGAAGGTTTTCTTTGGCTGGATCTCTGCAAGGTGCACAAGCCAGTTTCAAAGTGCCAGATGTGTGTGGAATAGGAAATGTGCTGGCCAGGCTCCAGGCTGTGGGACCTGCAGCACAACAGCGGCTCCCCAGGAAAATCTCTGGCTGCCAAGAACTAGAAGTGATGTCAGCTCTGGAAGTGTCAGATTAGAAACCCTTGTACTTTGCTCCCTGTGAAGTATTAATCTCCCAAGGCCTGTGCTGTATTAATATCCCAAGGCCTGTGCTGTAATGGGTCCTGTCTGGCTTGGCTCAGCTCTCTTTGTTTTGGGCTGAGAGTGTTGGAGGGGTTTCGCAGGAAGGCACTGGAGGCTGTCAGTGATTTGGCTGCTTTGGGCTGGGTGTCCTTGAGCGGCTCCCGGGGCCTCACTCAGCTGTGCTGAAAATGGGCCTCACCTGCCTGGAGTGAAGGTCTGAGCCTTGGAATTGTTGAGTGGGCTGTGGTTTGTAGGAGTGGTTGTGCCTTGGGATCTTGTGTGAGCCTAAATGCCTTTGGCTTTCCCCAGCTGAATGAGTTTCTTAAAGAGAAGATAGAATTGATAGAGATATGCTGCTGTCAGTCTTATGGGCCTTACTCAGGGATTGTGGATCAGATGATTTCAGCTATGCTAGAAGAGGAACACAGATATGCCAGTGCACTGAATCCCTTTTGGTTTATGCCTGAATGTTTTGTTTTCACAGTAATTACTAAACCACAACTCGTTCTCCTCTGCACAAAGCCATTTGTCTCCTGTTGAACAGTAACCTTTTATTTGCTCGTGCTGTGTAGCAGAGCTCAAGGACATGTTTACTGCTGATAGCCAAAATTTCACCAGAACAAGCATTTCCCTTGTCTAGGTTTTTCCACCTTGATTTAAGTGGTTAAACCTCAGGGAAGGGATGGGAAATAGCCCTCTGTGCAAGGATACAAGTGGGAGTTTGTGCTGTTCTTAGTTGTGGAGTGAAAGCTCCCAACTCCATGGGTTTGGAGTACTTCATGTCCTGGATGTAAAAACACCGCTTTGAGGGTCTCACCTCTGCCCAAGTAATTGCATTGTCAGCAACCTGTCAGACCTTGCTGTATTGCTTGCTCACACTTCACCTGCTTAGTTATAGATTTGAAATTAAAACCCAACAGAATCTGTTCTTTTTCCCCTTTACTCAGTGGTATGTTGGGCTATTCCTGCCTCCCTTTGATGTTGGGGAGAAGAGATAATAGGAGTGGGGTTTGGCTGGACGCTGAGATGTGCGACTGGGGAAGGGCTGTTGGCTGGTTTAATGTGGACTTTCAGATGCCTGCCTTGGATCTGAGCTCAGGCTGGCAGGGGCTGTGCTCCCATGGAGGGCAGAGGACAGCTGTGTGCCTTGAAGATTTGACGACCTTTGTTCATTTGAAACGCCCTGGGTTTTTTATGCCACTCAACAGGAGACTTTTTAATTTACTTCACTGGGCCTGGATGCCGGAGGTGGATGGATGGCTGATGGAAGTGAGGAAATAAATGGGAGAAAAAGAACATTTTTCTCCTGGGCTGTTTTTATGCACAATATAGCCTAGGGGTTAGCAACACGGGGGAGAGTGAAAAAATCCTGCAGAGCCTGGGTCAGAAAATATAATTTTCATGGGAACAAAATGCTTTTAACTTGCTACATCAAAGACCCTCCATTCCAGAGCATTCTCTGTGTTTGAATACATCTGCATTCCCCCAGAACTCTGTGCATGTGAATGCACAAGTATGTCATGTGTATCTACATGTGAGTGTATACTTGCACATACATTTATGATCTGAAAACCATTACAGCCCACCTTGGAATAGCTCAGCAGCTGAAACTACTTCCAGCACGAGTCAAAAGCAAAGAACTGTTTGGCTCCAAAGCACAGGTCTGTAGCTGTTACGCCTGCCTGGGAGTGATGTGTAAAACGCCTTTCTGGCTCCTGTCTTGGAAGCCCACCTTGACTATGTTCATTACAGCATCACCTCTGGCAGGTAAGAGGGGGAGGTGAGCAGGAGGCTGCACAAGCACGTGGCTCTGTGCTTAATCGGGGTCCGATCCACTTCTGTCACTACAGGATGAAGAATTGAGGTTGGAAATAGTCAGCAGCTTCTGTAAGCACTTAACATTCCTGATTTCATTTGTCTTTGATCTCACTTGGACTAATTTTACTCTCTTCTGATCCCTTCCCTTGAAGGGGCTTTTATCTCATTGTCAGGCTTGCTAATTTAGTGCAGTGTTTTGAACCAGACCTTCTACGTTTCCACAGCCTAGAAGGTATTTTTTTCCTTAATCAGGGAGTGTTTATGCAGTTCTTTGAACATCTTGGGACAAAAGTCATACTGGGGCTTTTTGCAATGCCAGGTCTGCACTCTGGACCCTGCTGCTCAACCTCTGTATGTGCAAATGGCTTGTCACCAAAAGCTTACAGTATTTTGGGGCCAAAAGGGCAGGAAGGAGGGCTGGATGATTTGGGACAGGTCAGAGCAGTCTGGTGTTGGGTGGGAACTTTATTTGCCCAGCTGGAGGCCTTCCCAGCAGGCTGTGTAAATAATAAACAAGGAGGGGTGGTCACACATGTTTGACCAACCAAGTAGAAGCTTGGATCCAGATAGGTTTTGACTTTGGGGAAAAGAGCGGGGTGATTTAGGGATATAGAAACATCGCCATGTGTTTTTGAGAAGCAAATACTTCTTTTTATTTGATGGAAAGTATGTTCTGTTCTTATTCTGCTACAAGCAGGTTGAGTTGACTTTTTAAGGAATTGAAGTTTGAGAGGCTGATAATTGCTTCTTACTGTGGGAAGCTGCACTGCAGATCCCTTCTCTATTCCTGGCTGTCCCCTTGCACTTCACCTTTGGAAGAGGAGGAGTATTTTCAGCAAAACGCCATTCTAATTGCTGTCTGAAGAAACAAGAAAATAGGGCATATATACAGGCAATTTCCCTACGTGATGAACAGGAGCTTCTAACGATGGCAGATGTAAGGAAAGGCAAAGAATGAAGACTTTACCCAACAAAGTTTCAAATCTTTTGGAATAAGCTCTGGGTCACACACCTCAGCCTTTGCCATAGCATCCCTGCCTCCATAGACGTGGCGTGTGCACATAGGCTGCCTGAGTCCTGGTGACATGCTGCTAGCAGCAGCTGCTGCAGGGACATCCCTTCGGAGAAGCGTCTGTGTCACTGCTCCTCCGTGGATGAGGATTCTCAGGGATAGGGGTTCTCTTGACAGCATTTGAGCGTGCCTCCTGTCCTGAGCTCAGCTGAGTTTTCTCCAGCTGTTAACCCTCTCCTGTGCTTGTCCATGTCACCTGCACAGGTATTTGGTGCACTAAATTTCTCACTACTTCATACATTTTTTTGGTACCAGCTGTCCTGCATGAAAGGCTCCCAGAGGCAGTGTCTTTCCAGTACATCTGGGACAGCCTTTCAGCTTCACATTCCCCTGGGAACCATCTATCCTCCTGGGGAGCCACTGAGTTCTGTAGCTTGCTGTGATCCTCAAAGGACCAATCTGCCCTAGGAGACACGAATGGGGAGAATTGCCCTACAGGAGGGCACTTGGTGACATTTGACTGACCTGGACCTGCCAGGGCTGTGCTGGCTGGCAAATCCAGGAATTCCATTGTGGTGTGTACACACTGGGAGCTCAGGGATGTCTGCTGCTTCTGCCTGTGCTTTCTCCCTGCAGAGTGTGAGATAGCAGCATGGTGGAAGCATCCATGCAGGAAAACCCTAAATCCAGGGACTTGCACCTGTGTGTTGGCAGTGACTGCCCCGTTGTCATGGAGTACAGTGCCTGGCTGTTGTGCTGACAGTGACATGGGCTTCTCTGTATCTTGCTGGAATCCGTCTTTGGGAGATTGCCCCCTGGATGTCCTAGTGCAGGTGACAGAAGAGGGTCTGTTCTGTCCCATAACAATGGCAATCAACAGGCAGGGTTCTTGTGTGGCCTTCTCATCACTGAAGGGACAGAGCTGGCCAACACCAAGTTCTCAGTGGTCGTTGTACAACCCAGCAGTGATGACAAACCTGACAAGTTCCCGTCCCCATGGGCACCAAATTGGCCACACGTGGGGACAGGGTTAGGCCCTTCCTTCCAGGGGCACCTGCGGTTTCCAGCACACGCCTTGAAATAATTCCATCTCCCTGCATATGTAATTTTGCGTGTCATTGCCCCTAATTGCATGCTTAACACACACTCTTTTTAAAGTGCAGCCCTTTTATCAGCAGTAGGTAGTAGCAGGTTTAATAGGGTGTTTGAATTCCTATAAAATTAATCTGTAGCCTTCTGCGATAGGAGACGGGCAGGGAGCCATGTGGTTCATATCCAGTGTTGATAAACTTGTTATAGAGGCAGGAAACATTTCTGATTGGAGCAGTGACAAAATAATTTGGAGCAGAGCCATAAAAAGAGTGGATGGTGATGGTTTGAGCACAGCAGAGATTGAAATTGCTGGTGTGTGGAAGCAGTGCTGCCAGCTAACATTGACTTAGTGTCTCTGGAGAACTCTAACGGCAAATGCATTTTATTAATGGCAATATTCTTTTAGGAAATGCTGAGCATTGTTTCAGAGGTGGAGCCCCCTCGAGTACATGGGTTTGGAAGTCGGCCAGACCAAGATCTGTTCAGCTGAGCTTGTTGCTGGTCACTGCTCTGGCCTCTGGCTGCAGCAGGAAGGTTGCCTAAGGGCATGTGCTGGGTACTGTCTGCTAACAATTGGAATATCCTTTTCTAGTGGGAAAA
Source organism: Irena cyanogastra (assembly GCA_013397155.1). NCBI lineage: Eukaryota > Metazoa > Chordata > Aves > Passeriformes > Irenidae > Irena > Irena cyanogastra. The sequence goes on from VWZV01004334.1 coordinate 692,925, forward strand.
TGCATCCATCCATTCTTGCTATGGATTCACCTATATGGGATAAAATGCTCAGAGACAGCAGGTCATGTTTTTAACTGTTCTTTTATTGTCTTTCCTTTGAAATGTGTTTCCCAGAACATGAACATCAGTGGGAGTTGCTGCTTTCCCAGCTCAACCTGAGCTCTTACTGCCAGTAAGAGGGGGTTAGTTAGCTGCTCTAACTAGGTTGCGGTCATTGGTATTAGAGTGCCACATGGGGCTGAATACTTTTCCTTGCACTTAATTGTCTTGTGGGGGGTTGATCAGCCTCAGAGGAGGCTCTGATGTGCAGGTGAGAGGTGAGCCTGCCATGGGAGGTTGGGGCCCTTACTGCATCTTCTGTGCTTACCTCTTCACCTTCTTCCAGCTGCTTTCTGCTTGAATCCAGCATGAAAACAAATGTGGACCACAGAGGTGGCTGTTGAGCCCATTGAGAATGGCAGAAATTGTGCAGGTTGTACAGCCATAGGGATGGGGGATGGAGAATGCTGTGCACAGGAGTCATGGACTATGCTGGTCACCCAAGAGGGCTGAATTTCACCTGGTACCTCCAGCCATGGTTCCTTTGCTGTGTGAAACTGGGATGTGATTAAATCAAGAAATTTAATCACCCCCACACACACACACACTGCAACACTGTCTTTTCTTTGCAGGGAGGCTGTCAGAAGGGGATTCTCTGGAGCTGAGCTGTAGTGCTGGTCCTGCAAAGGTGATACTGGAGCCAAACCAAGTGGTGATTTTGGACTGTAACCTGACCCCTGCTGAGCAAGTGATCAATATCACATGGAAGAAGAATGGGTTTCCATTGGTGGAGCAAGAACATCTCCATGTGCTTCCAAATGGATCGCTCTTCATCTCATCCCAGGCTGTGGCTAAGGACAGTAAATATCCCGAGAGGGCTGATGCTGAGGGTAATTACTCCTGCGTGTCTCACACCTCCCTAGGGACTGTCACCAGTCAAACAGCTGCAGTCAGATTTTCAAGTAAGTGTTCTGGGGGTTTTGTTCATTTTCTTTCCTTCCCCTCCTAGTGTTTACACAGAAATCTGCTTCCTCAGGAGCTTGAGTTAAAATGTCTGTGAAATAAAATCATAATAATGATGTATAGGTGGGACTGGGGATAGTCCACAAATAAGCAGTGGTGTCTTCCTGTTATCCCACTGTTAGCATCCTGTGTAACTCTCCCAGGTAAGTGCCATCAGCTATGAATTAAAAACAGGACCCTCCTCTCTGCAAAAGACAGTGCTTGTTTTTGCAGAGAACTTCAGAGCCCTGAGTGCAGCACCCTGTGCTTGGAGAGGTGGCTGTGGGGGGCTCTGACTGTGGCAGCTTGTGAGGTGAATATCTCTTTGTATGGAAGAGATGAAAGAAAGGGTTCTTCAGGGCAGTTTTTGTTTGTATCAAGAAGGACGCTCCAAGATCTGAGCTGCTGCATCTCTGCACAGAGTTCAAGAATAAAATTCCTTTGTATTCAGGCTTGGCTCCTGGGGGCTATTTTGAGTGAGTGCAAATAAATGATTCTTTGACCTGCCAATAAGTGAGCCTAGAAAGTAATGCAAATACAATAACACTTCTCTCTAGTACAGTGACTTGTGTAAATGTTGCTGAAAACAGCTGCACAGGCACATCCATGGGAGCTGGGGGGGTGAAGGTGCAGAGATAATGTCCTGACACCCCCTTTACACTGGGATGTTTTTAGTCTCTGGAACCCCAGACAGGGCTATCCAAGTTTGGCCAAGTGAGTGTTTCAGTCTGTGAGCACTGTGCTGTAGAAACCAGAACTGCTGGTGAAGCTTTGCCAGATGAGGGGAAAATCTTTGACCGTTGCAACATGTCCTCCTTTTCTGCTCAGAAAATGTTCAGCATGCAGTCAAGGATCCTGCACACAGGTATTGTTTGGGAGGACCTGTCATTAGTCCAGATGGATTTATTTAGCTTCTCTTTCCTCAGTCCCAGAAAGCCTGAGTTAGAATATATTTATTTCCTTTTAGGGGTGACTTATGTTGAAGTGCGTGCTGTGTCTCTTGGCCAATGGCAATGGGTGTGACTTTTTTATGGTCCCGGGTTTATTGTTTGGTTCTTACAAGTTAGAACAGTGGAGACATCTCAAAATGGGGAGGCTGACTTAAATTGCCCTTCTCTCCTCCTGAATTTTTCCAGAGGAGCGTACATGGGTGATGCCACTCCATCCCCTTCTGTGTTTCTCTCAAAAATGGGACATTTCAGGTGAACTCTTTCTTTGTGTGTACTCATATATCTCATTTTATTACCATCTGCACAGGAAAAATGCTGCTTCCATGGCACACACGTGCACCTGACATAGCACATCTATTTCTGAGCAGGGAGCAGCGAGAGAATTGATTAATGAAATGCATCTCTCGCTTCAATTTGTTCTGAGGGTTGGGCAAAAGCACTTGCTCCATTAGCATTCAGCTGGAGCAAGTGAGGATTGTGAAGGCTTGGATTTTTTCATTTTTTTCCCCCGCCACTGAACATGGTTTATCCAAAGCTGGATGGAGTGGATGGACTTATTATTTGTGCTAGTTGCCTTGGGGACTGCTAATCAGGACAGGGCAGTAGAAGAAAACCTGTTCAGCAGGTGGGATGTGTTGTTCCTGCCGTGAGCTTGTCCTTCTGACCTGGAGGTCCTTTCCTTCCCTGGAATGGGGTTCCTGTGCAGGGCTGTGGGACTCTCTGTGCCACTGAGTCTTGCAGTAACAAGTAGGATCATTGAGAATTTGCAGCACCTCCCTTGCTCAGCACCGGTTTGGTGCTGTTGGTGTCATCTGCTGTGTTTCAGGCTTGTGGAAGTCCACTTCTCCCCCTGACAGCCCCAAGAGCAGCTCTGGCACCTCTGTGTAACGGGTGCCAGCTTCCCAGCGGAGGGAGGGGATGCTCCAGGCAGCAGTGAGCCCAGAGGCTGGAGGAGGCCTTTAGGAGCAGTCAGGCTAGAGTGCTGGAGGTTGAAGTGGTGGCATGTGAAGGCTGTGACAGTGTGAGGACTTCATCTTTCCACTGTGGTCCAGGAGTTCTGCTTGTTGGCATTTTGCTGGATAAACATATGGCTCACTGCCCAGTGTTCCCTGGCACCCTGTGTGCCACCAAGGGATCCATGCCATGGTCCCCATCCGCACCTCATGGCAGTGATGGCCATGGCAAATGGGGAGGAGCGAGGCTGTGAGGGCTCGTGTGTGCCTGTTAAACAAGCAACTGCTCAGGCTGATAAATTGGGTTTGCAGGTTTTCCTGAGCCCCACGTGCTCCCACATTGAAGTACCAGGGTCATTATTGTAGTTGTGGGAAGGTGTAGCTTTCTACCTGTTAATAACTACATTGATGAAGATTTGTTAAAGCTTTTAATTTAGCTTAAACATTTTGTGCGAGAGAGGTTGTAGAAAATTACAGTAATTCTGACTGTCAGATGAAGACGTTTGCTGTGCCTGGAGGGAATGGGCCAGCGTCGTGTGGCTGCTGGCAGGGAGCACGGGAGAGGTTTGGAGTGTTCCTGCACCTGGAGGGACAGGCCACAGCAGGAATTAACACACAGGATCTCTCATCATCCTCTCTCCACACAGACAGTGTGTCTTCTCTGTGGCACCCTGCGTGTCTGGGATTTGAGGAATGGCAGACTAGGATTTGTTGTTACTTTAAGGATTTATTTTATAGATTTTATGCTATTTATTTTGCGAATTAGGGGCATAGATGAGTGAAAGCCAGGGACTGTAGGCAGAACCACACTGGGCAGAAAAACTTCTTGCAGATGAGTGCACAGGCTCTGGACTATCTGTGACTTTAGACGTGGTTTTAGACGCTGTTTCCGGTAGGTGGGGAGCTGGCTCCTGTGGCGGGCAGGAGCAGTCCTGTGCTGCCATATGGCCCTGCAGACGAGCGCTGTGCTGGCTGTGCCTGCGCCGTGCCCATGCTGGGGGGGACCGTGGCAGATTGCTCCCACGACTTTCTTTGCATCCCTTCCATCCCCAGCCTTTTCAGAGGTGAGTCGTTCAGAGAGGGATAGCCTGAGTGGTGTGTGAGATCTGAGTGGGAGCTGATGTTGCCCCCACCTTGGAAATACCTCCTAATAATTGTAGAAGGTACAAAAAGGACGAGCACGAGGAGAGTCTGGGGGCAAAGCACTGTGGGAGGGAGCAGTGAGCCCCTTTCAGAAGGCTGAATTCCTTGCATAGACTGCATTTTCTGCCTGGGGTGTAGTGTTGCTGGCTGGCAGCCTTTCCAAGCCCACAGCCTCCTGCACGGATCACGCTGCTGGGAGAGGGGGAGGGTGCTGTGTTTCACCATCCTGCAGTCACCCCTGGGCTCAGGGCTAAAAAGCCTTTACACACACGGCATGGCTCCAGCTGGGTTTAACATGTCAGCGAGGAGGGAGCTGCCTGCCCCACTCCTCGACGTGCAGAGCCCGGTGCTTCAGCTGTCGCTGAGGGCAATTTGCTGTAATGCTCTTCACCTTCTCACCTGCAGTGGGTAATTTTTACTGAGTGGCCTATTAAGGTGTTCAGGATAATCAGTGCAACGGGGCTGGGAGGTTTTGTGGCTCAGGATGGCTTTGCAAGCTAAACCTTAGCTGAGGAGTTGAAAATAATGTTGAGTATGTGTCGTCTTTGTTTGCCTTTTCCCCTCAAGCATCTCCTTTCGCTGCCTCCCTGTGGGAACACCTCTCACTTTGCAGCACTTCTGCAGCAGCCCAGAATGTGTTAGTGGGAGGAGAGCAGCCCTTCCAAGGATCCTGTGGCCCCAGGGTGAGCAGTGTGTTGGAGCCTGTCCTGCACTCGCTGTGGCCTGCACGCATGTCCGTGCAGCGTGTCCAAGTGGCAGGACCTGCTCTCCAGTCCTATCCTCTCTTGCCTGATTCTTTTCCCTCCCAGCACCAGCTGTTTGCAGCACAGCTCTGAGTCAACACTAGAGGTGCTGTGCGTGTCCTGCCTCATCCATTCCACCCTGGTACTCCTGGGGATGAGAGAGGAGGAGCACAGTGGATCACAGCATGCTGTGGGTGTTGGCCCCAAACTGGTCCAGATGCTTGTGGAGCAGTGATGAGCCCAGCCAGCAATTCTGCCTCTGCCTGACCCTTTCAGGGCTGACATCCAAGGGTCTTGCTCAGTTCTGCATCAAAGGAGCTTTTTCACTTGCTTTGATTTGGTGTTAATTTCTGTGCTCAAAAGATCCCAGTTGAAGTTCCCTGTCCTCTCCTTAATGGAGAAGTCTGCAGGCTGTTTCTTTCAGAGCTTGCAGGGGTGATTTTTTCCAGCCACCCCTATCCCCACTATCCCTAACCTCGTGCGGTGAAAGGAATATGATTGAGCTGCTCAGCCTCTGAAGCCCACCCCAAGAGTTCTGAGACAGTTTGCTGGGCATTGCCAGGGTTGAACCCCCAGCCCCCACAGAGCTCTCAGCCTGTGGTGGCTTTGCCAGGAGCTGTGACTCCCCTTGGGAAGCGTGGCTGTTCCTGTGTGCTCTGAGCAAGAGGGACACCGTGCTCCCTGACGCTGTTTGGTCAGGCTCCTCCGCATCCTAATGAAGCTCTGGCAGGGGTGCTTTTCTTGGCTTTTGCAGAGCCGTTCCTGCCCAGTGAGCAGATAGGGCTGGGTGGAGGTGAAGGGCAGGATTTGGCTCTCAGCTAGGAATTTAAAGCTTGCAGGACCAGGTCTGGCAGGTGATAGCCACGTGTAACCAGGACAGGTTATGGCCTGGTAAGCCAAGGAGCCCAGGAGGCCCTGTCACCTTTTGTACACCAAGATGATGCCATTTAATAATGAACAGCAGAGAGAGAGGTGATGCTGTGTGAGGTGGAGGAAACAGAAATGCTAACAAATTTCATTTTTTAGGATTCCTGCCTCCCATTGTGATCTTCCTGAGTACATGACCCTCCGGAGCCTGCCAAAATATTCTCATTGACACCTGTAGGGTGAGAAGAGAATAATGGGAAAGAGGATTAAGGGTATCTGCTTTCAGGAGAAGGTTGTTTTGATGGTGCCTACCTGAACATGCATTGGCATTTGATGGATTTTCTTTTAAACTCTTGGATTCAGCAAGTTTTATTAACATGAGCTTAAAAGGTTTTGTAATTTGTATAAATTACTCTGTGGCGAAGAGGTCTGCAGTGTATTTTTGAGAATACTAAAGCAGTTGGCTGAATTAAGGCCTTACATATTAATGTATTTTTCAAAATTTTCCAGGAAAACATTTTTCATTCCATTTGTATTGAATTGAAAAACTAAACGTGGCAGACAGCTGGTGGGAGAATTTGGTCTGTAGCTGCTGCGGAGAGCAATGAGTTGCTTGAAACATGTGATAACTATTTAAATTAAAGAAAAACACTAATGACAGCTGAGAATATGCCGAGGTTAAAATGGGTCATGCAAAAGCATTTCATTTTCCCAACTGTACATACTTTCTCAAGCTCACACTGCAATAAGGCATGTATATGTGTGCATGGATATTGTGTGTGTGAGAGATGCAAAGAAAAACTTCAAGTTTGGAGTCCTGCAAAATCCAAAGCAATGATGGATGTTCTTGGAAGGTGGTGGTGGGACAAGCACATAATTGTGTTGGAGGGCCAAGAGGTCACTTGGGGTCCTTCTGAGAGCAGTGCTGTGCTTGGCCCAGCATTCAAGTGTGGTTTTTTTGGCTGAAATTTATGTTTCTTGTTCCATGTTTGGGGTTTCTGGCACTTGTGTTAGAGTATTGTTGGATGGATTTGTCCAGCAGGGTGGGTTTCACAGCAAAGACAGTTTAACAGAGATGGATAAAGCAGAAGTCAGTTCTTCTGGTGGAGAAGAGCACAGGCCTTCTACCCCCATCCAGGAGCCTGTATGAATATTCAAAACTCCACCTGTGACTGAGATGCCTTTGGGTTATGCTGTTGGTAGGACAGATGCTGACAGCCCTGGGGGAAGAATTCTGCTGCAGGATTTTACTGTGTGCATGGAAGGGTTGGAAGATGAGGCAGCAGTGGATTGTGGACCAAGAGCAATTCCAGACCTTAGTGCTTTGTCTCCAAAGCAGTTCAGCCTCTTTACTATGCAAAGATATATAGAGAGAGGTGAGCCTTGGAGAGCAAACAAGTATCCTGGCATGTATGAAATCTGTCCTCCTCTTAGCAGGGTGTCTGGATCCCCTTGGCTGCCTCCCATCTGCTTGAATAGGGTGAAGTTGGGTTTTGCAGGTAGGAGAAGGAGGATCAAAACCCTTATGGGCTCTGCCTCTGGTTTCCAGCCCTGCCAGCTTGTGGGCAGTGGTTTTGTGTTTTGTGTTGTTTTGACATCTGGCTTGTTCTTCCTCTTGCCTTGTTTTAATTTCCTGTGTCTGCAGGAATGCTACAAAGCAAGGGAGAAATTCTCATCTTTGGGCTTGTGGCATTTCCCCTCTGTTTCTCATTCTGTGTCCCTCCCAAATGGAGCAAGTGAACAGACAAAGAAGCAATTTAGGAAGATAACTGCTGAAACTGCTAAATTGCCTGTTTTTCTCTCACACTGTTGCCTTAAGGGAGAAAATGAGGCAAGAAGCAAATTTATACATTGAAACCTTTCAGTTACTGTTGTTAGGGTTGCTGAGGGTCTGTAGGAGCACAGGAAAGGGAGGAATTACATTTCAGACTGTCTTTGGGAGAGGAAAGCCTTTCTCTTAGCTCATGCATCATAACAGGTTTGCATTTCTCAGCAGAAACACTGAGTTATTAACTTTCTTTCCCTTCTTCTTTCCCCAGCATTATCACGCTTTTTCCAGCAGCCGGAGTCGCAGACAGTGGAAGAAAATGGCATGGCCCGGTTTGAGTGCCGGATCGAGGGGCTCCCCTCCCCTGTCATCACCTGGGAGAAGGACCATGAAGCTGTTCCAGCAGAACCCAGGTGATTCCCTGATTGCTTTCTTGGGTCAGCTTGAAAATGAGCAAAGCAGAACTTGACGACTTAGGATGTGGAAATCATTCTGTAAAATGGTAGAATGACGAGAGAGGTTATAGACAGGTGATAGAGAGGTGATGGCGGGTTTGGACCTGATAGCTAAGTGATATAAGAGGAGGTTTTCAAGGGACTGAGAGAAAAAAGGTCCATAAACACCTAAATGAAATGAACTTTCCCCCAAATATTCAAACCACAAAGGAAAAACGAGCCCTTGATACTGTGCTAGTTATTACAGCTCAGAACCTGCACCCTGCAAAGGCCTGTGTGTGCCTGGGACAGGTCATGGCAAGGCATGGACTACTTTGGCTTGTTGTCTTGTGTAAAATGACATGGAATTCTTTGGGGGATTGGGGCCTGGGTGAGGAGTATTGACCTGGGCATACCCAACTGAACTCCATTATGTGAATTTTCTTTGATTTTGGTTGTGGTTTTAATGGGAAGCCTTTCCCTTTGTCTTACTCCCATGTTTAGACACCATCTAGTTAAAGATGCTGAATTTTCTTTTTCTGGAGAAAAGAAGAGAGTCCTGCAGCATGATACTTTTTCTTCATGAAAGTCAGTTACAGAGGAGGGGATAAACCATTAGCTGGCTGTTTGTCTGTAGACATCACTTCTCTAGGGGATCAGTAACTGAATTGTCCTTTAGTTCTTAAAAACTCTTTTTCTGTTATTCAGAAGGAGGTGTTTCCCTCCTGGGGAAGTTAATCCAAGTGGCAGAAGAGGAAAAAAAGAGCGGGATGTTGGTGGTGAAGTTTAGAAATACTTTTGAAGCAGTGACCGTTTCTATAAGAATACCCACTTATATCCTTGAGTCTGGAGTGTGACATCTAAAAGTTCATAGGAGGCTGTTGAGAAGAAAATTAATAAAAAAGGAAGGAAAAAAAAAACAAAAAAGAAGGGATTGCAGGGAGAAGTGTGTCATAGATACAATGGCTTTTTAATGAGACAGCTCGATGGATATTGTGAAATTACTTGCTCAGAGATTGCTTTCATCACGGGCAGCCTGAAAATTGTTTTCCTTGTAAAAGGCAGGCCATAATCTCTGTCTGCAGATCTTGCTTTTTAAATCATGTTCTAGCTAATATGCTTTTTCAGAAGGATTTGCTTTTTTTGTTGTTGCCTAGTTGTTGTTGGATTTAATATAACCAGCTTTCGAGGGAATTAAGTGAATTCCAGGAAATGTTGGCTGCCAACCAGAGCTCTCCGTTATCCTCCCTGAATTGTGCCTAAGGATGGGATCTCAGACTGGCCTGATTACTGTGGGCTCCTCCTGTGCATACTTTGGATGAGCCTGTGAAAATGCAACCCTTTGGCTGGACAGGTGTCAGGGTGATGATTTCATATTCCAGAATAGCAGGGCTGGAAGGGTGTGCAAAATCAGGCTCGGGGACTGGAGGTACAGCTCTGGAGAAGTGCTACTGCATCAGTGTTTGTGATTTAAGAGGGATAGAATAATCATGTTAAACTCACATTGCTTTTCCCTTTTCTTGCTTTTCCTTTTCTCCTCTCCTTTCTTCCTTTTCCCCACTCTTTTCCCCTCTTTTTTCCTCTTCCCCCTCTGCTTTTCTTTGTTGTTCTTACCTTAGGGCATGGTGCCACCTCAAAGGTACTGAAAGCTGAGCTTAAAAAAGTATTTGAACAACCTGAAGGGTACCAAAGTGCTGATTGGTGTTTTTGAAATACCAAAACCACTTCCCTGTCCCTCTTCAGGACAAAAATCTAAATTCCCTATGTGAGTAAGGCACAGATTATTTTGCAGTTCTGGCTCTGAAGCACATTGAATAAACACAGTCTTAAATCTGCAGCAGCTGTTGAAAGGTGGCTCACAGGATTTCTCTAGATTGCATTTGCTTTGGGGTGTGTGCAACATCTCTTGGCTTAATCTCTGGTTTAGGTGCTGGCTGGGTTTCACATTAGGCTCCAAAATTCTGTTTATTTTCTCTAGAGCCAAGATGAGCACTTGTTGGGAACTGGAGGTCCTCGGAGGTCTGCACAGCAAATCCATAACCTACAGACCACATGCTCTGCAATCACAGTATATTTTTCCACATTTTAGCTAAGTGAGGGTTTTATCTGTGTGTAGAGTTTATTTCTCTGCTGTGTCAGGAGTGCCTTGATGTGGCTCATGTTCATGTACAGGACTCTGGAGCTGTGAGCAAAAGGACTTCCCAACTGAGTCTACAACAAGAGCTGCAGGTTCCTCACTGTGTTCAGGACAGCTTTGGGCTGTCCTAGGTCCTTCAAAAGGCTGAAGGTAGGGTATGCTGGCAGTTTACTAGGGAAGAGGTAAGAAAGGGAATAGATCTGTTAATGCTAGGATATTCTCTCAGCTGCAGGGTTGCAGGGTTTGGGGATGAGGCAGTGGCAGTTCTTGAGCACTGCTTTGGTGAGCAGCCCTGAGCCCCTCGGTGCTGTCAGGGAGGGGAAGAGCTCCGTGGGTGTGCCCTGTTGTTCTTGCTGCCTTTGGAGGCGTGGTAGTTGGCCCTGCTCTGAGTGTGCTGTCCTTCAGTGTAATCGAGGTGGGGCCTTGCCTTTCTCCGCCTTGGAGGCAAGCTTCTCTGAGATCCTGACGCTGCAGCAAAACTCCGGGGACTGCCAAGGTTTCAGTGTTTCTCTTGCTTCCAGGGCCTTTGTCTGTCTGTCCTTTAGTTTTTGTTTCCTGCTTAATCCTTGGTGAAGGTGAGCAGACAAAAAGATTTGCGCTTTGTGTGGAAGAAAAGCTCTCACAACTGTCTGCTCTGAGTCATCAGGGAAATTTCCTTGCAGGGAGCCTGGGAATGGAGCAAATGCCCTTGCAGGCTGCCTGAAGGCTTCTCGTTCAGGGCTGCTGGGACCCTGACAAGCTGAAGGCTTTGTGAGCAGCTGGGAGAAATGAAATGGTGGATAGAGAAATCCTGCTTTTCTTCCCTCCATGCTTCCCCAGCACAGTGATCCTCACCGCTGCCATGTTTTCCCAGCAGGATGTACTGCACTGGGTAGATCTCTACCACTGGTGTTGAAGGAACTGTCTCGAGCTCTTTTGATGAAGTCTCCCCATTCAACTCCCTTGTTTCCAGCTCATGCTCTCTTTAGAGACACACTGGCTTGTTTTGTGCCCTCAAGAGAAGCTGGATCCTGAATGCCCTGGTCTAATGACCCTGCTCTGAAAGAAGAAAAGCCACAGACCAGAGGTGTGTCCCAGCCTCAGTGAATCTGTGATACATCACTGAAGCGTCTTTTTGTGGCTGGGAGATGCCTTGCCTGGTGTTTGAAATATGTTGATATTAATTACAGACTCAAATAGCAGATGCACGACAAAAATAAATATTATCGCAGTGGGAGGCTTTCCCTCCACAGAGCTAAGAGGATGCAAATATTTGTCATCTTTCTCCCGAGTCCTGATGAGGCATCCTGATGAGGGCTTTTGGGTATCACTTCCTCTGAGGTCTTTTGGGGCTTGATCCTGAAATGCAAAATGTCTTTGTAAGTAGCAGGAATGTGGCTTTAGGGATGTAAGGCATTGCATTTTTGTGCGTGGGAAGCTTCAGCCAGTCTGTGTCCGTGAATCAGGCTGTAGGATTGTTTCAGTGGAGACAGAATGGTCACTGGAGGAGGTCTTGTAGCTCTTCCTTCTTCATCAGCTGTGAAGAGGACAAGACATGCTGAGCTCAACTGCAGTAGCTGAGGTCCAGGATTGATGCAAGATTCACAGCAGGGATATTTGTCTCTGGAACAGACTGCCTAGGGCAAGGGAGGTGTTTCCGTGAGTGCAGATTTAGGATAAATGTCTGCAGGAGCAGGCAGGCTGTTGGTGACCATGGCTTGGATGAAGGATGAGTGACCTCATCCTCAAGTTAAGGTCTTCCTGGCTCCATGATCCTCGCTCATGGCACTGCAGCTGTCTCAGCACCTGGAGAACCACAGTTTGACTTACTGTGATCTTTGTGGTTGGCAGGACTGGCATTCATGGTTATAACTTGTCTTTGTGCTGTTCCTGTGGAATTGCTGCTATCCCTCCCCTTAGCAATTGCCTTTGAATGTGTCCTCTTCATAATGAAGACTGATAACCCAGAGCTGCCTGTCAAACCTCGGCAGCTCTGTTTGTAGAGACTTGCAATTAAAAATGGATCTCATATATAATTAAAAAGGATCACGTAGGCTTTGCGCCTTGCATTCAAGAATAAAGAGGCTGCCATCTAGGAATCCAGGCAGAAAATGGAGATGCTGACAGCCTGCTCCTACTTTTATGCTAATTGCTAATCATCTGCTTTGTTCAGTGTAACGCAGCAAGGATTGTGTTCATGTCGTGAGCAATGTAGCCATTTCACTCCATGGAAGTGTTTCCCAGTAGCATCCCATGGGCAATTCAGAGGATACTGAATGCCCAGCTGTGAGTTTGTCACCTTGTAAAAGCCAGAAACTTGTGGAAGAAGGAGAGGAATCATTACAACCCAGAAATGGTGCAGGTTCACGTGGCTGTGTTGTGGCTGCTTTGGCCCATGGAGGTGCAGCTGTGTATCAACTGGTCCCTTTTACTGTATTTGAGGTGCAGCAAGAAAAAGATGATGTTCAGACTTCTTTGCAGTGTGTTTTTTGTCTGGCAACCAAATCTTTGTAAAAAGCAAGTGCTGAAAATGTCTGTAGCGTGTGCTCAAGCTTGGGGACATCTACAAATGTGTATGTAGAAGTGCGAGTATATGGAGCTGGTTTGTACTGGCCAGTTGGTTTGTGTCAGCAAAGTCCTGTTAGTCTGGTCTCCCAAAAGCAGCTTTTGCATTTGGAAGACTCAGAAGTGATGAATAGATCTATACTTGCTGCTTTTTGAGAACCATGGGTTGGGTTGCTCACAGGTTCCCTGATCCCATTCTGCCGTCATTACCAGGACCTGCACATGAGAGATTTTCCAGAGAAAAGGAAGGGATAAAAGGGCTTTGAGGTGATGAATATCTGGGGTAAGGCATAGCCTGTCTCACACTCTTCCTTTTGGTTACTCAGGTTTATAACTCTTCCCAATGGTGTTCTCCAAATTGTGGATGTGCAGGAGAGCGATGCCGGGATTTACCACTGCGTGGCAACCAACGCCGCCCGAAAGCGCTACAGCAACGGTGCCTCTCTCAGCGTGGTGAAAGGTGAGGTGCTGCCAACAGCCTCTTGGGCTAGGTACAGGTCTGCCAGGTAATCATTGTGTGTGGTGGAGGAGCTGGGCTCAAATACCAGTGACCATCTCCCCTCCTGGTGTGGCTCTGCACATGGCCAGCTTTGGTTAAAACTTGCAGAAAAGGCATTTTGTGAAAGGTTTCTCTTTCTCTGACGAGATAAGGAGACAGTGTTGGGCAGACTCCTTTGTGCTCTGGGGTGATTAGAAGAGATGAGGCAGCCCATTTGCTCCTTGGGGAGGGCAGCATTTTTGGTGATGTTCTCTGCAGTGGCCTTGAATGGCAAGAGAAGCAAGGGCTGTCATGGGCAGACGAAGGTGCTTCCCAAGCAAGCAAGAGAAATAGTTGGAGGCTGGAGAAGCTGGCAGGACTGTGTTTATCCAGGTTGTCCAGCGCAGTCCAGAGAAGGCTGAGCGCAGTGACATCCAGCTTGTGTTCTGTGTCCATGTTGCTGGTGCTCTGCTGAGCTCCAGAGATCTTTATGTGGTATTTGGGAACAGCCCCAGCTGTTCTCCTGATGATACAGGCCTCTGGAGCAAGGCTTTGGGTGTGAGCTGTCCTTCACCTCCCGATCTGGGTCTCATCCTCTGAGTGAGTTTTCCTTTGTAAGGCAAGAGTGCAGCGGGCAAGTCTGGACATGAGGACATAGCTGAGAGCATGTGTGGAGTGGAGGTCTCCAGGCTCCAGCATCCTTCCCAGCACGCCTGGCTGCCTCCCCAGCTTTGTGTCATCCCTGTCCTGCAAATGGATGAACTCACCAGAGCTGGGAGTGTGACTGAGCTGTCTCTTCTCTCAGGATAGTGCCCCCTGCCACATCTGTCTCCTGTTTGTGCTGACCCCAGTGTATCTTGCAGGCAGCTTTAACTTTGGGAGCTCTGAAATCCTTCCCAGCCCCTTTTGTCTTTGTTTGGGATTGTGTTGCTTGGCATTCTGCTCCCAGTGTATTTTCCCAGCAATGGCTTTGCTGTTCATCCATCAGCAGGGAGTGTAATTAACTGTGGAGCCTGAGAACACACCTCTGATCAATGGATTGTGTCATGGAGGTAATCTGGGTGGAATCTGCAGAGAATTCGTGAGCAGTTGAATGCTCTGTATCTAATTGCCAGCCCCTGCCAGATCCTCTGTGTGTTTAATGAAGCTCAGAGCCGAGGGGAGCGCTTCTTATGGGCAGTTCCATGCTCCAGAGACAGCTCCTGTGTTGGCTCCGGTGTGCTATTGATAACTAATATTGATCAAGCTGCAAGGGTGAATTTGATGTCCTTGGCATCATAACTCATTCTGCATAATTGCATCTTGTAGCTCTGCAATGTTTAATCTGCTTTGCAAATGGAGGCAGTGGAAGAGGTTAAATGGGAAGCGTTCCTTCTGGAGCACCAGCCGGCCTGAGCAGATTTCTGCCTGGAGTTCTCACCCAAATCTCTCTTCTGCAGCACCACACCACCCGCTGGCTGCTAAAACAAATATGTGAGGTTGAGTTTTTCACCAGATTGAGCTGATAGTGATGAAAAACATGCCTGTTAAATCTCTGGGGTTTTTTATAATTGGGGAGAAGTATCTCCGAGACAGATGGGAAACTGCAGTGACCTGTGTAGGCTGTAAACTCCTCCATGAGTGACTGGCATGGTATTGGTCCTTTTTGTTTGAGCACTTCACCATCAGAGCACATTTTTGGATGTGTGGACTGGCTTGAGGAGTCTTTTCCACCCTGTTCAGAAGCAGCTGGTAATAGTTGGAGTGAACTGGTCAGGCAGAAATCCTTTCCTGATTGTGAAAAATAAAACCAAACTAAACCAAAACAAAGAATTCTAGGAAAAAAACCCAAAATAAACTGAAAAGCAGACAACAAAAGAACAATAAAATGAAATACATCTATTTAGTATTGCTTATTTGGAAATTTCAGAGACCAAACTCCTGTGTCTGCAGACAGGAGCAACTAAACTGCTTCTTCCCTCCCTGCTCCTGGCTAGGGACTCCTCTGTATCAAGATAAGGTGACAGTCCAGCCTTTCAGTCCCACTGCACTGCCAGGGCCCCTGGAAAAGGTTTGTGCAGTGGGACCTTGTGTCTTCTTACCTACTGGCAGCACTGGCAGTGCTGTGTTATGATGCTGTAGGCTGTGCTGCTGGCAGATTTTAGGGTCTTGCTGGTGACAATGCAAATGCTTCCAAGGTTCAGGCCTGGGAACTTTTTGTATTCATGCCTCTGCCTTCCAGACAGGGCTGATTTGAATGGGCTATGCATAGCAAAAGAATCAGTTTCCCTATAGCTCTTCTGCCCAGTTGTCCTGTTCCTCCCCCCTCCCTCCCTGTTCCTTTTACAATGGCTGGGAATTGTTCCCTCTCCCTTATTAAAGGCCTTTTTCCAGTAAAAACAGCAATTAACATGACCCCTTTCTGTCATATCTGCACAGCCTGAAAACCCCAGAAGTGTCATTTCCCTGAGCAGTGTGACTTCCCCATCCTGGGGGGAATTTGGGCTGTGCTGTGTGTCCGTGGCTGAGCACATGCTGGCCGTCACCAGGCAGGGCAGGAGCGGCGGGGCTGCAGATGTTTTGGCTGTGCAGACTTCATGGTGCAAATTTCCAGACCTTCCCTGGGGAAGCGGCATTTGGAGCTGGAAGGGAAGAGAGCAGACGGGACAGCGGGATACAGTCACACAGCCCTGAAACAGAGCCTGCTGCTGAAATGGGGATAGCTTGGATTTTCCCCTTGGATCTCCGCTGCTTCCCAGTGGACGGAGTGCCAAACACATCTGACAGGTCTGTCCTTTCACCCCTCACCTGGACAGATGATGAATGAACACTGTGTCTCTCTCTCTCTGCCAAAAAGGACATTAGGAGCTGGCTGTGGGATGCTTTCCCAAGCTCCAGCTGTGCATGCTGCCTTTCCTTGAGGTCAGCGGTGTCTTGTTCCTTGTAGCTCCTTATTCTGGAAGCAGGCTCTGGAGCCCTACTCTGAACTTGTAGATAAAGAACTAATTCCTTGTGTGTCCTGGTCATGTTCCCAGGTTCTTGACATACACACGGAAGTGTTGCCATGCTTCATAAAACAGCTCTCAAGAGTAGCAAGAAGGGCTTGGGGAACATGATGTGTGATCTCAGCAAGTCACTTTGCCTGTCGCTTCGCTTTCCCCCTCACGCCTGCTCTTTGTTTTTGTGAGAATAGGGACTCTCTCTTGCTGTGTGTTTGCCCCACAGCTGGCACAGTGTAGCACAAATAACAGTCAGAAGCTGTACTGCTGCAAGAACACTAAACTTTTACAAAGATTTGATCTATTCTGTTTTTAAATGTCACAAGGAGTGTGACTTGCCCTAATTTCCATTCCATCTTCTCCATTGAATGAATGCTGGGATCTCTCTTCTCCACAGCTAACCCAAATTTCCCTTCCCTGCAATTCATCCTATTAGTTTTAGTTCAAAGCATTGGGAATCTTGAAAAAATTGTCATTCCTCCTTATTTTTTAATCCATTTGAGTAAGTATAAGCAGTATGATGTCTCCCAAGTGACCTAAAGAAAGTTTAAAATCTTGGCAATTTTAGTATAGAATAGTTTTCTCCCACTAGAGTGGGAGAAACAAATTTGAAATCCTGACCCCAGAGCTCCTTCATGTAGATCTCAGTGTTTATGTCTTTTCATGTTTATTGGTTATTGCAGAAAGCTTGTCAAAGCATGGTCCTGTGAGCCAGGACTCCTGTCATCTCTCTCACTCTCTGTTGTTGGGCTGCAGAGGAGAATCAGTTCCTCAACATTTAAATTTCTGTAAATAGGGATAATGTAATAAATAGCCTTGGAGTTGCCCTTTTGGAAGGGATGGATCACTCTGGAGAATGATTATGGGCATTTGGTGCTGGAGGGCATCTAGGGGCACATATGGAGAGAGGTGTGGACATGTATCTCAGTGTGGGTCTGGGATTTCCCCTCCTCATGTCCTCTGGACACTGTTCCTGATCTGTGCATGTGGGGTGGCCATGACTGCTGTGACATGTATGTGAAAAACCTTTGCCTTAAACCAGACTAGCAAGAACCAGAATCTCCCTGTGCTGCAGTAATGCAGGAATTGGAGAACAGAGCAGGGTGATGGGTGGAGGTCTGGGCTGAGCGAGCCACGGAGGAGTCTCCCAGCAGCTGAGCACATCCCCCGCGAGCTGGGATTTAGTGCCGTGTTATTAGAGATGACACTGCGAGATTGCCGTTGGCAGAACATCATTTACGCTGACAGTTGTAGCAGCTTGCTGCAGCAGTGTCCCAGGAAATGGATTTTTCAGCCAAATATTTGTATGAATGTGATAACAGGGACAGAGCTTGGAGGCAGCTGAAGCACCTTCAGGTTTTTTTTTCTTTTGGTGTTTGTGCTGCAGTGGCTTGCAGGTACCAACACAGAGCCTGGGATGGGGGTGGTTCCTGCTCCAAAGGGCTGTAGGAAAATACAGTTCTTCACTGGGATGAGCTTTAGGAATGAAGGGGAAGGTGGTGATGAAGTGAGCAACACTCTCAGTTGGCCACCACCTCGCAGAAACAGACGTGCTGTTACCACAAGTGGATTTTCAGTCCCTGCATGTGCGAATGACGTGCTGGATGCTGGCTTGGCACTCAGCCTGAGCCCTGGCCACGTGCTCTGCTCCCCTCGCGGCTTCCAACACAGGTACTGGGCAGCCAGGGGACAGAGAACTTTGGATTTGAGTCACTGCTGCTCTGGGCTGACCTCCCTGTCTGCAGCTGAGCATTGATCCTGTGTGTGCTGCATCAGCAGTGAAGGGCAGTATTAACCAGAGTGGAGGGGACGGTCCCATCTGGATTAGGGTGGTCTTCCTCCAGCAGGAGCTCGTTGCAGAGGCAGCAGGGCCCTGTGTGGCTGTGGGGGCAGAGCTATCCACAGCTGTGTGTGGGTATGGCATACTTCTTCTGGGAGGCATGAGTTGTGGGAATGTATAGGGAGAGAAAGTGTGGGGTGCGATAACACAGTTGCATTTTTGCCGTGAGTTGTTGGCATAATCAGCAAGTGATGCATCACCTCTGGACAAAGAGACATCCCAGTTCCAGCCTGCAATTGCCATGTTCCTGTTCCCTGTGCCTCCTGTGCCCGACACAACTGTCACTTTTCCCTCTCTCCTTTTAACATCCTTCTGTTTTTCTTTGCCCTCTGGTGTCTCACTTCACTAGCATTTAAGCAGGGAGCTGCTCTCCACTTGACATCCCAGAAGCTCAGCCATGAGGACTCTGTTTACAAGTGTTTCTCAGCTCTGGTTTCCTGGGAAGCAGGTATCTGAAGATGTTTGCATAATGCATCTGATGGATTCTCTAAAATGCTGTTGCTCCTGCCTGTGGCAGAAGGTGCTAAGCAAGCCATGGCAAGTGTGAATTCAGAGGATGGCAAGATCAATGAGGAGGTACATAACACTTCTTGCTTAATAAATAGAGCTTTGAAGCTAGAAGTGACCTTCTGCCTAACAAGCTGTAAATTTTAACTCCATCTCACTTTACTGAGCCTGTCGCTGCTGGTGGGGTTCAAGCACATGTGGAACAGTATTGAGCCCATAGATATTGGGTGAAATTTGTGAAAGGCTGCTGCAGACTTGTGTCAGGCACCCATCCAGCCACACAGCTCTGCTTGGCTGGGGTTCCTACAGGGCCAAGACGCATCACACCCTTCAGATCTCTGAGGGAAAGCTGCTCATAGCTCCAGTGTCAGCAGCCTGCTCTGGGAGCCCAAGGGGAGTTCCAGCTCAGCTGTCTGTGAAGTTCCGTGGGGCTATGATATGCCACACTCCTGACAGCTCCAGCAGCCTGCAGTGACAGAGGGTTTGATACAAAGTGCAGAGCCCTCACCTCCCATTAAGCACAGCAGCTAAGCCCGGGGATGGCACCGAAGTGAGTGGCAACAGAGGTGTCAAGGATAATAGAGCAGAACAAGGGATGTACAGCTGGGAATAGGTGAGCTGTTTCCAGGTCCTAAGGGGAAACTGGTCTAATCCACATGCAGTGGTAGCTGTGCATGATGTTTAGAGCTGTCAGATGTGGCCAGGCTCATGTGTTACTCTGCCTTCAGCTCCTGCAGACAAGGGCTGTCTGGATTCAGGCATGGTTTGTGGTCCTCTGGTGTTCTCCACATGCATCTCTTACTAATTCAGGTCTGCTGCACTTTTGAGGCTTCCTGAAGTAACAGCTGGTGTTTGGTAAGGCTTAGACTGAAGCAGGGTTTAAGCAGTAGGCTCCATTCAGTTCTCCTCAGAGTCCTTTGGTGGTGGTGCAGTCCTCTGGTGCATCAGCACAGCTGCATTACAGGGATCACACTAGCCTGTCCTGGAGGGTGTGGGACAGGCTATGTCTGCATGGGGAGGCTGGAAGGGAACTAGGAATAGAGACCATAATTAGGTCAGCAGCTTGCAGTGGGCTGCAGGACAGGAAGGTTGGGATGGTTGGGCTCCTGATGACACTAGTTAATTATTAATCATTGGAGTTACAGCTGTGCCTTAGCAGCTCTCTGAGGTCGAGGGCTGGCATTGCCCTCTGGCACTGACAGCATCCAGCAGCTAGAGTTGGAAGTGTCTGGAGGCATAGCAAAGCTCATGGTGGTGTCTTAATTCCGTTACTTCTGACACGAGACAGACATGTCCCTGTCTCCAAGACCCAGCAGTACCTACAGGGGTGCTGAGGAACAGGAATGGGAGGAGTGAGCCTGAGTCACAGGGGAGGCTGAGTCAGGAGCAGAGCTGGGCTGCTCCGAGCCCTCACTTGGATATCTTGGATGCTAGGGATTGCTCAGAACACAGCTGGGAGTTTGCCTTCAGTATCAGAGATGTTCTTGCCCAACTCTGTTTCTGATGCAGCCAGGGGGCAATGCCAAGTGGATTGTGGACAAGAATGAGGAGCAGGAAGAGAGAGGAAGCATGGGATAAGGAGGGGCAGGTGGTGTTATCAAACGCTGTCTTAATGCACGGCCTTACATCGGGGTGCTCTGTGGCACCCAGCAAGTGTCCAGCCAAAGGGCTTTGACAGAATCTGTGGATATCAGCAATGATCTTTCCCTATGGGAAGCCAGCTTTTCTTCTGGACTTTTCCTAGAAAAACAGATTTGTATTGTCCTGAGTGAATGCAGATGCATCCATCTGCTTTTAGTTCTCTCCCTTCCAAGTTGGCAGTCTCAGTTTGCTGCCAGACTGTGTTACTGTGGGCTCCCAGCATGTTGTGTGTTTGCAGCGTCACTTGTGGGAAGCATTCTGTGTACCTGGCATCAGGGAGACCCCGCAAGATCCCTTCCCAAAATGTTCCTCTTTTCAAAGCTGCTCGGGATGGTGGATGGCTACTCTGGCAGAGGGAATGGAGCAGAGCAGGAGCCGTGGACACAGAGGAGGCAGGTTGTGCCCTCCTGCACAGTCCAGGGCCTCTAGCCTCATCCATCTCTGCTGTTGCTGGATGTGCCTGAATTGCAGATGGATCTGATATTACAAATAAATCTGAATTGCAAATAGATCTGATGAAATAGGTGTCAGCCCCTGGGAAACATCAGCCTCAGAGCACAAGGAGGAAGTGACTGGAGTGAAATGGCTCCAGTCACTGAGGCAAGGTGAGGAAGGAGGAGTTTCAGGGTGACTTGTGAGCCAAAATGGTCTTCTGTTGACCTTGTCTCTGTGTCCTCTGCAAGAGGTAAGAAAAAAAGGCATTATGGCTTTTTTTTTTTCCTCCTTGGAGGTTCCTCGTTTATCAGTCTGGAAGGTGGTGTGCTGCTCTAGGATAATGACAAAGAGAGCTGGTGTGATGATGGCATGAGGATGTTCCCACTGAATCCTAGAGGCTGGCAAGCTTATGTCCCCAGGGCCACCTCATGTTTACTGATTCGGGGGGGTGTTTATATTTAAGTCATGGATACTGTGGCATTTGTTAAGGGTCTTCTGATGCTCTCTGGCTATTACTTTTGCACCTACACTTCTGTGAATAGCTGTATTATAAACTGTGGGCAGATGGAGTCCCAGAGACGCTGAGAGATGTACCCAGAGCAGCACAGTGAGTTAGTGACAGAGACCATGGGAGACTGTCTTGAACCACTGGCCCAGAAGCTGGGACATCATTCTGACTGATTGTCAGCTGTGGGGCATTCCTGGTGTACTGTGGAGGTTTCTGTGGCAGTGGTGACTTTACAAAACAGCCCCTTGCAGCCCTTGTTTTTCTAGTCCCTGGGTTTGGCAGCTGCGTGGGAATGGCTGGAACTTGTAGTGCTTTAAGGGCTCAGCTTGAGCAACATAAGCTATCCAGGTCTTAGGGTCAGGGCAGGGAGGCTGCTCTGCTATTCTCCACACAGAGACACTGCGATGCCTCTGCTCCTTTCTTCACTTCTCCTTGTTGGCCTCTCACCTGATCTAGAGGCTCAACTCCCTCTATACACTGAGTAACTTTCTTATAGGGAATTTGTTTGCACAGAAGTCTATGAAAATGTGCCAAGAGAGGCTTATTAATCGGTAGTTGCTATCTAAAATGATGACACTGTCAATGCTGCTCCAACACAGTCTTTCTGTTAGGTCTCAGCATCCACTGTGCCCTGAGCTTGGGCTTCCTATTGCCTCTGCCACATTCCAGCTCCATGGGCTGCTGCTTCTGCCTCCCAGAAACTCTCTGTGATGTATCTTCAGGCTTCTGAGGATTGAGATGCCTGAAGGCCTGAGGTGTCCAACCCTTTGGCCTGTGGCAGAAGCCAGAAGAGCCCCAGTTCTCAGAGCTCTGTGCAGCGGGGCTGCCTGGCCGCAGCTGCCGGCACAGCCCCTCCTGTTTATTTTGCCTGGCTCTGGCTCGGAGCGGTGCAAATGGAGGCGCTTCCAAGCGCTCTGGGGAAGCGAGCAGGAATGCGTCGTGCAGTCTGGCTGGCTCCCGTCCCTTTTGGCGTGATGAGGAGCGGTTCCAAATGCATGTACGCAAACAGAGAGCCAATGTTGACAGCTTTACAAGAGCTGGAGTGGTGGGCAAAGCACACTCCGACTGCTTTGCAGCAGAGCTAAATGTACCCTGGATGTACAAAACTCCATAGCCTGAAGGATCAAGGAAGAGCCCCCCTAAAAATCCAAAGCAATTTCTGGAAACCTGCCACTCTTCCGGGGCTTCTGGTTACAGAGAGTTCAGGGTGTCAGCTTGTGGCTGAGCTAGTACATTAATGGATTTAATTTCTGAGCTGAAATCTGTCAGCTGTATAAAGAAGTTGAGAGGAATGAAAGAGGACTGCCTGATGGCCCCTTCGCCTGTCTGGACTGGGATCCATGTGTTCCCAGAGCTTCCAGACACAGGCGTGGAACTGGGGAAAATGTTGGACAGGCTGTTTCTCAAGCCAAATGAGAAGCTGTTTTTAGAGCAGCTTCTCCTAACACACTCTGTGGAGAGACCCCAGAAGCTGTGGCAGGTGGTGGTCTGAGGAGTGCATCCAGGTAGTAAATGGACACTCCTTATCCAAACTAATTAACCTCTCTTTTTTTAATCAGAGAAGTGTAATCTGTTAAATTCTCTGTTTTTCACTTATATGCAAACAGCAGAGGAGCTGCTGTTTTGTAACATGTAGGTTGGACCGTGTATTTTAAGATCTGTTTGCTGACTTATTTGTTGGGGGATTTTGGGATCATAGTTTGAGATACAAGCGCTATGTGTGGAGGTCTTTTAATAGCACTAAAAAATGATTGAACTTCTATGTTTTAATCCCACATGCTTCTTTGTGTGCTGCTTTAAAGATGATAGGATATGTCACTGCTCTGCTGCAGCACCATCTTAGTAAGGAGGACGAGAGACTCCAAAGAGAGACATTCTAAAACATGGAGATAAATTCTTCCCTAATCAGCTTTTCAGTTCAGTGTTTGCATTGACAAATGCATAATTGCTTACAAAACATTTGGAAGACATGAGGTAAAAAGACAATACAAAACTGATTTATTGAGCTCATCTGTATTGTTGGGCAGAAATACACTGAGCAATGGAAGCCAAGTTCCTTTTCAACCTCCCTTCCTGGACGACTGGGGTGCTAACCCAGACACTCCACAGGTGCCTGGGAAGGGAAAAGAAAGGAGCATTTCTGTGAGTGCTGGTGCTGACACATTGTAATGAGACAACCTCTGCAGTCCCAGTACCAAAGCGCTATCTGTGCTGTGGTTTCTGCTGAGATACACACCTAAAAGATCCTGCAGGGCTTGGGAACCAAAGGCTGCAGAGGAGGAGTTCTGAGAACACTGAAGTTGGGGAATTGAGTCCGTAATCTTGTAACCAAAAGTCATCCCATCCTTCAATGACAGGAAAACAGAACTTGGATCCAAACTGCCACAGGCACTGATGTAGCAAAGGTGGGAGAAAAACTCCAAAAAGTAAGTGGTAAGTTTCAGAAAGGATATGTGCTTGCATTTGGGGATAAGAGGAGGCAGTTTTTGACTTAGGACACTTGGGAACCCCTGATTTAGGGTGTTAAAAGGGCACCATTCACCTTCTCTAGTCACTTATGAAAAGTCCCTTGTGCCAGTTCTTTTTGCTTTCCTGTTTACAAAGCTGCGCCTTGCCATTTTCAGGTGAGAACAGTTAGAAAAGAAGAAATGCATATTACAAAACGTGCTCAGGTGTGAGATCTGACATTGTTTATATTGCCCCAAAAGGAAATATTACATGTGTTTGCATACAACTGGGCAAGAGTCTTGCCTAGAGATTTAACATGCTAGTTATCCTGTCCTGAAGTAGAAATAAATTACAGATAAATTTTCAGGGCAGTGTAAAGGGAGGAAAAAGGCAGATCTGGAGGATGTTTTTCCCCTCCACAGTTGCTGTCAGCTTCTTCCCTAGCAGTCCAGGAGGTCTGTGAGTTATCCAAGAAAAGGGAGAGAGCTGGGGACTGGGAGTAGGACATGCTCTGCAAACACAGCGCCCGCATTTTTGAAGGTGTGTGCTTTGCAATGGGTAATTTGCTCCTTTATTGTCTGCAGAATAACAGCAGTGACAGCATTGACTTTCTTTAATGAACAGCTGCTCAGTGCTAGGATCTATTCCCGGAGGAGGCTCGCAGGGATGAATAAGGTTTCATGCTCCTCCTCCAGAGAGGGTGAGAAAGTTCGCAGAACAGAAGATTGTTGCTTGATTGTCAGAGATCTCCAAATCTTGACCTGCTGAGAGCTGAGAGCTGAATGTGTCGCCATGCAAGTCATGTTTAACCTTCCAGCACTTTTGCCAAGGCAGGGTGTTCATGGAATTGGGAGAGAGGTGTTAGTTCCCATCCAAGAAGTCATCCTCTTGTCACTGCAAACGACCATCACAAATTGGCTGAACAAAAAGCATTTTCCTCCTGTTGCACTGTCTGAATTCTTTGCTGATACTCTGCACTAACAAGAGCAGGGAGGCGGGAGAGGATCGCTCTTGAATTATGGATGCATTAGAGGCAGAGCCAAGTTATGAGCTCTTGGAGCTGGAAATCACTGATGGATGTTATAACTCAAGCCATAAGCTCAAATAAACATTTTGAGCTTTGTCCCAGTCAGCTCCCCTTGGTGCCCCCCTTGACATCCCTGCTCAGAGTTCACCTTCACTGTGAAATGACACAAATGGATTTGCAGAGATTGGGCAGCCTCAGGAGTGTGCTGAGGTGTGTCTGGCCACTCACTCACAGGTTCCCTGTGCTCCCCTCCCCTCCTGCTTTTTGATTTATGACACACATCATCATAACTACTTTGTTGTATTTCCTCTGTGCCTGCTCTGAACCCAGCTCCAGGCACTGGGGGATGCCTGTGATAGCAGTGGTACAACAAAGTGGAGCACCCAGGTTTGGCCTGACTCCCCTGTGTCATGACAGGAAAGTAGAAAAACACATAAACTGAGAAGTGCTCTGTAGTGAGTCGTTTGGAAACAGTAAACTGCAGGCAATATTTTGAAATATTTCTGCAGCTGATCAGTAAGTCTGGGCTCTTGGTTTGTGGTAGCACCTTTGTTGTCTCCCTGTGCAGGGGTTAACCAACTGTGCAGGAAGAGAGCTGCCTTCTCAAACTCTTTCAGTGCCCTGAATTCCCCTCAGTTTTTCCCTTCAGAATTTCCCTCAGTTCTGTGCACTCCTCCCAGTGATTCCAGAGCTATTCCTGGCTCCCCATATGTGTTTTTTCCAGTAAAAGAGGGTAGAATTGATCCATCTGATTCAGAAGAGCAGAAAGTCCACAAAGGCCTCAATGATGGAGAGATTTGATGTGAATCCATGGGTTGTGCCTTGGGCTGTGCAAAGCTTTTGCCTGGAGCAGCTCTGCTGCTTGGAGAGACAAAACAAAGCTGGCAGAGGGGGAGAAATCTCAAAGCCCAAGTTTTAAATAGCAGCTCTGTGAAAGCTTTTAATGCCCCAGAGCAGCCAGCATGGTGCAGGTGCATTCAGTGACCTGTTTTGTTCAGGCAGTGAAAGATGTCTTGGAAACTGCAGCTCTTTTTTTCCTTTGGTTCTGACAATATTCCCTCTTGACCTGAAATTGTCTTAATGGTAGTGGAGACAAAAAGCCTCACGTTGGTTTTACTCTTTGATGTGTGTTGGAATCCCCTGTGTGGAAGTTTTCCTGGTTAGCTGAGTACTGTTCTTGGGAACTCCTCAATGAAACACAGTTTGTAGGGGTGAACTTGTGATCCATTGTGTCCCACTAGCCTAGAGAGGTGGCAAGGGGAAAATGTGCTCCAAAGGGGCTCAGTGTGAAGAGAAACTTGACTTGTGGACTTGCTCTGAGGGACCTACAATGGAATACAAAGCTGGAGGGAAATGTGTTTGTGTGTGCAAGAAGTGTAAGGGGCATTCATCCATGCACACGCCCAGGAATGCACTGAGAAAGCAAGCAGAACTGTTTATGTTTGTAATATAATTTTCAGTAATAATCAGATATGGGGCCTGAACTAATATGTTTTCCCAATAGTTTTTCAAGGCTGAAACTAAGGTAAAGCCCCTCTCATAGTGACTGACAGCACTGCCAGGCAGCTGTCAGGGACCAAGTGATACAGGACTAGTGCCTTTAGGTGAAGCTTCTATAACCTGTAAAGTGCCTTTGCCAGTCAACACCTGGGGCCATGCACCTGATGGAACAGATGAGTGTTTAAGTCAGGTTTGAGCAGCTTTCTCTGCTCTAAGCTTGGTAGAGAAAGCTGCTTGGAAATCTGGCAGGGAATACATTACCATCTGGCTGGTGTTATTTTTTTGACTCTAGATTTATTTTTTCCCTCAGCAGTGCAGAAAAAGACAGCTTTTTGCACACAGACGTGCCTCAGCCATGTCCTGCCCAGCAGGTATGTGGCAGCCAGTGGTGCTGGGTAAAGAATGTCACTCCCAGAGTAGGCTGGACGTCCTGCCATGGCTGTTCCTGCTCCCAGGATATGTGGTGTCAGCTGCTGCCCTTCTCCTTTTCATCAGAAGCTGCTGTGGTCTTGCAGGCAGTGATTGGTGTCCAGAGTAGGCAGATTGGGCTTGCTGAGCCCGGTGCAGGGTGAGCTGAGCCTGAGCCTGGGCTTTGTGGAGATGTGTGACCACATCCAGCCCTGCTAAGCACAGAGCAGCTCCTCACCTGGTTCCTGTGTACCACTTTCCCCAGCTCACTCATCACAACTCATTGGGTTCTCCAGTGTCTTTCCAGCACTGTGGCCTTCCCTTCAATGGGTGTTGTAAAATCCTTTGCCTTTGTTTCTGATGCTTTTTCATGTGTTTCCTTCCAAATCCTGGCTGGAAAGCTCTTTCTCCTTGTTCTCTCTCCAATGTTGCCTCATCCCTCTGTGCTGTATGGGGTAGAGACCTTGCATTAACAATGTGCAGAGCAGCCTCACCCATCAAGCTGGGCCTCAGTGGAGTCCCTGTGTTCAGTTCTTGTGCAGGGCTAATGATTACTTGTGGATTTTAGTGCTTTGTTGAACTAGAGCTGGAGTTAAAAGAAAGCTGCTGTTGCAGAGAGCCTTGTTTCTCTGATCCTTGAGCTTACATGCCTGGAGTGGAAGCTCTCGTGCTGGTTTTTGCATTAAGCCCATTTTCTGTCTCAGTAGTTCAGAGTGACCAGGATTTTGATCTGATTGTCAGTGAGTTCTCAGAATCCATATCTGCTGAGCTTTCTTCCTGTTCCTGTGCTGTCCCCCACGTTGTCCTGCTGCAGCCAGGTGTGTTGGCTGTGAGGCTGAAGGTGTCTGTGGACACGGACGATGGGAGCAGCAGCGGATGTGACGGAGCAAAGTCCTGGCCAGCCCAGAAGGAGACTGAGTTTGCCTGTCCACACCAACTCCTCTGTGTAGGGTGCTTGTTCCACTGGAAGGAGGACAACTGGCCTGGATCTTCCCTGCCCCAGGGCAGCTCCTCTTGCTGGTGTTTGCCCAGGGCTGGGATTGCACATCAGTGTGGTCCAGCCAGTGCCCCAGGTCAGGCACTGTGGGCGCTCCTTGGTCTCTGCTTCCATCTGCTGGACAAGCACTGGCTCCTGCTCACTCTCAGATTCCCTTGGTGCCTCAGGGATTCTGCTGGCTCCTTTTGACTGTGCTCACGTAATTCTAGAGATGGAAATCCCTTTCACGCACGTATGGACTGCGAGAACATTTCAGCGTGGAACCAATGCTTTGGCAAGACTGCCCTGCTTAGATTGCCTGGCACCGAGCCTGGGGCTGGGCTGAGCACAGCACATTCAGTGCAGCCCTGTGTGGCCTCCTGCCATGCAGGCAGCTCTGCCTGTGAGGCTGAAGTTCCTCTGGTTTATATCCCCAAGGAATTCAGATATGAGTGAGTTGTTTGGCTGCCACATGAATGGCCAGTGAGGGTCTCCAGAAGTGACCAGAGCAGGTGCTAGAAGACAGCATGTAAAGAAACTGGGCAGGGAGGACATGGTGCTTTCCTTGGACATCTCCCTCAGCATCTGACAATCAGAGTCCCAGTCAGAGTATCCCAGTCAGGAACATTTTGGGCTGGGGACTGTGATGAGACTATATTTAACAGTCCTGGTAAATGTGTCCTTTTTGAGCTTGTCTGAATCTCTTGGGTTTTGAACTCTGCAGCATCTTGATACACTCAGTTCAGAGAGGTCCTGCTTTATTTGTTTGAGAGCTGCTGCTAATAACTTTCATTGCAGGCCTAAGTGTTACCGGTACTACGTGACTCCTCCACAGTTATTTCTCCCTTCATGAGGACAACAACAAAAGTGTCCCCCAGAGTTAGAGGTATTTGAGAGAGCTGGAGGAGCTGGTGAGGGTCATGAACAGTCTGGTCTGCTCAAGAGTGCTCCGATTGTTTTCATCTGACAACAGAAATTTGGCCGCTGCAAAGGCATTTCCTTAACCTTCCCTTAACCTCTACTCAGCAGTGGGCAGACACAGGCAGAAGGTTCATTTCAAGCAGAATATCCCCATCCCATTCTCAAGGCATTGTGCAATGCAGCCTGGAGACCTTCCTGTAAACCTTGCTTGATTTAAATGTTGGCTCTTGGTCTGTGCACGTTCAAGCTACACAGCACTGTCTCCTCCAGATGTGGGATGACTGATCAGTCTTTGTGCCGTCAGGTGAAGGCCAGGACGCAGCCATGACCTCTCTGTGTTGCAGTTTACAGTCCAGCATCTGGCTATTAGAATTTCTTTAGCCAAGTGACTGGGTTCTTTCTGAGCTGCTCCAATGCCTTGGTGGAGGGTGAGTGTTAGTGTTGCTCTGTTTGAGGACAGCGGTGTCTTGGTTCATCTAATGAACAAACATCTATGTAGCAACAGTTCATGAAGGTGTTGGGTTGAAATTCTACTTGTTTTCCATGTGAAAATTCCTTTTATTAGGACCCGCATGATTAGAGTAAATTTTGCTGGGCAGATTGTTTGTTTCTTTAGTAAAAATTCAACAGTCATATAAAAGCAAGACCTGTTTTTCTCCCCCAGCTGGGCCCGAGCCATTTCCACACATGGGACTGCCCAGGGAAGTGCAGCTAGGGAGCCAGGGCTCTACATTCTCTTTTTTTCTAGGAACTTTGCATCTTGGAAGGACAGACTTTTTTTTTAATTTTTGACAATAGGTTCCCAGCCATCAGGAGGAGATGTCACCATCGTTGCTGCTCCGGAGAACACCACGGTGGTGGCTGGGGAGAGCGTGGTGATGGAGTGTATGGCAGCTGCTGATCCCACCCCCTTTGTCTCCTGGATACGACAAGGTGAGTATGAGGGACAGGACTAAATTTCTGTTGTGCATAGGAACCTGTGGATGCTACATTCTAAAAATCTATTAAGAGTGGAAAAATCGGGGACAGGAAGGGTGCTGGTAACATTGATACCTAATGACACAGGTGGTGTCACAGTGTGGGGTGTCCTTGCTAGAGTGGAATTGTTAATTGAATCTTGAAGGTTACAAAGCACACAGTTCAATTTATAGCTGTTTGACCTGTGCCTGGATGCCTTTTGATCTAAATTAGTCTTTCTCATGTGAACTGGAGCAGTAAAGGTCAGGAGATGGGGTCAGGTGCCACTCCTCCCCAGGCTCCAAGGTTACTGGGGATTCTGTGGAATCTGCCATTGCTCTGGAGAAATAGCTTGTGATATCTTGTGGCATTATAAAACTTGGTAAGATCTGTTAATCCTTGGAGTGACTGGGACTGTTACTGGGAGGTTTTTGTTGAATGGAAGGATTGAGGAGCTGCTAAGGTCTCATCAGAGGTGTATGAATGAGCTGGGCTGGCAGATGTTTCCCAGGGCTGATAGCCAAAGTCATGAGTTGGATGCCACTGTCACTTTACTGAGAATCACATCCATCAGATGTGTTTCAGAGGCTCTGACTGAAGACATTCTTAGCTCAGAGGTTGATTCTCCCCTAGAAAAGGCTCTCAGTCATTTTCTTAAATCCGGGTCGCAATTTAAGACTCTTCTCCCCTGTAACCATTTATTGTGGTTGTATTTCAGCCCATATTTGTCCACAGGCGGTGATTTTAGCATAAAAAAATATTTCCTCTCCTCCACAAAAAAGGAGCAAAAAAAAACCTCAGAGGATATCACTTTGGAAATCAAGTGAGCAAGGCTTAAATGTTATGACAGAAATGTTTCTAGTTTATCCCATGCACTTGACAATTACAAATGCTCAGCATTCCCATGCTAGATCACTTACTGCTTTACTGAGAGCTGCTGATGCCCATGGTAAAGTAGATAATATTAGAGTTAATCATCATTATGAAAGTTTTTTGTAAGGAAGGAAGACAAGGGTGGAGGGGGAAGGATTGGTGAACCAGTTCTTTTCATGCTTTATTTTCAAGTGTTTGCTTGGTCCCAGTCTCCTTCCTTGTGCAGACTCTTCAATTTTAAAAGGATGGAGTAACAGTGCAAGTCGTTCTGCATTACACAAGTTTATTTCCAAGCTTTCATTAAGGAGCAGGCTGGGTTATTGGACTGTCAGTCATGTGGGGAATACCGAGGATGTACGTCCAGGTTGCCAGTTTGGCTCTTGCCAGCCTTGGTGGTGTCAGCTAATTGCTACCATCTGGAGTCAGTTTTCCAAGGAACCACTCCAGTGCAAATGGAGTGTGCAGATTGTGTGCTCTGAGTATGCAGCCACTGAACTGTGAGGCCATCTGAAGACCTCCAAAATGCAGGGAGGGGTCAGAGGATCTGCTCTCAGCCACATTCCCTGCTGATGGTGCTAAGTCAGTGCAGCTGTTCACAGTGGAGGTTTGTTCTGCATGAGCTCCAGGCTCAGCTGAAGCTGGAGAGGTAGAGGCAGGCAGTGCTCAAGAGGTGCCTCTGCAGGTGGAGGGCAACAAGGTGTGGTGGTGCACAGGTACTCCACAAATTGGCTGGTTCTCCCAGTCTGCAGACTTGTGCCAGACCTCCTACCCAAGCCTTTCCTCAGCTTGTCCCCAGCTCTTGGCTTTGTCTCTCATATGCTCTCAGAGGTACCAATGCCATATCCCTGAGTTTCTCACCTCAGAGCGATGCTGAGAATATGCAGTGCCCAGCACCAGCCTCTCCCCTGTCTGTGATGCTGAGGAGCCCAGGGCTACTTGAAGTTGTAGAAGGACATCTTGGCTTCTGGCCAGTGATACGGAGCTGCCCTTTCCTCCTTCCCTACTCAACAGTGCTGAGCACCCAGCCTGGAGAATGGGGAGAAGGCAGCTCATGGCCCATGTCTCTGACTTAAACACCAGAGTTCCAGGGGGCACCAGGTGTTTTTCTGACACCTCACAGCCAAGCTGTGAACAAGGAGTGGATCAGGAAGCTCAGTAAATTTGGGTTCACATCCAGGACACAGAGTAGGAGCCCCTGAGTTGTCAGTGATTCAACAGTCTTGCTGACAATGCCTGAATGAGTGTCTGTGCTCATGATAGGGGTCAACAGGCAGATCCAGCAGCTTTTCCAAACCATGTGTTAGCACAGCTTTCCCTTGATTGTGCTATTCCTAGGACTCTCATTGCAGGCACACTCTAAGCATCAAAGATTGTTTTGATTCAAAGCAGAACTTTTTGGATTATTACAGGCTAAACTAAACCTTGAGCCAGTGTTGCCTTGAGCTGGCTGTCAAGCACTGAGGAGTGTCCCAGCAGGAATCTTTTTCTGTGCTGGGATTTGGGGGTCTCTCCACTCCCCAGCTGCGATCCTGGAATTGTTTACAAGCCCTCATAAAGGGCAGCCTGGGGCTCCCTCCCACATTTGTTCACGTTTCTTCCTGCAGATGGAAAGTCCATTTCCACAGATGTGATTGTGCTGGGCCGGACAAATCTCCTCATTCCTTCCAGCCAGCCCCATCACTCTGGGGTGTACGTCTGCCGAGCCAACAAACCCCAAACCCGGCAGTTCGTTACTGCCGCAGCTGAGCTCCGCATCCTCGGTGAGTAGAGAGTAGGCAAATCCTCAGGTACAAATGCTGACCAGCATGCTGTGGATTGCATGGATCAACATCCAGGAGATCCCCAAGGGTTTGTGGTCTTTGTGGCCCATGCTGGGTAAAATGGGAGCCAGGTTAGAGCCAGGAGGCCCGAGCTGGGATAGCTCTTAGTGGGAGTGTCACCTCTTTAATTTGGGGTTTAGTTCCTGGTATTTACTGAACCATTTTATGCCTTATTCTTGTTCTCCAGGGTTCCCCCTTGGAAATCTCTATCAGCAATTAACTTTCAGTATCCTGGAAGCCAGCAGGGAGAACAGCCTAGGATCAGGGAATGCAGCACATGATTGATACAGAATTTATTTTTCTTTTGGACAGAGTCTAAATTAAGCCTCTAGAGTCTGCCTGGCAAATCCCATCTTGTAAGCAAAGCTGCTACTGAATAAAACATAGCACTGAGTGGGGAGGAGAAGGGATTTGCTTTGCTATCTTTTCCTCCTCCTTCCTGCATTAATTTTTCCTCTCTCCTCCCAGCTACTCCCAGCATCTCCCAGGCTCCTGAAACCATCTCCCGCACCCGAGCCAGCACCGCCAGGTTTGTGTGCAAGGCAGAGGGAGAGCCAGCCCCCACCATCCACTGGCTGAAGAACGGGGAGCCCATCCTCTCCAACGGGCGCGTGAAGGTGCAGAGCAGCGGCAGCCTCGTCATCAACCAGATCGGCCTGGAGGATGCTGGCTACTACCAGTGTGTGGCTGAGAACAGCCTGGGCATGGCCTGTGCCACCGCCAAGCTCTCGGTGATCGTGCGGGAGGGTTTGCCCAGTGCTCCCAAGAAGGTCTCAGCCGTGTCCCTCTCCAGCACCACTGTCCTCGTGTCCTGGGAGCGGCCGGAGCACAACAGCGAGCAGATCATCGGCTTCTCCTTGCACTACCAGCGGGCTGTGGGTAGGTGTCACCTCCCTGAGCAGCACAGCTGTGTCAAAGGTACAAGGCACAGGTTGACCTTCTTCCCCAGCTAGTGACAAGTGTGAGGCAATTTCCTTTCCATTGCAGGTAAAGGAATTTTCTCCTGTAATTGGTATCAGCCAGTGATAGTGCCTGTGGATTAGCCAATATATTCCAAATTCATGGTTGCCAGTAGTGTGTCCACATAGCTGAGTTGTCTGGATTCTATGGGACCAGGCACTGCTGATTGTATACATATTGATTTTGTATCCAAAGATTGTGATTTCTAAGTGATTCTAACCAGCTGCATTGTATACAGGGGGAATCACTAAATTTTCTACACCCAGAATCTGAAGTGAGGCACTGGCTGTCTTGGAGTCTGTCTTCCCAAACAGCCAGCAAGTCAATGCTCCTGCTGAACTGTTGTCAGAGCTCCTCTGAAAATTAAACTGGTAATTGCAGCTGCTTCACCATGGATTAAGGAATTTGAGTCAAAATGGAGACATTAACGTGGAGGCATTGGATTTCTGCCCAAAAAGCTCATATAAAATATGAGACTGTACAGGTGCTGGGGAAACTGGAGAAGATATAGTGATTTTTGAAGTGAATTTGGTCTGCAGACCTTGTGAATTAAGTGATATTTTCAGAAGTATCTCGGCAGTTCACTGACCTGCTGATCAGTGTTTCCTTGGCTCTAGGAACAGATAATGTGGAATACCAGTTTGCTGTCAATAACGACACAACTGAGCTGCAAGTCAAGGATCTGGAACCAAACACCAACTATGTCTTCTATGTGGTTGCATATTCCCAGCTTGGAGCCAGCCGGACGTCCTCTTCCATCGTTGTCCAGACCCTGGAGGATGGTGCGTGGAATTAGATGGGTACTGGTGCCTAGGAAATGTTCTTGACCTGGTTCATGGTGAGCACTGAATGTGCTACAGAGTGTGGTAGCAGCTCCGAGAAACCTAAACCTGCATCCTGGTCTCATCATCAGTTTGGGTGATGAAGGGTATGAAAATACCCTGGTTGATGGTGGGGCCCATGAGAATCATTTGGGAATTGCAGTCAGCTCCTAAGGGCTTTCACCTAACTCATGTGATACTGCTCTAAGCTTCACTCTGGGCCAGACTGAATTTCAACTCAGAAGAAACATCTATTGCAATTTGTAGGGGTGGTAGCAGCCTTGAGGTCGGACCCCTTAAGAGCCAGTAGTTTGTGTTGATTTTACCATTTATCACATAGCATTTTGTGAGCAGTAAAGGCAGACTGCCAGAAGCACAGCTGCCCAATGGGAGGCCATGCACAGCTTTCAACAGGCTGCAGGACAGAGGCAAGCAGAGATGGTTTTGGCAGACCTCATGTGCATTATGTGCTTTTAATGCTCCTGACATGGTGACCTGTGGGGTCCCATGTGTGTCTGTGAAGCCTGAAAGGCTGAGTTGAAAGCATGAAAGCTGCCTGCAGCCCAGAGCTGTGGTTCTCAAGGGAATGAGGATTCCCAGGCTGCAGTTTGGATCTGTGAGCCATTTGCTTTTGTGTCTCCTTCGTGCTCCACAGTACAGCACAAGCTGAGAGCTGGTGTGTGCCCCCCTGCCCAGTTTGCCCTGCACATGGGTCCCTGGGAGGAGTGTGACTGGGGCCAGCAGGTTATGGTCAGCCTAGAAGAGGAGCAGTCCAGCATCTCCCTTCCCCAGACACTCCTGAAGGGCTGTGGTGTGTTGGTTCCTCCAGGACAGACACCAAGTCACCAGTGGCTGTGGTAGAGCCAAGGTAGTGGCCTCTAACCAGCTCAGAAAGCTGGCAGAGATGTGTTGAGGTCTTGACTCTGGTCTTTGCTGACTTCTCTTGGTTGTTTATTCAGTTCCCAGTGCAGCCCCTCAGCTGTCCCTGTCAAGCATGACTCCTGGTGACATCCGTGTGACATGGCTGCCGCCTCCTCCCGAGCTGAGTAACGGCAAGATAACAAAGTACAAGATCGACTACTGCACCCTCAAGGAAGGTGAGGGAAACACCATCTGGGGCTTGTGTTGTCTGCTCCAGTGGTGTTAACAACCTGTGATGTGAAGGGGAAGTGGTGCGAAACTGAAATTAGGGACCCATTTTATCCAAGGGAGGAGAACCCTTTCATAGGCTGGCTCTGTCAGGTGATTATGGCAGTGCTACTTCACACCACCTCGAGGTGCCTTTTCCTGTGGTTGTGGAGGAGCTATGTCCCCAGGAGAATGGCCTGACCTGTGTTTGTGCTGTCCCAGAAATGTCTGCATGAGCAGCCCTTCACTGCCATCTGCACTGTGTTTTGGTGGAAGAGCTTTATGCTGCTTGGGGAAGAGGAGTAAATGCTTTCAATTTCCTTAAAATGGAGCCTAATCAAAGTGATCCTTGTGAAAAAAAAACCCAAATGCCCTGGCCAGGTTGTGTTGCTGTATTACTGAGTTTTATCCAATTTTATTTACATTGTCAGACACAGTAAGCAGGGTTCAGCAGGGATGGTAACATATACGTCTGCTGGATGTGGCTGTTCCAATTCCACGTGTGCTTGCTTTGCAAACTCTTCTGGGTATTTGCTCTTAAAACTGTCAAAGCTCTGCAGCTTCTCACTTCCCAGGGTCATGATTCTTCCTGAGAGAAGGATGGCGAGTGTGATGAGGTGCTGGACATGTTCCCATATATTTGAACTGGCTTAGTACTCTGTGTTGTGACTCCTGGCTCTGGTTCTTTTGCCTCGAGCCTGCACGTGGCTCAGTGGCATTGTAAAACCTTGGAAACACTTGCAGTCCAGGAATCACACTCAGCAATATGCTGTTACGTAGCAGGGACAGTGCTCCTGGCTGAGTTAATGCCAAGGGAAGTTGAAATCGAGACCTCTGTGTACTCTAAACAGGCCACATGAATCTTCAGCAAAACCAGTTAGCTTATACAGTGAAAATCCCAGGCTATTCTCAGTTTAAATTTCCTGTTACCTCTCTTATGAACTTGGGTGGGCTGAAGAGGGAGCAGTAAAACCTCTGTCTGGTGTGGATGAGGGTGTGAATTTTGCAGAAAGCAGGGCTGCTGGACAGTTCTGGTTCACATTAAGGTGAGGGTTTAAATACAGCAGTGAGAAGCATTGGAACATGCCATCAGTTCCCATTAGCTGTGCTCATGTCCCACCATCACATCATCAGAGCAAGGTTTCTGACAGCCCCCTCTGGGCAGGCTCTGTGGTGCTAAAGGCAACCTGCAATTTGGAATGTAATGAAGGGAGTTGTCAGTCAGAATATCAGCTCTGCCCAGCCTTGCAGGTTTTTTCTGGTGGCATAAGACTGCTCTGGGCAAAGCCAAGCCAGCCCAAGGCGTGCAGACGCACAGGGGGGTAACAAGGCTTGTGGCTGCTCAGCTGTACTTCCCTGTAGCTGGGAAATCTCTGTTTTCAGTGGTGTCCCCTTGCTTCCAGCAGATCAGGTCACCTCCATTGAAGTGGGTGGAAATGAGACCCAGATCACCCTGTACTCGCTCCATCCCAACAAAGTGTACAAAGTTCGGATTGCAGCCAGCACCAGTGTGGGATATGGGGCCCCTTCTGAGTGGACCCAGCATCGGACTCCTGACAGAGACAACCAGACACATGGTAGGAGGCTGGGGAATGCCTGGGATTTGGGACAGGATGTGGGGAACTTAAAGCATTTTCAGAGATACTTGCTTTCCT
The DNA here is from genome assembly GCA_013397155.1 of Irena cyanogastra. NCBI lineage: Eukaryota > Metazoa > Chordata > Aves > Passeriformes > Irenidae > Irena > Irena cyanogastra. The sequence goes on from VWZV01004334.1 coordinate 729,386, forward strand.
TTGGGAATTACAGCCAATGGTTTTGGTCAGACCAAAGTGCTCAGCAGCCCCTGTACATCTCACTGCTTGCCTGGGCAGTGGGGCTTTGCACCCTCCCTGTGCAGCTGTGAAAGTTCTTAAAAAAAAAAAAAAAAAAAAAGAAAACAAACAGAGCTCCAGATCCCAATGTTATGGCATTTGGGAGTGAATAGACAATTCTGCCAAACGGAGCTGAGCCCATGCCAGACTCCAGCAGTGGTTAAAGATGGTGATATCTCAGAACACACTGAGAAACCCCCACAGTGGCTTTGTGACATCGTTGTTTCCTGTATCATCCAGCTGGGAAAGTCAGTGGTAGAGTCTGACTGTCCCACTCTCCACTGTCAGGGAGTGGAGACATCCCACTCAGGACAGCCTTTTCCTCACACTCTTCCCTCACTACTGGGGCCTGGGAGGATTCAGTAGACCGGGGAAATGGAGACATGTGGCTCAGTCTTTTTCTCTTCTTCTTCCAGTTCCATTTGCCCCAACAGAATTAAAAGTCCGAGCGAAGATGGAGTCTCTCCTGATAACGTGGCAGCCCCCAGCAAACCATGCACAGATATCTGGCTACAAGCTGTACTACAGAGAAGTGGGCCCAGAGGAGTCCAGTGATGAGAGCCCTTTGGATGGTGCTGAAGATGAGAGCTGGGATGTAGGACCCATAAAACTAAAGAAGAAAGTGAAGCAGTACGAGCTGACTCGACTAGGTTAGCTGGCTGCATCTTCCTAGCACTTGGTGTGGAAACCCAGGGCCTGTCTCTTGCACTTTGTAGCATCCTAGGATGCTCCCAAGAGGCTCAGTTGTTTGCATGACTGGAGATACATAGGGCCAGGACCATCTGAGGTGTTTTAAGATCATCTAAAATCATTTTTGGAGTGGGGCTCTTGAGGCTTGTATTGGGCAGAGTTTAAAGCACAGAAATTTCTAATGCCAGTTTAGCAGGGATTTTAAGCAAGTTACCAATATACTTAGTATATGCTAATAAATGGTTCTTCATTAATTAGTGTTTTTATTGTGTCACTATAAAAAGTGCCAAGATTGAAATCTCCAGTCAGGACAATTATCTCTCCTTCCCTGTCTGTTTCTAAGGAGCTCAGTAATTGCATGCTGTTTGAAATCTCTCTGTATTAAAATGTAGAGATAGCATAATTCACAGCATGCTAATTTTAGTCCAGTATTCTCTTCCACATCCCACTAAGGGAAAAGGGATGGAAGAGTGAGTGTCTATGACTGGAGAATGTCTGAGCAGCAGTGAGACCGGCCTGCCTGGCTCACTGTGCTTGGCATTTCCCACAAGGGGTTGTGTTCCTAACATCTGATTGTATTAATTAATTGATTTGCCCATTGATACAGGATGGAGAGAGAAGAGAGTCATGGCAGATGCATCCTTGAAAGAGGCTTTCTGCTTCCTAGAGTTCTTCCATCCCCCACTTTATGCTTCACCCTGTTACTGCTCAGTGAGTGGAGACTGTAGGGCATGTGTCTGTTGTGCTGGTTCATCTTACACTTGTAGCATATATATTATGCACAGTGTAAAGGTCATGCTGCAGCACCTGGAAGGACTGTTTGTGCCATCTCTAAGTGGGGTTCCCAGCTCTGTCACAGCCTTCTTTCCGTTGAGAGTGTTAACAGTGATGAGTTTCTCTGAAGAATTTAGGTCTGTAATTATTGAGCAGAGGAAACCACATGTGAACATCATCACGTGCTGCTCCAACCGCTGGCAAGTCAGTCGGTGCAGGGGCTGGGAGTGGGCTGAATTGGTTCCAAATGCTCTGGCACGATGATGCTGAGAAGGCTGCTTGTTCTTCTGTAATTACTTCCTTGAATTTGGGCATCTGTCAAGCCCTAATGGTTTCCGTATGATTTGGCGGCTGTGTATCGGCTATCCCTGTGGCAGGAGCACAGGCTCAGGTTTCTCCCAGCCCAGGATGTTCCCTCTGCTCCCCTTGTGCTGTTGAATGATGTGCTCCTGCATGCGTACAGTCAAGGAAGGGTCAGGAATCTGGCTGTGCTGAGGAAGGGAGGGGGTCTGCACATGAAACAAGGAGGAAAAGTTGGGGTTTAAAAGGGTTTAGTTTTACGGTGCAGAACTGCCCTGTACCAGAACTTAGGGCTGCAGCTTGTAGGCAGAGAGGGTAGTGGTCTCGGGAAGGGCTGGCAGCCCTAATGTGATCTGGGCTGATGGGGAATTAGCTGAGGGGATTTCCCAGATCAGGGATGTCTGCCTGGAAAGCACAGCACAGGAAACCTCTCCTAAGATCCCTCTATAAAAACAAATACCAAACACTGTCTCTTGGGTTTATATTCAAGAGTCATTGAGTTCAACTGCCTGGGTACCTCAGTGTTGACCAAAAATGAAAACAAATTCTGTCCAAAAATGTCTTTTAGACACTGACAGACTTGGGCACCGACCATCTCTCTAGGAAGCCTGTTCTGGTGTTTGAAGTGGTGTCAGGAAATCCCAGGTTGGGCACTGGGCATACCAGGCTGAGCTCAGATGTGGTGTGTTCCATGTCAGTGCAGACAAGGTCCAGAGTGGTCACTCCATGTCCCTTGGCTCCACAGCTCCGTAGTGTCACTGGAGCCAGTGCTCTGCCCCTTGCCTTGGTTTGAGGTGTGGCTTGAAATAGAAGACTTCTCCCATCTCGTGCTAATCTCTGCAGCAAACCATGTCTCCTTAGAATGGTATCACTAATGGTACCATGTGTCTTATCTGAGAGCTGTGTGCTGAAGTCCTGTGAGAGGTGGGCAGCTGGTCACGGGCACACAGGAAATCCAGCAATTTCATGATTCCACAAAATCAGAAGGAAGTTTTCCTGAATCACCAGGAAGGGTTTTCCCTGAATAATTCTTAGTGACTTCCATCGATGTTCTAGCATTTACTCTCTATACTGAGGTGCAACTACCAGGGCCATAATTTATGTGAAAAATAAATGGAAGGGATCTGATCCTGTCTTGCACATTCCCATGAAGGAAGATTGCATTCCTTTGGAAGTAGCTCTGTGGAAATCAGGGTGTTTTCCCACTTAAAGGAAAGTATAGCCTCTGGCACCTGGCCAATATGAACACCTTGAAATGCTGAGTGAAGCAACATATTTAGCATATTGGATATATTATGCAGCCATCCAGATTAGTGATTTGAAATGATCTGGACTAGATTATTCTGCTTATATTTAATGTATGATGGAATGCAGTGAAATACATCTGTTTTCATGCTGCCTACCAGCTTCTTGACAGCTTGATAGAGTTTTATGTCTGCTTGTTCTAAGAGTTTGAACATCTGGGCCTGTGCATAAAAATTGAAGCCAATCCTCTGACTGAGAAATCCAAAATACCCCTATTTTCAGGATGTAAGGTGCTTGATCTTGCAGTCGAGCTCCCCTGGCGTCACGTGTAAGCAGCTGCTGTATTGATCCTGCCCAGGGATGGAGACAGAAGACTTGTCCTTTCTTTCACTCCATTCTCCAAAAGGAGCTGCCCACAGCTGCCTCACATCTGTGAGCTTTTCCTCATCGTTTTGGATCACATCGTCCATGATGTGCTCGTGTCCCGGTGAAGCCCAGCCCTAGGCTCAGGCAGAAGGAGAGTGTGGTGCTGGCAAGAGATGAGCTGGGGATTTTGTTCCACTGAGCCCGTGGTCCCAGCCCTTTGGAGGTTGAACGCCCTTTGGCCTTATCCCCCTTGTGTGGGTTTGAAACATTTTTTTGTGGCTAGAGAGTGTGGAAATGTAGATGAGGCTGTCTTGGAGGCAGACAAACTCTGTTTGCTTTTGGGATTCTTTGGGGGAGAAAAATGTGGCTGAACTGTTTTTACATTCTGAGCGCAAGCATGTGTTGTGGAGCAGAGAAAGCCTTTGGTAATTGGTACCATCAGCCTCTGGGAGTGTAATCAGGGACGTAATAATAAAATTGGCATCAATAAGAAAGGTTTCATTCTGCTTATGTTGTCTGGCAAAGAGAGCAGTGGTCTGTGAGGGCAGGGAATGAAGAGGCATGTCCCAAATTAACAAACTTCATCGATGTGCTGCAGCCAAGGCCACAAAAGGCAGCGTGGACTGCTCTGGCTGAGCTGCTGAAGGGGCTGGCTGCTGCAGGGAATGTCTTCTTTGAGAACTTTATATCTCTCAAGTTGTTTCTTTCATTAAACATCTCCATTAAAAATGAAGAAGCTGATGAAAGGCTGGAGGAAAGAGGGAAGTAGGTTTTAGACCAGGGCAGCACTTCTTGGAGACAGAACACCCTGTCCTGCAGCTCAGTTTGAGATTCCCCACAGTGTGAGGCTCTCTGGTGGGAAGAGCATGCAATGAGGACCCTCAGGTTTTCGGTGTGGGTTTTCTGTGCATTGTTGCTTTTCTAATTGCAAATTGGGAAGTTTACTGTGAAGACAAAATAGACACCATACAACAAGGCTGCCAGTGACTCAACAGGGTGTTTGAGGACTTGCTGGAAGGAAGATTCTCACAGCAGTGAATAGATCAGAAAGGACTTCAAAAACAGGAGGTGCATTTTGGGGGGGAGAGAATGTCCTCGCTCCTCAGGAATAAACAGTGGCGTGCAGTCACTTCCGTGCTGGAGAGAGGAGTCAGCATGTGTAGGTTTCTTTAGTGGTTTGTAAGGGAGGAAGATCTAGAGATCCTGAGTAGATGTGCTAGAGGCCAGGACACTGGTCAACCCTTGAGGGCTGGGGAAAGTCCATTTCCTGCTGATAATTTCTGTCAAAAACAAGGGGAGAACCAAAGAGCAGCTGTGCTGATGACATAGACCAGCTGTGAGACAGTGTTTGTGTGTGGGAAGCCTGTAAGTGGAAGGGGGACTCTCTGCTGTAATTCAGGTATTAGGTGATATTTACTTAGGTATAAGGTAACAAAAATATATTTATTATGTTCGAGCTGCTTTCTTGGATGGTGAGAAAAGCTGGCAGGATCAAAGAAGATGTGTCTGACTCTAGGGAGGGTTGGTGACAAAAATAACCCAAGGCAAACCCTGACTTATTTTTCCAGCTCCTGGGAAACTGTACGAGGTGAAGCTGGTGGCGTTCAATAAGCACGAAGATGGGTACGCAGCGGTTTGGAAGGGCAAAACAGAAAAGGCACCTGCGACAGCAGTAGGTGAGAAATGCCCTTCAATTGTTGTGTCTCTTCTGCTTGGTTTGTGGCTTCAGAGGAAGGGTGGAGGGATTACAGAGGATGGACTTCAGAAAGGACAATACCAAAATAGGGAAGGTCATAACATAAGGGAACTTCCTTTGACAGTAATTGAAAAATGCATTGGAGGAATTGGGAAGGGGAGAAAGGAGCAAAATATCCTCCTTCTCATTGGGGTTGTTCTTCTACTGGGTGTGAGTGGCGTTACTGTCACATACACCTCCACATCTCTTTTTGTGCTGCACCCTAGATCCCCCTGTGCAGAAGGGGCCTCCGCTGCCTCCAGTCCAAGTCTATGCAGAGTCCAACAGCTCAACTTCCATCTGGCTCCGCTGGAAAAAACCTGACTTTACAACAGTCAAAATTGTCAACTACACCGTGCGCTTCAGCCCCTGGGGCCTGAAAAACGCCTCTCTTGTGACGTACTACACCAGGTAAAGAGGGTTCATCTGCCATGTGTTGTTCATGTCAGGAATGAACATGGGGCAGGAGGAATTTGCAAGGAATTTCCAGAACTTAGCAAAATCCTGGGTGTTTCATATGCTGGGAATATCTGCCATGGTCACAGATAACGTTCAGGACTGCTGAGATGTGGCAGTGGGACTTGTCTTGACTTGAATACCAAGGAATCATTTATGGGTCTCTGTGTCTCTTTTGCTGTGGTTGAACCTTATACACTTGTTAACAACATGGCCAGGTGCAATTATGCGTTCATGATTTGTGAGATGGTCTTCACAAGTTTGGTCTATAAATTGCTAGAGTTTAAGCAGTTTTAATAATTTGGGGATGTATTTTACATCTGAATACTTCTGCCCATTTTTAGCCTATAACCAGGCTGTTTTCCACTATTCCCTGCAAGTACATCAGAAATGGTCTTGGAGACTGGGAACTGTTTGGTTCTGTCCCTGGGAGCTGAGTGCTCTTGCATTCACATGGCTGCAGGAGATGGAAAATCAAATACTGTCAGAGTTAGAATAATCTCTTAGAGTGTTCCTGGTGAGGTGTCAAGGTGACGTGGGAGAACACTCAGGTGTTCACGGCCTCGTGCTGTGTCCTCTCTCTCCAGCTCAGATGAAGACATCCTCATTAGTGGGCTGAAGCCCTACACCAGGTATGAGTTTGCTGTGCAGTCCAACGGTGTTGGCATCGATGGGCCCTTCGGCAGCGTGGTGGAGCGCTTCACCCTGCCCGACCGTGAGTGTTTATGGGAACCAAATCCTCATTTCTCCTGGCATTCCTTGAGTCCCTATCAGATCCCTCCTAATGTGCCCCTGAGAGATGTGATCTCAGATCCCCTCGAAGCTCTGAGTACGTGCTGGGAGGCCCTCTGGGGATGAATGCTTTGCTCTTCTTCCTGCTGCTCAGACTGGGTCTTTATTTGTCTCTGCCAGGGCCCTCAACTCCTCCATCTGACCTGCGGCTGCACCCTCTCAACCCCTACGCTGTCCAGGTGCACTGGTGCCCACCTGTGGAGCCCAATGGCATCATTGTGGAGTATCTCATCCTGTACAACGCCAACAACACACAGCCAGATGACATGTGGACCTTGCTGACACGAGAAGGTGAGCCTCCTCCAAGGGCTGTAATACCCCACAGTCCTCCTGCCACCTTTCCTGTCTCTGGAGCCCTGGCTGCTCAGTCCTGTTGCTCTGATTTCTGCCTCACTTTGCGTACAGACAAATATTAAAGAGCTCATCCTGGCAGTTTTCTTGAAGCATATGCTGTACCTGGTCATAATGAAGAGTCCAGGGACATGGCTACTGAGAGACATGAAATCATACATGTCTGGGGCTGAAATAATCATTGTCATCCAGGAAATAACCTACAGTGGCAGCCTGGCAGCCAGCAATTCCTAGAAAAACGTGTGCCAGCAGCATCGCAAGTAGTCTGTATTTTCAGATCTGTAAGCAAGAAGTCCGTTATTACTGAAGAGGTGTATGAAATGCACAAAAATTTCACAAAATCCTTCACTTCTGAGGGTCCAGCAGTTCCACAGCTGCTTTTCTGTAGCCTCTGAATACTCTTGAAACAGAACAAATCTCTTCTGATTTGCTTTTGGTCAGGAAACATATTCAGCACTGAAGTGCATGGCCTGGAAAGTGATACCAGATACTTCTTCAAGATGGGAGCAAAGACAGTGGTGGGATCTGGTCCCTACTCCAACGTTAAGGATGTGCACACCCTCCGGGAGAAGCTGTCTGGTATGAATTCCTCCTTACCCCAGGGCTGGAAGGGAATTGCATTGCTGGAGACTGATTTGTCAGCAGTGACATTTATGTTTGCCAAGCAATTGCCTGGTGTCACTGTGTAGGATGCAAGATAGGATTCTGTGCAGGGCAGTGCAGAGGATCACAGCAGAGCTCTCAGATGTGCAGCTCCAAAACCCATCCCACAGCCAAACTTCATCTCTTCCCCATCTTGGTTCCTCTGGAAGGGCACGTGCAACCTGCATCCTGCTGTAGCATGACATTAATTAATATGCATATCTGCCAGTTTGCTTTAAATTGATCTAAATTGTCACTGCCAAGGAATTTTATTGTTTTAATGTGTATAGAATCAGAACCACAGAGCAGCTGGGTTAGAGGGGTCTTTTAAACCTGTTTGGTTTAGTACAGCTGGTGCTTCTCTGAACATGAGACACTTTGTACCCTCTTTCTGCTAGCAGTTGAAATGATGTGGCTGTCATTCCTTCCTCTCCTAGATGTCCTGGATATCCACTCTGTGACAGGGATCATTGTAGGGGTGTGCCTGGGGCTGCTCTGCATTCTCTTCTGCATGTGTGCCAGCTTCCGCAGCAGCAAGCACAGGTGGGTGACACCTCAGGTAAAGGAGGCTGCCTTGGAAGGAGACAAAAACACTGTGAGCTGCATCCCCTGTTCAGCTGGGCTGCTTGGGATGGGGTGCAGCAGACAGTTCATGCACAGCTTGGACCTGTGGATGGATAAGGAGTATATTTAGTATAATCTTTTCACAGATTTATTTTTTCAGTAGTTTCTCTTCAATTTGCATTCTTAGACTAGTAGAGGTTTTTTTCAGAGAAAGAAAAAGCCCCAAGAAGACGGAAGAACCAGTTTATTACCTGTGTCTGTTAATGTAGGTAGTATTTTGCTTCTGAGGTTGGACAGCTCTAAGGATGTTTGGAAATGGTTTGTTAACTTCCATCTGGGAAAATGATGAAAGACTTTGCAGTGTGTGACAGGCTGGTTTAAGGAGGATTGGATACCGCCCAAAGCCCTCTGCTATGCCAGGGGTCTGGATCCAGCCACAAGCATTTGGAAAAACCATGAGCAGAAAACAGCTCAGTTGTTCAGAAGAGTTTTGAGCTCACAGCAGATCTCAGGGCTAGGAACAAACAGCTTCTGAAGTCTTATCCTAATGTGGCCACTAAACTTTCCTGTCCTGTTGCATCTCTAACCTAAAAAAGCAGAAGTGACAGGAGTGACACAGTTCCCCATGGACCAGGGTGGGTGAGCACCTGCTTGTGTGGGGACTCATAGTATCTCCTGCCCTTGGGGTTTGCTGGCAGAGGGACATCTTTGCATCCCACAGCAGGATGTGTCTGAGCTTTGGCATTAACCAAGGTGGTGCAGAGATTTGTCTGCAGGGAAAGCTGTTACAGTGGGATGTGATGATAAAGAATATCCCTAGGAGTGGCAGGGCAGGGCTTGGGCCTCGTTACTTGCACAAGGACCAGCTGAGATGTCAACTCTTGCTTGCTTCCCCTCAGGGAGGCCCTGCCAGGCCTGGATGCCCAGGCTGCTGGCAACCACACATACTACCACCGGAGCAGGCAAGGGTTGGCCTCTCCCAGTGCCACCTTGGACTCACATGAGCTCGAGTCTCTCATGTCCCCACTCCCGGAGGATGCGCCCGTGCCCCTGGGAGACATCACAGAGCTGGCAGAAGTGCACAGCCTCATCCACACGAGCCTCCCTGAGGACATCTTCCATGGGAAGAGGAAGGTAAGGAGCCATGCACATGGTGACTGGGCTCCCACCTTTGGCAAGAGCCTTTGTTTGGTGTGTGGCTGCTGGGAAGCCGGGGTGGGATCCTGTCCTGGCTCTGCAGTGCCAGAAGTCTTGGATGCAAGCTGGTGTTGGGCAGCCACATATTTCCCCTCTCTGTAAAACTTCACTGGCTCCACCTTGGCTGTTGGATATAATTTGACATCCCTGTGCATCTACCACCCCTTTTCATCTCCTGGGGCAGTGATGCCTCAATATGAGAAGCTGCTGCCAAACTTGGTCCTGCAGAAAGCTGTGGTATTCGTGTTGCTGTGGCATGTGGATGGTGGGAGGAAGTGTGTTGTCTAGAGCAGATGTGCGGCCTTCCAGGATTCTCTTTTGCTTGGACTAAAAGGAGCTGTCTTTGTAAATAGTGTGTTCACTGGAATACTCTTGAAGATAAGAGGTGAAATTGTGGGGGTTTTGTGAACCTTATTTTTTGAAGTAGTCTTTTCCTGCCCTGCTTGGTTTGTCTGACACTGCATTGTCTTTCATTCCTCCCTGCCCATTTCCTCTTTCAAGCTTGCCTGAAACATTTCATTCCATTAGGGAACCTTTAATTGGCCTAATTTAGTTAATCTGTTTATGTCTCTCTTTGTAGCCCTGGGAGAGCATGTAAAGTAATTAGGAGGTTCAGTAAAACAAATGCATTGTGAGCGCATGGGATTTCATGTTTGCATCAACGATGCACTCGTGTGTCACTGCAGGGAAGGTGAGTTCAGGTACCTGGCTGACCATGAGCCCTGTCCGTTCTGCTAAAGGCAGTGGAGGTGTCATCTTCTAGAAACACAAAGTCTTCTCTTGACTTTACTAGCCCCACAAGCTGAATGCGTGCCCATGGCCATCCCTGCGTGCTGTGGCAGATCAGCACTCAGCTGAGCGAGAGGCTGTTTGTTTGCAGCCAAGCCACATCTATGGATTTTGGTGGAATGTGGCTGCCTGACTGGACCCAAGCCGAAGAGTGTGAGGAATTTCCTACAGCTCTTTCAGTTAAATAAGGAACAAATGTTTTCAGTGATGGGGACTGACCCTGAGAACAGGTCAGGGTGGGGGGACGTTTTTTCTTTGTGAGGCCTTTCTGGGGACAATATATGCAGATCTCTCTTCCAGAGCAGCAATCTTGCCTGCAAGGGCTTACACCAAGATTTGAATATATGCATAGTGGAGCTGGAGGAGGCAGTGCCAAGGCCTGGCCACGTGAGATTCAGCCTGAGAGCTTGGGGCCCTCAGAGTGGGCAGTGCCCAGCAGCAGAGTTACAGTCAGACCAGAGCTTTGGGGAAGATGGACTGTTCTGGCTGTAGAGTTTCCATAATTGGATGGGGAACGACCACTGAGAGATAAATTCACAGAGGACATTTTTTTTTTGATGGATGTGGCTAGAGAAGCAAGGATCACTGGGAAGCAGCCACCCGGAGAGCAGCGTTGTCACCCGTGCCGACCAGGACGGTGACCTGGCAGGTGAAGGAGATCGAGTGGTGGCCGGGAGCAACAGGCTGTTGTTGCTGGGAGTGGGCACTGGAGGGAGATGTGCTCCCACGCAGGAGACCCTGCTCCCTGCACTGCCCCATTCCTGCTGGAAGTGCCACCTGAGCACCATTGCTTCCTTTCTGTACTCCGACGTGTATAATCCAGTGTGAAAAGAATGTAGCCAAGAAACATCTTTATGCTGCAGTGGCCCATGCAGTAGAGGAGGCCCCATGTCTGGATGGTGATGTGATGTTACCTGGCTGGGCAGTCAGGGAGTTGGGCAGGTCTCAGGTCCATGGCTGGAGTGGTGCACATATGCCTGGTGCCCACAGTGGATGTAAACCAAGTCAGGAGCAGTTGTGAGTGTGTGCATGTCCCTGCTTGTACACAAAATGCCTCTAGTCGAGGCTGTGGAGTGGGTGTGGGTGTCCTGTGTGCTGCAAATAGCTTCCCCCAGCATCCATTAAGGCTGGAAATCCCCAGGGACCCTGTCTGGAACAGAGTGTTGTGGGAGCTTTGCACCCTGCAGTGCAGCTGCCTTTGTTGCCTTCTCTTTTCTTCTCTCATGCTGTGTGAAGTTCGGGCTGTGAAAATCCATGGCAAGGAATGCAAGAGAGCCACAGGAAAGAGAAAATCATTGTGGAAAGAAATTCCTGCCCAGCCTGGCAAGCGGGAGCTCCCCAGGGTGTTCTAGATTGGATACTATGACTTGAAGTTCTATTCACTGAAGAGAGGGAGTGAGAAATGCCTCAAGGATCCCTTTTGTTTAGCAGCATATCATGTCACCAGAGAGCTGGGGATGTTGGCTGGGACAGACCCTTGGGCTGAGGCTGCTGGCACTGCAGGGTAGGTTTGTGTAGCTGTGACCTCCAGTTACGTGCTTGTCCCTCTGTCCTCAGGTTACGCTCCTGAAACCTGGTTTGTGTTGTTGGCTGGTTGGCACTTGCATTGGCTGCTCTGTGCCTGCAGGCTGTTCCCATGCTGGCTGATTACTTACCATTCCATGGATTATTCTTTATTGTTTTTATTCTTGTGGTAGCCTGAAGTGCCAGTGGAGATGGGATACTCCATGTTAGATAGACACAAAGAAGATACTGTCCCCATGCCATATGGAGTCAGAAGTGAGTGAATGTCATTTTACAGGTGTGGGGGCTGGAGAACAGACTGAGGGCAGGAAGTCTTTAAAAACTCTGAGATTGGAACTGATTCCTGCAAAGAATTGTGGGCAAGGCTTGTGAGATGTCCTCTTGGTCACTTTCAGGTCAAGATCATCAGTTCCTTCAAATTTAGGACTGTGATTCTTCTTGAACTGTTACACATAGTGCTGGAGGTGCAGGATGGTGCAAGTGGAAGGTGGGACAGTCCCAGAGGAACCTCCTGGACCCCTTGTCCCTGCCTGCAGGACAACAAGGTGCTACTGCAGTCAGGGTGTTAGCACAGGACCCCTCTGGATGCTCACAGCTCCATTAGGCAGGAGTACAATTGGCCATTCAGTGGTTCATTTTCCTTCCTTTATGTGTTTCCAGTGGTCACATAGAAGAATTTCTAAATACACTGACAAGTGGTTTTCCTCTCTTACTCTCTTCCCCTTGCTAGCACCCCCCAGACTGATGCCCTCAGTAGCCCTGTTATAAATGACACAGTCATGCACGGGCTGTGGTGATGCAGTTCTGTCTCCTCTGACAGATGGACTGAGGATGATAAAATGGCTCTGCTCCAGACATCTCTGTCACTGCTGCTTGTGGGCCAAGCAATTTAAAGGGTGGGGGAGAATGTTAAAAAGCATCTGCTTTCCATGGAAGACTTCAGCTTTTCATTGAATGAAGCCAAACCCAAGCATTTTGGTTTGGAAATGTTTGCTGTTGTTCTTGTGAGCTGGAGCCTTCCTTGCTTGCTGCCCTTCTCCTTCCCCGTGGGCCTCCTTCCCACAGGACTGTGTTTCCCACGAAGCATCCCTGTGACTTGGAGAGCAGAAGCTGGAACACATCAGGAAACTTGGATCTACCCGGGTTGTTTGTCATTTTCATGTTGAAATTTTTCTGCGTGGAAAAGAAGTCCCAATGTTTTCTGAGAAGCTTCAGACGAGAGCTGTGCTGCTGGTGACAGTGAGCAGAGACTCCTTTATCTGCTGGCAGAGGTCTGTGTTGTGTTGCATCCCAGATGCGGGCAGGGATGTCGCTGTGTTTGCGTGACACGGAGCTTTCCCATTCCCACCCGCTGCTGTTTAGCAACAAATCCTTTCTCTCCACTGCTCCACTCTCAAAAGCTGGGCATCCCCAGCCTTGTTTTGCACAGGACTTCAAGCTACTTCAAATAACCATCCTGAAAAAACAGGGAAGGTTTCAAGTTGAACTTTTGCTATGTGTTCGTTCTCAGCTCATATATTTGCATGAAATCATGGCTTGTCACTGAGAAGGTAACATGATCTAGGCACGTTTTTACCAGTTGGAGTTTCTATTAAAAGGCTAAAATGAAAAGGCTTGTTTGTTTTGGTAAGGATTTAGCTTTAATGGAAATGTCTTTTATTGGAAGATGTTTTTATTAGTTTTCATTCTTGTGTTTGCAGTGAACTGACAAAGAGATTCTTCCCTCTTTATATTAGTATTAGACTGACACTCCTTGCTCCTTGCCTTCATTACTGTGTTGTAAAAACCAAGAGAGTATTTCCTTCCTTCAGCCACCCACTAGCTCCCCTTGAGTAAAAAGAAATAGCATCATTTATTACACCAAAAAATGCTGCTTAAAAAAGTGATGAAGCTTTCAGGCACACAAGATTTCTTCAGGTCTATGATGAAAACAGTCCTAGAGTTAATTGCTGCTGCCCAACCTTAGAGGCCAAGCCCCAAGAGAGATTTCTCTTTTGCTTTTTTTTTCCCCTCTCAAACATAATGTGCTCGAACAACATGTGGGACACAGGCCATGTTGTGTGGCTGATGGTTTTTTCTGTTTGTTGAAAGTTGCAAACTGGTACAAAACAAGTTTGTTCTCCGTTGCAGCCAATTTCAGCCAGAGCTGAACAGGCTGTTCCCAGAGTCATCAAAACCTATGTAAACATGGCAGATTGACATTTCCGCTAACAGATGGTCCATGGGGGATTGCAGTAGAGCTGCCTGTTTCTTTCCACGTTTTTTGGTATTCACAAGATGCCTGCAAGAAGGTTTTCGAGTTTGCTCTGTGTGTGTGTCTGCGTATGATGCTCAGATCTCTCTGATGGCAAATATGCATGCAGGCATCTCTAACAGGACACACATTTGGTGCATGTGTGCAGATTTGTGTAGGTTCAGTGCTGAAATTTCCAGGCACTATTTGCTCAGTAACGTATGTTCCTTGGAAGAGGCACAGAAGCCATCAGTCAGGGATGTAGCTGCAGAAAGCCTTTCAGATGGCAGCAGAAGCAAATTGAACAAGCTCCTTGAGCACTCGCATGTGGAGATATTCCTTATTGTGAGCTCTCTGTGATCGCTTGGTTGATTTCTCGCTATTAAAGCGTAGTTTAATGATTGTCCACTTAGAAACAGAGCAATTAGGGAAGGCTTTTGGCTCAGAATATATTGTTGAGAATTGCAGAGAGAGAAATGGAAAAGACACTGCCTCAAGCAGCCACATCTAAATTAGCAAATGTTTGATAGCCACAGTGCTGAGCTTGGACATCACTGTTCTGCAGGGTGTTGGCATATCAATGAGGCCTTTCACTATTTGTTTGCTAAAAATTTGCTCCCGAGGCAGCAGCAAAGCTCCTGTGACTTGGGAGTGGTGCTGGGATGTAACATGGCTCTGCCTCCCACAAGGTGTTGAGAGCCATTTGGGTGCCTGAGTGAGGGTGGACAGAGGGCTTGGGAGCAGCTCTGGCCGCCCTTCAGCGCATACATGAGCGCTTCAATGTCCTTCTGCCAGCCCTGGCAGCACGAGGTAGCATTTGCTTCTTGCTAAATAGCTGACTTAGGAATGCCTGGCTCACATACAACATCTGGTGGTGTATTTCTACCTAATTTTCAGCCAGATGGACCGAGGCACAAGGAGGTCAAATGACTCACCCAAGGTCAGGCTGATGTCAGAAATCTCCTCGCTGTCTCAGCTGGACTCACGCTATGTCGGCAGTTCTTGGAATAGATTTGGCCTAAGGAGCAGCCTCATATGCAGAGCAGGAACCTGGGCTTCTGCTGCCAGTGAGCAATAGAGGGTCAGAGTGGGTTTGAATAGATGTGCAGAGTATCTTCACCCTACTCAGCCATCATGCTCACATCACCAGTATTCTGTGTGCAGTCGCTGTTGTCAGGTCAGGATTTTCTCCTCTTCTTCTTTGCATTAGCCTCTCTTTTACCCACACAATAATGTATCATCTGTGGAACAAGGCCAGAGATAATGGACCTGTGTGGTCCTTAAATCTGAGCCGTGTGTTCACGTGTATATGTATGTGAGTACTAGCAAGGCTTAGCTCAGGTACATGCAGAACAGCCCAATAAAATCAAAACCTGGAAAGAAAATACTTTTCTGCCTGTGAACTAATAGTCTGAGCTGCTAAATAACTTCAGCTCTTAAAGACACACATTTCCCATACACAGAGGTGTGCATTCAACAGTTTATTGCAAGGGGAAGCTGAAAGAACCCAGAACAAATTGCGTTCAGCCCATATAATTTAATTAGATCTACAAACAAGGTAACACTGGTTGCCCAGGGGATTTAAAGCTGAGCAAAGAATTGCTTGGTGGTCTGTTGTAAAAAAAAAAAATTAAAAAAAAAAATTAAAGCCCCCAGTTTTGTGCCTGTGTGTTGATGAGGAATGGCAGAGTGTTTTCCCAAGTCCTGGCTTGGAGCAGGAGCTCTTGTCTGGGCTGCAGAGCGAGCAGTTTAGCAGAATGTCCAGCTCTTACTGGAGCACACAGGGTGCTGCCCACAGGTGAGAGTCCTTCTCTGTGCTGTGGAGCATCCCTTCTGTCTAAGCAAAGACCGTGGTCACTCAGCTCCAGATTTCCCTCTCCCTTCCCAGCTCTGTGGTATTTTTCAGTAGGCTTGTTCTGCTCTGGGCTGTTGCAGCTTCACAGGGAGTTGATTTTAGTGGACCTCTAAATGATGTCTGTGCCATGATTTACCCGCTGGCCTCACAATTTGAGAATCAGTGGAAAGCCCCTTATGCAACCAGTGGTGAGCCATCTGGCATCTTTTATCCCTGTGCTCTGCATCTGCCCATCTAACAGCAATAAAGCCAGTTCTAAGGCAGGGACTGTGTGAGTCCATTGCAGAGCATTTTTATTTTTATGCTGTCAGAAGTGTCCTCCACATTTATAGTATTTTCACAACTTGAACTTTCCTTTTTCAAGCCGCTTCTCATTTCATGTGCATGAGGATAAGAATCTGTGATAACTGTATCTTTTCTCCTGCCACTTTTCTCCTGCAGTCTTCATGGAATAAATCAACCAACCAGGCCTGGACAAACAGCATCACCAGATATGGGGACACCATCACCAAAGAGCCTCTCTCTGCTGTCAATGGGTCTCTGAAGCTCCCCTCCAGTGCAGGGCAGAAGCTTCTCTTACAAGCCCTGGTTTACGATGCCGTGGTGGTGGGTATCTTTGCTGCTTTGTTGACCTGTGTGTTCTCATGTGGGTTTTCCATTTATGTTCTCCATCTCCCTTTCTCCTTTTTGCAAGTCCCCTTTTTGTGGACTTGTTGGTCTGGTGATGGCCAGGTGGGGTCAGAAGCTTGATTTTCAGGAGGGTTGTGTCAATTTTGGTTCCTGAGGACCTGGTGCCGGCCATCAGCAGTCTGCTTGGAGTCTCTGCTGTGGCTGTGCAGCAATCAGCCTGAGTGAGTTAGGAGCTGCAGTGTTCAGCACAGTCATTAAGATCTACAGCGTGTTTGCCTGACAGAGGGATTGCATTTTTAGCTGTAAAAGGAGTCAAAGATCAAGGGTTGATTTAAACTCCCTTCTCCAGATAGGGCAGAGCAATTTTCACTGCACTTGTGTTCTGGGAGGAGATCTTATTTCTGATATTGCATCACTGGAATAAATATGCACTCCTGTGTTTGGGAGAGTGTACATCTGTGTCACTGTCTTAGCAAAGCAAGCTGACACCTGCTCAGACTGACTCAGTACCAGAAGATTTCTTTGGTTATTCTATGAAAAAGTTCATTCCCCCTCCCCAGCAAATACTTCTAAGTATTTCTAAGTAACCTACCTATGTTTCCTTCCTAGGCAGTGGTGTGAAAATCAATTATACACAGGATGTAATTAACATTGTGGATAGAGTTAAGACAATGTTTTACAGCCCAATTACAGGGCAGCATTTCCAGCACAGCTTACCCATCAGAGTTTGTCAACAAAAGAGAAAAGTGTTAAAATATGTAAATGATGCTCAAAGTTGGCTTCAACAGAAAGTGCAAATTACACGTGGGTTATCACTTCCATACTCTGAATTGTCTTCTTGCTGCTATATCACACTCAGCCCAGAATCTGAGCACTGATTGCCTAGAGAGCTCTTTGTGAGCTTCTACAATAATTTGTCTGGTAAATTATTGAGTGATAATCTCACAAAATGACCTGCTTGTCAGCCAGATTTGTGGAGATCTGTAGCCTGAACGCCACTTAAGCATTGCAGAGCAGAACTTATTGTTTTCTTTCTGAATTAAAGTGCTTGACTTTACACAGACTTTTGCAGGCTGTGACCAGGACTTTAACAAATACACACTTTGTGATATGTACCCAAAATTAAATGAGGAAAATGAAGGGATGCCCTTTGTCCATCTCAGAAGCCAGTTTCCTACAGTGCTGCCCACTCAGCCTTCAACAATCTGGCCCTTAATATGGAAACAGACTGGCGAGATTTGAAAATAGTGGTCTTTGACAGAGGCTTGGAGGAATGGTTGCTCCAGCCTGCCAAGAAACTGTGAGCAAATCACTTTGCTCCCTTGGGACTTGCTTTCTCAAACGTAAAATAGAAATAATGATCCTGAGGTGATTTGAGTTGCTTCTTAAGACCGAAGCCCTGAGAAACATATTAAGATAATGCTTAATAGAAGCATATGTACATCCCATTGCACTCAGTGGGATTAAAAATAAATATATTTTAGTGCTTGGTTTGGTCACAGCCTCAATTATCTGAATTTCACTTACTTTACCTTTTTTTTTTTTTTTTAATTTCTCCCCTGTTTGATAACAGACTGAAGCAAAGAAAAGCCACCTGCCAGCCAGCCTCCACCAAGTAGAAGCAGAGGTCATTGTCCATTCTGATTTTTCAGCCTCTGACAGAGACTACGACTCCCAGCTGCACACCCTGGAGAGTGAAGAGACGGAAATCGAGGACCGGGGGCCGGAAGAGCTCCCCTCGGCAGAGCTGGCTCTTCCCGTCTCTCCCAGGTCCCAGCAGGACACTGGCCAAGTGTTGGTGGACTGCATGGACAATTTGGAGGCTCAGGCCCAGGCTGAGCTGCTCTGTACTGACACAAAGACTGACAGACCAGAGGCTGTTTGCATCCGTGGGCTCACCAATGGCTTCCACAGGCATGAAGAAAGTCTGGATTCGGTGGAGAGCGGAGATTCGGACTCCATCCAGGAAGGCAGGGGTGATGTGCAGCCAGTCAAGTGCCAGTTGCTTTCCACGGCGCCTGAGGAGGCCCTGCTCTGTAGTGACTCTGGTTTAACCAGTCCATCCTCAGCATCTGAGAACATGGCACATATCCACAATCACAAAGAATGAACTGATCTGATTTTGATCACAGAAGAGCTGAAGCACGAGGAGAGCCTGTCCCTGTGAGGTGCTGCCTGCCTTTGGCTGGCTGAGCCCAGCAGGAGCTGGGCAGGTGCAGCATCTTACCAGAGCAGGGCTTGGACCTGTCAGCTCTACAGAGGCCTTTGGGAAGCCAGGTGGGTTGGAAAGGGCCTGTCTTCCTCCCGCTGAAGCTAATGAGGAACTGGGTGTTGGTGGGAGCAGGACTGAGCCGTCTGCCAAAGTCTGACACAGAACCACGATGGAACAGAGCCTTCTGCGCTGGGCTGGGGCTGTCACTTCACCATAGCCCTCGAGGCGACTGGCAAGTTGTGCTTGGATGCTGGGAAGTGGCAGAGTGCACCGAGGGATCCTTGTCAACTGCCTCTTCCCCAGGGAGTGCCCGGGCACCACTGACTGCCTGGCAGCGTTGGGATGAATTCTGGCACAGGAGTCCCAGGAGTGAGTGGAAGCCCCGGAAACAAAGGCAGTGAGCTGTAAGCACCAGCCTTTTCTGCCCTCCCGTGGTTAGAAGGATTACCAGGCTCTGTGTGTGCGCTACCGCAGTAACTACTACTAGCAGGCTGATGTAGTGGCCTTTTATTACACACTCTACGAGTGCCTCTAACAACTTGTACTATATAGAACCTTCTGCAGCGTCTGGGTCTTTTCACCAGCCTGGGCTTTGTTTTATGTAGGTTCTTGTACCTAATATTTTAGGTACACATCTGTCCTTTTAATGTACAACATGTATTTTTATTTCCTTGGAACATCTTTATATTATTTAATTTTATAAAGTGGAATAGTGTGTGATATAGAGTAGCATTTTTACTACTTCTCTCTTTCTTTATTTTTTCCTCCCTAACAACACAACTACCTCATGTCTATTGGAGAAAAAAAAAGCAGTAGGTCTATTCATTTGTTATAGTCCATTATAGGTTTTAACTTATTCTTATACTGCCTTTTTCTAAAGAATATGTTTGCACTGGTTGTTGACTCTTCTTTAACACATAGTGCTGCAGATTTGATGTCTCTCTTGCTTTGTTTCTGACACCTTCCCTACAGCCAGAGTTGGGTTGTGTCTCTCTGTAGGACTGTGTTTTGCAGCAGCTGCCAAGGGAGACTGCTTTAGCTGGCAGGATGTTGATCCATAATTCCTCAACAAGCTTATACTAACAAATAGAAAGAAGAACCAGCAATTGCAAAAGTAACCTGTGATACTGGGGGCATGTGTTTATTTTCTCTTTTTTTGGGTGCCCGTGTGGAGACATCTCAGATGGTTTTCATTTACAGAGAGCAGCACTCAGCCTTCTGTGTAAGCAGTGGACTTGATGAAAGCCTTGGATGAACAAGTGAAATTTTCCAGTCACTTCTGATAGTCCAAGCCAATGTGCTTTTGGGTGGATTTTTTTTTTGAAGAGCAGAGCACCACCAGAGCTTTAAAATTAAAATGAAATCTTTGGTCTCCTACCAGTCAGTCTGGCTTGAAAATCATCCAGTGACTCTTCCTGGTGATACTGTTTGCTTACTGCTTGCATGTCTCTCAGCCTGGCCCTGCTGGGGGTGGACTTTTCTCTACTTTTTTTAGCCAGTCTTTGTCCTGCTCCAGGCTTGCAGGGTTTTGACTGTGAATGCTACAAGATTGGACCAACTGCTCAGAGTTAACAAGGATCAATAATTCTGTTTGTGGGTGTTTGGTGAATGTTCTGCCTTCCTAGAGGATTTAGACATCTCACCATTTGTTTAAAAAGTGAAGGAAAAGATGCCCACCTTCCTCTTTTCTTACTAAAATTCTCCCCAGGAGTATATGGGGAAACTGTGTGCCAACTTGAGATCCTGTAAAAGACTTTAGATTTTGTTTTTCCTGGAGACAACTGGGTGGAGGTACCACTGCTTGCAGCATGGAGAACCTTACTTCATCAGCACCCTGCAACTCTTTTACCTCCAGCTCTTCAGCAAATGAGAACCTCTAAGCCTCCATGTACCCTGACGGGAAGGATATTGGAGCTTCCACTTCTCCCCAGCTGGCAACATCTCCTCCCAGTATGACACACTGTTCTGGTAACCAGCTGTATTTCCAGTCATTTTGATTGCTTTGTTTCTCCAGCTGCTGCTTGGTGTCTTGAGGAGTCTCAGAAATGCTGTTTTATGCTCTGAATAGCTATGACTCTGGAATGCTGTGGGACAGAGACTGGAAATCAGTGCCAGTGACCAGGTGAAGGCAGTTTATGTGTGTGTGCTACTGGGGCAAGGAAAAGGCGAGGAAGAATAACTGGGCAGAGGAAGTGTGTAAATAACCTCCAGAGCCCACTGCCACAAGACTTTGAGACTCATGACTTAGGAGAGTTACAGATAAGGCAGTGAAGTGTTATTGCAGGCAATAAGGGCAATTCACAGTTCTCTGGGAGCGGATGCAGTCGCAGAGGTACGAACGCTCCAGCTGGGCAAGGCCGGGTGCTCGCTGCGGAGTCTGGGGGGACACTGTGCAGGTGGCCCTCAGGTCCCAGTTACTTTCATGAAGAGTCCTTGCCCTTCTTCAGTGACAGAACAGGCCCTGCACAAGCCACATTGCCATTTCCACTTTCCATCCAGGGGGATGGAAGGGGATGGAGGCTGATGCAGGAGTGTGTCACAGTTTTGAGGGCGCTCCCTTGTACATGCACCCCCTGCTTTGCCTGTATGGCCTTCAGCAATCCTACAGCCCTGAGCTGCCTGAAAGCTGTCCCTGCCTTGTCATTGCAGCCCACACAAGCAGGCACGGTGGGGTACCATTCCCCTAGATCACTTTGGGCCAACCACCAAACCACCACAATAGTTAAAAGCTCAGACAGCTTTGGGGAGATGCAGGAGACCACAAAAAATTTTGTTTATGCATCCCCAAAACACTTTTGTCACCTTATGCTGAGGCTTGTTCTGATCTCATTACACTTCACCAAACTGTACAGCGAAGCTGGCAGTGTTTGGCTGTCCAAGAACTCTGGTGGCCATGGGCTGGTAGGCCAGCCCTGAGTTGCAGAAATCCAGCCAGTTCCCTTGGAGCCAAGGTCAGCACTGACCAGCAGCACCAAAGCTGTCCCTGGACAAACACAGATCCACACGGAGTGCTGGGTGTCCTTGTCCAACTCAGCTGTGCCCCAGGTCCCCCCTGCCCTGAACGTGCAGGGACCTTTCAATCTCAGCTGGAAGTGAATCCAAGAAGACACATAATACACATTGGATGTGTAAAGCTGAAACAACCAGTGCATATATTTTTTTACCATGAAATAAGTAGCTTTCTTGCAGATTTCTCACAGACACACAAACTGTTGATACCTTTAATTACCCACCATGCTTAATATCTGTTCCTGCACACCAGGCTCCTTTCACCATTTTCTTCCTTTCAGTAACACTGAAGATTATTGCTTTTCAACTTTTTTGCTGGTGTATATTGTTTTACATTGTTAAAATGTCAGGTTTGTCTCACTGGCATAATTTTCTAGTATTAATGTTACTGTTTGGCTACACAACTGTATATTCCCCATGCTGCTGTGAGAGTCACAATTCTCATCCTTTTATTTCTATTCATTTCTTGTTACTTGAAACCTGCAACTCAGATAAAAACCTCTATCAGCATTTTGTTGACTTGATTTCTTACTTAATGGGCAGCAAAGTTCTGGTTTAAATAGTTCAAATGAAATAACTTCTAATTTAGAGTTTGAGAATTTTTTTACATTACTAGCTAACAATCAGCCCATGAAATATTGCTGTGTAAGAAAACAACCATTTTACTAGAACACTGTATATGGTTTTGATCTCATTAGTAATAGGTGTTTTGAAAGAATCATTGTGTGTTTTCTAATCAATACTTTTGTTAGAAAAGCAGTGTTTAACCAGCAAAAATCTACCATCTACTTCTGTTACTGTATTCCCTTGCTTGTATTTTCAAGTTAAATTTCATTTTCTGCACAGTGCATAAAGATGTGTAACCAGAACTTGATCTTGTTTAAAGGTTGTGTCTGTGTTTGGTTCCATACTGTACTTTATTATAACTTTCTTTCTTCAGAGACTGTTCTTACTCCACAAATACTCTTTAGTGTTAGAGTGTAAGACATTGTCCTTATATTCCTTAACTAATGGGTTATTAATAAAATGTTTTTAAAAAAGAGTGGAATTTGTCTCACGGTTAAGTCTGTTCCAGCTGTGTGAGGCTCTACCTCCCTGGCAGAAGCAGTGGTGGGAACAGAATGCAGGATTCGTGCTCACACCACTTCAGAACCAGAGCTCATTACCGTGAAGGTTGGGATTGTGAGGTGATAGTGGGTACCTGGTTCCTTAGAGATTCTTCTGGAATTTCAGACATGAGCAGAATTTGGATTCATTAGGCACTTCTGGATGCTTGCTCCTTTCTCAGTTTTGAACTGATTCCTATAGGAAAAAATATTTGTCCAGTTTCATGCTTCATCTTGCTGGGAATTTTTTAATGGGAAAAATAAGCAGAGGCATCTAGCAGGTGAGTGGTGAGAGTTCTCTTGGATGGCACACTGGGCTGAGCACTTGGTGGCTTGTGTCCAGCAGGATTGGTGAGAGGATACCTGCCAGTGCCCAAGGACACACCATTAACCTCCCATGCATCTCCCTTCTTCCTGGGATGCATTCCCTACTTCAGTACATAGTTTCCATTATTACTTTATGCTGCCACGACTACAGAGCCATAAAATCTCATTTTATCTGCATTACAGAGGTAATAAATCTGCACTTAGCACAGTGTTCTCTGATAGTGGTTAAAGGGAACTCTGTCAGACTGTGTAACTCCGATGAGTCTTTCTCCTGATGATAGGTAACCCCACAAATGAGCAAGGAAGGACCTTGGAGGGAGTGATGGGTGACTGCAAATCACTCTTCCAGATCCCAGTTTACAGCATAGGATGCTGATTGGAGGCTGCTGAGAGGAGACACGGTGGGATGGAATGGATGACTGAGATGGACCGACACAGCAGTTACAGGAGAGAAGTGAAGAGCAAAGCGTCTGGTTGCGTTTCTTCCCAACCTTTGTCACCCTGACATACCGTGTAAGGATGCAGCTGGAAATACACTACAGTGGGCTTGGGTTTCTCATGGTCTCACGTAATTCAGGGAGTTAAACTGCCAGTGCAGTGTGTGGCTCAGCTCAGCCCTCTGGAACACGGCACAGCACTAGACAATGGGCTGTGTGATGCAGTGAGGTGGCCAGGATTGCTTCAAAGATTCTCAACAGACACAGAGGAAACAGTTTCTGCTGGGGAAAACAGCTTCCAGAAGCAGGTCCCAGGGGTCCCAGTACTGCTGGCATGGCTCTGGGCTCAGTGCCTCAAGGTGGGTGCCACAATTTTGGCTGCTGCTCCCCATTGCTCACTGACCATGAAGCAGATGCTAAAGCCCCACATGTACATACATAAAGGAAAAGCTCCCAGGCTGTTAGCAGGCAGGGTAACCACAATTACACATAGAATAATAAATGGAGTGAATTCAGACAAGTTAATCTCCCACTTCATCCACTGAAACTACTAATGGTGTCTTGGGGACCTCAGTTTATAGTTAATTGGTGTAAATCAGGAGCACGAGTGGAGCTGATGGAAATTTGCTGTGCAGGGAGTGAGGGGTGAGTGATGCCCTCGGAGGGCAGCTCTCCTGGAGGATAACCTTGTGGAGAGGGAGGGAAGATGGACAGACAGATCCTGTGCCCCTCAGCAGCAAGGGAGACAGAGGAACGGATCTGCAGGAAAGGGTTTGGAGCCTCAGTTTGGGCTGGACACCGTCACTCCTGTAACCCTGCTGCTTTTCCAAAGGCTCCGATTTCTGCTCGCAGTGTGATAAGCAAATTCCTGCCTCCAGTACAAAGCAACTTTTCTAAGCCCTTGTGCTTACAGAGTGTAGAAAAAAGAGTGCCCTGAATTCCTGCTCTTAGGTGGCTCCAAAGGCCCCAAACCTACCTATTCCCTAAAAGATCTCATAGTTTTTTATATAAGTCCTATTGTTTGGCAGTAGTGGATGATTTCTGAATGTGCCATCAGTGCTGTCACCAATGTCATTTGCAAGATGTGGGGATGAACTTGATGATACCCTAAACATGTGCCTACCTCCCCCACCCCCTGTGTCTTGCCGGGGCACTTGGCAGCAAAAGCACACCATATCTGTGGTTCACAGAGAAAGCAGCCCTGTAGAGCACATAGTGCTCAATTTCTCTTGGAATTATTAATTCCCACAAGCCATCCTCAGTAACAGCGCCCACAAGTCCATGATGGCTTCAAGTGTTACATAAATGCTGATGGGGCCCCATGGCAGGAGCCAGGGAGTCGGAACAAGAGCACGGCTGGTGCCAAAAGGTCAGGGACAGCACAGAAATTCAGATGTTACCGAGAGGCTGGCGGAGCCAGAGCAAATTCTTCCCCAGCCGAAAGCAGCCTCGTACAGCTCAACCCTCCACTAAATGAAGGAAGCTTTAATGTGGAGCAGATGTAGTGACGTCTTCTTTCCTCGTTAGCAGACTCCGACACGCTCAGGGTGCACCATCCAGAGGAGCCTCACACTGCTCTTCTTCACAAAGGGTTTTTCACTAGATTTCTAGGAATGGTTACAGGGTTTAGTAACCAGTCCACAAAATCTGGTTTTAGTCTGAAGACATGAGTTAGGATTGACTTTTATTTCATTTTAGTTCTTTTTTTTTGCAAAGCAAACACCACAAAACACTGAGCTGTCCTTGCAGAGATGGCTTTTGCTGCTAAAAGTGATAATATGAGTTATGTTTGTGGAGAACATGGGCCAAGGGACAGGGTAGGATCAGTTGGAAGGCACAAAATACTGCATGGGTACACGGGCTGAGAGCCATGTAAGAACACGTTATCCTTATTTCATGCCAGGAGGGCAGACAAATTATCCTGCTGTGGCAGGATTTAGGAGCAGATTCATCCCTTATTGGGTCCTTCCTCAGTGGGGCCTCTTCCAGGGGGAGCGGGCTGGTCCAACACCTGCATTACTGACTTGAGTAAGTCACTTAGGATAGCAGGAGCACAGAGGTGGGACAAGCTATGGCCCCTGATGTATCCCTGTAATCCCTGGAGCTCCTTGAAGGGAGCCCCGGGAAGTGAAAGTAGTGAGGGGAGATCTGTGAGGGGGCTTCAGTGACCGGGATCCCGTGAGGGGAGACCCTTGAGGGGACTCTGGTGAGGGAGACGCACGAGGGGAGATCGGTGACGGGAGACTCCTGAAGCAGCTCTGGTGAGGGGAGACCTGTGGGGCTGCCTCAGTGACGGGAGGCCCGTGAGGGGGTACCTGTGACAGGGCTTCGGTGTGGGGGAGCCCCGTGAGGTGGCACTGGTGAAAACAGCCCTGTGAAGGGAGCCCCGTGAGTGAGTTCTGAAGAGAGGGCTCCTGTGAAGGGAAAAACGCGAAGGGGCTCTGGTGAGCGAGAGGCATGAGGGGATAACTGTGAGACTCGACCCGTGAGTGGGTTTTGAGACGTGCTCTGTGACGGGAGCGCCGTGAGGGGGCTCCGGTGAAGGCAGACCCATGAGGGTCCCTGCACACTCCCCGCGGGTCCCGGCCGCGGAGTGGCTCCTCACGGAGCCGCCCCCCTACCCCTCAGCCCGGCCGGCGCTGCCGGCGCCCCGGCGAATGCGCAAGATGGCGCAAGGCGCTGCCCGCCCGCCCCCCGCCCGCCGGCGGCCCCGCTCCCTCAGCGCCGCCCCCCGCCCGCCCGGCGCGGCGGCGTGTTCGCGCCGAGGGCAGCACCGCTGAGAGCCGCTTTTCCCCTTTTTCCCCCTTTCCTTTTTTCCCCTCTCTCCCGCCCGCCCCGCAGCTGGGGGTGGTTCTCGCCTGGCTGCCCTCCCTCCTCCCCTCCCTCCCTCTCTGCCGGCGGGCTGCTCCCTCCCCGTGGGGCGCAGGGAGGCGAGCCCGCCCGCCCGGGATGCCATGGCTCTGCCGGGCTCCGCGCTGCCTGCCTGCCTGCTGGGGCTGTTACTGCTTGTCTGCCGCGGAGGTAAGAGCCGGGCTGGGCTAGGGGAGCGGGCGGGGGCGCGGACATGGACCTGCCGCCGCCGCGCCCGGCACCTCGCCGCTCCCCGCGGCCGCTCCGTCCATCCGTCCTTCCAGCACTTCACGTCCCCTCATCACTCCTGAGGTGGCCAGGGCATTGCTCGTCCCCTTGTCCCTCGCCATCCCAGCCGCCGGTCCCGTTTCCCCTCGTTCGTCCGCGGTCACTCGCAACCCCGTGCTCTGCCCTTCCCCGTGGCTCCGCGGAGGCTGAACGGGGCTGAGCAGCTCCGCGTGTGTCCGCCGGTGCGGCGTGGGGGTCCCCGCGGGTCAGCATCCCTCCGCGGGAACGGGGCGCGTTCCTCCGGGAGGGCGAGCAGGGGTCGTGGCTTGGCGCTGCGGAGTCCCGCACCAGCGCATCCAGCGCCTTTATTCGCAAAGATCCCAAAGTGCTCCCCAGGAGCTGTGCTTTCAGTTGGAAGCCCCTTATGCGGGGGGCTCTAGGGAGGGATGGTGGTATTTGTGGAGCCTGAGCCCACACCGCTGGCGCGGGGGAGAGTGTGGTGGCGGCCGGGGCAGTGGCGTGGCTGGCTATCCACCCGTGCCCGGGTCGTGAGAGCCGCCGGGATCATCACCGCGGTGGGAGCGGGAGGCAGCGCCCGACGGATGCGTCGCGTTCGTCAGCAAAGGCTGTGATAGCGAGAGCAGAGATGTTGGGAGACAAGTTGCAGGGATGAGGGCGAGCAACTTCAGACCTCTCTTTTGGAGACCTTTGTAACGCCAGCTCTGTCCGCATTGGTAACACGGTCCACTGGACCAGGGCCGGACTACAAAACATCAAAGAGAGCTTTCCCTGGACCTACTGTGCACATGTTCTGTGGATAAATGGCAGTGTTTTTCTTCTACTGGTGATGCTACTTAAGCATGGGTCTAATCTGACAAAGATGCTGTTCTGCATCAAGATACCTGTGTGCATCCTGTTCTAGTCTTTCTTTAACAGCCTTCTAGATAAGGAAAAGTAGGAACTGAGCAACCTGGGCTGGTGGAAGGTGTCCTTGCCCATATCGGAGGGGTTGGAATGAGATGGTCTTTAAAGTCTTTTGTAAGCCAAACCATTTTGTGCTTATTCTATGAATTATTAAAAAAAAAAAAAGCCCTGTAAGCAGCTCAGCATGGTCAGAGAGAGAAAAGTGTGTGTTAGATTTATCAAAGATTAGCTGCTAGCATGTTTAGGAAGCAAGGCTGTGGGTTAGTCGTATCATAAATCTCGCCACGTGGTCCGTATCAGCCGCGCGAGGAGGAGAAGCCAGCGTAACTCGTGGAAAATAGAAGTGATCTGTGAAGTGGATGTAATGAAGCAGGTCTTGTTATTATGTTAAGATTCCTGAGTAGTACAATGAGGATGGTTTAAAAAGTTTTGGGTTTTGGTT
>VWZV01004334.1:757182-879635 GCA_013397155.1 Irena cyanogastra
GGGTTTTTTTGGTTTTGTTTTTTTTTTTGGATGGAGGAAAGGAAAAGAAGTGAATACTTGAAAGGAGAACTTTAGGAACTTGAATTTGTGTCTAGGTTATCGCCTGCTGCTGTCCAAATTGCCCTGTGTGTTTGTTTATGCTGCGCCTTGGCGGGTCAGTGGCTTCTGACTTTGGGGTGTGTTTTGCTGGCCCCGCTGAGGAGTGTTTGGCTACACTTTCGAAGTTTTTTGGTTCTGACGTTTTTTCCCCCCTTCTGTTCTCTCGATGTGGTTAACAGTGAGGTAACGTGTTTGTGCGCTCTGCTGAGTTTATTAAACCCTCCCGCGTCAGTGTCAATCAGTGCCGGAGCAGCCTCACCGGGGACGGATGCTGTGTCGGAGCAGTGCCGCACTGTGCGGGACACGATGCTCTGCTCCCAGCTCTGGGGTTTTCAAACTCCCCAAAATGCTGGTCTGGTGACTATGAACCAGGCACTGGGAGCTGCTGGTCAGCGTGAGGGAATGGGCTCAGCAGCGAGACAGTATTTTCTTTCTTTTTTTTTTTTTTTTTTTTTTTTTTTAATTTCCTGGCCCTCTTTGTTCTGGGTGGTGGACAGCTTTTGTCTGTTATTGCTGAGCCCGGCATTCAAAGGCAGGCATAGGATACGAGAGGCTCCCTGGCTCTGCTCAGTAACAACCTTGGAATTAACATCGTCATTTATGTTTAAGTAGGCTTAACTTCTAAATTATTGAAGCTATAAGCTTTCACTAATTTCTGCCCTGTATGGCTTTGTTGTATTTTTTCAGACAAAAAAAAAAAAGGATTGCTTTCTACTAAATTGGTGTAATACCCTGTCTTTTTTCTTAATATACATAGAGAGTATCAGGTATCATTTCCCCAGTAACGCTCAGAGACTTGGTATGAAATACAAGCCCACGTTTGGGCTTCGTCTCTCTCGGGAGTTCAACAGGAGAATCTCAGAACGTGGTTTTCCCGCGTGGAGGCAGCAGGCAGCCCATGAAATGGGGCAGGCATCGCACAGCTGTGTCAGCGTGCACTACCTTTGGGACCTTCGCTCGGGGCGAAGCTGGTGCAGGGGTGTGAGTGTGCAGCCACCTATGTTCGTGGCACTCAGGTGCCTGCTGGGGCCATCATGGTGCCAAAAGTAAACTCTGGAAGTGTATAAAGCAAGGTGAGAGAGGGGGCTCCCCTTCTGACCTGCCCCACCACCCCCTGCGGAGGGAGTTAGAAATACTAAGCTAGTATAATTGCCCCTCTTCTTGTTACCTGTCAGGCTCTGGGTCTGGCACAGACCAAGTTCCCATGCTCATTTAGGAGCTTGCAGAGGGTTCCAGGGGAGAGGATCTGAGCAGAGAGTCCCAGATCCAGGATTACAGCTTGGCTCTCCACTCCTTTCCATCCTCTTCAATCCCACTTTTGGCCCATGTGCTGTCAGCCTGGCATGGGCCAGCATGGAGCAGCTCAGCAGCATCACTGCCTGGCAGAGAGCTGCAAAACTGCTCTCATTTTATTTGTGCAAACAAGAAAGTCTCTCTCCCTCTGTCTGTCTGAACTTTTTTATTTCTGATTTCCTTATTTCTCAAGGGTCCTATGTCACAGTGTGTGAAGTGCCAAGCAGTGGCTCCATGCAATGCCAGCCCCTTGCTTCACAGACCCTTAGATTCTGCTCCAAAGCCATGGGATGAGCAGATTATGTACTTCATTTTGCAGCCTGCAGCAGATCTGGGATAGAAGATGCTTTTTTCTCTGTCCCTTTCCCCCCCAGTATTTCATGCTTTGCACTCCTGGGCTTCTGGCCCATGATAGTGTCCATTTATTTAACTAACAAAACAATGCAAGAATCTACCTCTGCCAATTAAGAATTCCCATTTAAATCAATTGTGTAGCATTAGTTAGAAACAGGAATAGTCCATTCAAAATTATTTTGAAATCACAAACTTATTTGAACTTTAGTGGAGCTTTTAGTTTTACAGAGTTTAGAAACTAATAAATTATGTAGCAGGGCTCATGAAAATCTACCCGAGTCTGCTTATCCAAAAGAATATCCAATGTTTTGGTTTTGCAAGAAAATAAAAATAATTGTTTACACATGTTCAGGAGTCATTGGGAAGCATATAAAACTGATGGTTAAGAAGGCAAACATGTCAATAATTGCACTTTAAGAGCCGAGAGAGGCAAATAGGCGAGTGCATGAGGAAAGCACAGAGCACACTGATCTGGCCTTGCTATTATATCAGATGTCACCGTTGTATCGCACCCTCCACTCAAGAGCAGCCCAGTCACTTAACAACCCAGACCTGCTCCGTGTTGGTAATTTAAAACCACAGTTTCAGAGCAGAGTCAAGGATTTGCCACCTGGTTTTTTTGTTGTTCTTGCACATGAGGTTGTGTTGAAGCTGATGGCGAGTCAGGGGATGCGAGTCGTGGCGAATGGTTCTGCTGAGCTGTGAAGATGCTTTTGCAAAAGGGTCATTGCTGCTGAAACCTGAGAGTATGTGAAAAGAGACAGAAGAGCTCGTGTTTCAAGGTGCTGGTTTTGGAGCAAGCAGGGATCCATGCAGTGCTCAGCTCCTTGAGAAGAACAAGATGCTTTCCTCCATCCTGAATTTCAGGGTGGGAGGTGCTAAGGCAGAGGGGATAGCAGGGAGGAGAAAGTGCTGAGTTTGCTTTGAATCCCCTGGATACAATTAAGAGTTTCAAAGTTTGTCAGGTGCACACTAACTTCTCCGCCTGCAGAAAGACCTTCCCTTTCCTTGCATGCCATCCCTGCCTGCCAGGAGTCAAGCTGAAATTCAAGGGCTTGGTGGCAGGGCTGTGTTGGCTGGTGGGGTTTGGCACTGTGATGCCAAGGTGCCTGTGGCTTTTTTGGCAGCCTTGTGCCATCATGCCAGCCACCATCTCTGATCCACCACCACTATCACTCACTGAGTGGCCAGCCCATTTCCTGCTGGGTCTGTGCAAGGGCCCAGCTGTGGGGACAGCCACCTACCTGATGCTTTCCTGCACGGTCAGGGAATGAACCGGCCATTCCCATGTCCTACGTTAGAGCAGCCTTGGGAGCTGAAGCCTGGGGGACCCTGGCGCTGGCCCAGCATTTCCCATCTTGGCTGTGCCTTTGCTCTGTATTTGTGCACGGTTGTTTCCTGCTCTGTGTTTGTGTCACTGATGCCCTCTGCGGTGAGGCTGTGATCTGGTCAGGGCTGTGAAGTACGTGGGGAATGCAAATAACTGCATCCTACGCTCGGCTTGCTGCCATGCTCTCAGGATGCCTCGCTGTGGATGGAGCTACTGTGGGTAATTAGCTCAGGAAAGGTCTCTGCCCTTTCCAGCTATACCAACAGGTTTTATCCTGCCGTCTTTAGAGATGGGGGAGCCCACAAGGACTTGGACCTTGTCCTAGAAAGGCTCTTTGTGCTGTGAATGCTTCCAGCTTCCACAGTGTTCAACAAGCAACCTCCTGGGATTTGCTCAGTCTGGTCTCAAACATCTGAAAATTATTTGGGGCAACTTCTTTGGCTCTTCATGCTTTTTGCCTTCCTCAGCTAAAATCAGTGTCCCCAGTGAGGGCAGTGATGCTGGATGTTTTTGGGCTCTCCGTCAGGTGGCTGAGAGGTTGTCTTATCCCTCTCTGTTAGGAGGTCTCTGACCTCCTGCAATCGTTTAATGAGTGGATGTGGTTTATGCTCCCTGATGGAAAAATTGCTTTATATAACCTCCCATCCAAAAGGAAAGGGAATAAAAAATTCTGAGCTAGTAAACTTTACTGCCAGCAAGATGTGGGGCCTGTTACAGCCTATTCTCCTCTTCTTTAAATGTAAATTTTCTGGATGCCCTAAAGAGCCAATTTGCACTTTACTGCAGTGCAGTGCTTTTCTCCTTAGGGTCTGGGTCAGGCTCAAGGAGATTTAAGAGGGCACTGGCTGGATTTTTAGGCTGCCAATTTCATCAGCCTGAAGCTTGTTATAATCTGTTGGAGAACATCTTTCAGGTCCATATATATCTTCCTTCCATATCCTCCCATTTGCAGAAGGATTTGAATGAAAAACAACCCACCACTGGAAAAACAGGAACTATTTTTCATCTGCATGGCCCAACCTGCATCCAGATTTTTGGTCCTGATACTCACCTATAAAATCCCACTAAAATCCCCTGGTCCTGCACATCTTTTGGCTTTATTGGAGCAGGTCTGGAGTGGTTATTCTTGGTGGTGGTTATGCTGCTGATTAAGGCTGTGTTATGTGCGGAATAAACACAGTAAATCAGAAGGAGGCAAATTTGTGCTGATGTGAGGCAATTTGCAGGTGGATGTCATGCTGTTGGTGTGATGAAGAAGGAGCTGGTGCTACCTCGGTCTCCCCAGCAGTGCTCCCAATGATGCTGCACCAGGAAAAGTGGGATGGACCCAACTGCTCCCACAATATCTCTCCTTGCCACAAGCTCAGAGCGGGCTGTTGGCAGCTTATTTCATCTCGCTGTGATTAATGTTCCCTGTCTAGAACAGGAGTAATAATACGGGCTTCATCTGTCAGGACCACGTGCTCCCAGGGCAGGGATGGCCCTGCTGGCTGTGGGTCTGGATGGGGTCCAGGAAGATGAGCCAGGATGTGACTGAGGTCCTTGGCGATGGATGTCACCGCTAATTAGAGCGGTGAGATTAGTCACTGAAGCACAGGAGGGAAAGCCAAAATCGTGTTTCCCAAATGGAAAAGGACAATACAGGGGTGTAAGCAAGTTCTTTTGAAGCCATGAATGTGAATCACAGTGTCAAGTAAAAAATAATTAAACTTATTTTTTTTTAAATGTACTTCAAAGTGTCTTTTAAGCTTCCCATTAATTCGAAGTTCTTTCTCTCAGCACTAAATAAATCTCTTGGTTCAAAAGCACAAGTGCTAATTGGTTTCTCTGAGTATGCCTGTCTGCTTGATCAATAGGGGAAGTAGTTTTTGTTAAATATTTGCACGTATAGTCACATATTATATTGCTCAGGGAGATGGTAAATGTTTCTCAAAAAGAGACTTGTAGAATGAGGATTCCAGTAATTTTCTTGTGGCCTTTATGTCAGAGCTAATCATGCTTCCTCCCTCCATCCCTTTGCAGAAAGCAAAGCAGTTTTCCCTCACGCGCTGCCGGCGTCGAGACAAGCGGGCTGTTCGGCTGCCTGCCTGACGCCCCGGCTCCAACTGCAAACTTGAGCTGCCATGAGCAGAGTTGTACAGTTCCTGCCTCAAGCAGGGAGTGGCTGTGAGCCATGCTGCCTCGCAGTCCGTTTTGGGAGGCACCTGGGATGTTGTGTGGGATTAGTGGAGTCTGGATACACAGCCAGCTGTTGGAGAGGGATGGGGCTTTCAGACTCCCTGAGTGAATGTGCATAGCCTCAGCAATTTCCTTGCTATCTCTCAATTAGTTGCACTTTTACTATTTCCTTGTGCCTTTGGAGTGTTGTTTACTTCCAACTTTGCAGCATCATTTCTGTGCCACACTGCTAACCACAATCAGTTCTTTTTGCTGATGGAATTGAGTTCCTCTCTCCCACTGTTGCCTCCTTATCCTGTCTGTGCTCTCCCTCTGGCTTCTCTGAGCTGATCTCTAGAGCAAACACCAGGAACCTTCTTGTCCCACCGTAGAGATTCCTCTGGGAGTGTCTGTCCCTTTGTCTCTCATCCTGAGCATCCCGGGAAAAGAGGGCTCTGTGTTCGGAGTCTGCCTTTGAGACAGGTGAAAGACAGAGCTTGGCTTCTCCCAGATCCCCAGATGGGGTGAACTAGCTTCTCCTCATGCATCTGGTTAGTTGGTCACCTGGCCCTGAAACTCCAGGAAGGAGGCAGCAAGATTTCTTCAAGATCTGTTAAGCATCTCATGAGAAAAACCTGAGTTGAGTTGGAATTTGGGTGCTTCTGGACACTGCAAGGTGTCTACAGGTAACAAACCAGTTGCACAGTGTCACGCCTCAAGGCACAGTCCTGCCCTTGAGTGCAGCCCAAGGAGACCCCAGGACCAGTGTCCGTCCCCACTCCAAGCCAGTGTCTGAGGACCCCAGTCCTAATTACGAGTGTCATCGCTCCTGCAGTTCGAGCAGCCTGGAGTGAGGATGCAGACCGAATGTTTATGGAGGCAAACATGATTATCTCCAATCACAGGCCTTAATGATGGTTGTTATAATGACAGCAATTGTGGGAAGGGCATGTAATTATGTTGATTCTTCCTTTTATTGTACATATAATAATAAGCTGTTTTATCTAAGAATACAGGGGTGCTGGGGGAAGATGGGGCATTTATTTAATTACGGATTTTTTTTCTGATTGCGCATTAGGCTAAATCCTGGAATCTTCCATTTTCTGGAGTCAGAAGTCCCTCTTGGCTCAGTATCAGGATGCAAGGGTCTTTATCCTACCTAACTCACCAGAGCACCCACACAGGGAATGGGGCCCCAGCATGGCCCCACTTTGGCCACTTTGCAGAAAAATGCAGAGCATTCATCTAATTCCTTAATTTTTCAAAAAAAAGTAATTGATGGGTTTGTGCTGGCTGCAGTCTGACTTGCTGAGAGGACCCCAGGGCTATCTCATAAAAAAGGAGTCACAGTGAGCGATAGATCACTGAGATGGCTGGAGCTAGCCTGACATTTTAAGACTTAATGGGTTAATAAAGTGTGTGTTTTAGGTGCCTGTCACTAAGTGGGGTTTGTCCATTCCTTGCACACACTCATACCTCGCTGGCAGTACCTTTGGCCTGGCCCTGCAGTACCACTGCTGTCTTTGTCTGCTCCGTCCATCTGCCTCGGCTCAGGTTGCACTCAATGTTTATCCCCCGTAATCCAATTTAAGTTGCCGTAGAAAGCAGTGGGGATTTACAGAAAGAAAGAGAAAAAAATCTCACTGGGTTTGCAGAGCAGAAAAGACAGACTTTTTTTTTCTTCATTTCTTTAGTGTAACTGCCTCTTCTCATCTCTGTGATTCTTACCATGCATTAACAGTCTGTCCTCCACCCTGCTTTTGAGCCTAATGTGGGGGGATCCTGTCCTTGGTGGGGTCTGTATGAGGGACAGGCATTACAAAGCCTGTGCTGGTGTTTGCCAAGAGATATTGCTTGTGTGCATCCCAATTTTGTGAGCATCTGTGGAGTTGGTCCCACTGAGCCTGTGAAAGAGGAAAGAAGCTCTCTATCACAGGCTGGGAAACCCCCGCCTTGAAGGGCCAATGCAGAAGTGAACTGTTGGAAAGGCTTTCTCCATATTTGGATGAAACTGTAGTTTTCTTACTCTGTTGGAATTTCTTTACCATTGCTCCTCTTTAAAAAAAAAAAAACAAAAACAGTTCACCTCCATCTCTGCATTTAGAGCCTTCAAATATCTGTATAACTCCTGTTTCTTGGTCTCTTTTTGTCTTTTATGTCTGCATCTATTTTGGCCAATCTTTAAGCAATAGTTCTATTTCTATCATCTTCTGTAGTGTCTGATCATGACTGTAGGGCAAATTATACCCTCAAAAGGTGTGTTGTGACCAAGTGAAGAATAACGTGCCAAAGACACAGCTTTTAAATGTTCTTGTGGCAAAAGAAGTAAATTAGGACGTATCTGTGTCATAGGAAGTGAGGGTTTGCCTATTGTTGGTACAAATTCTGCAATAACTTATCTCTCGCGGACATCGTTTAGCGTAATTGCTTTGCAAGAACCTTTTGTGTGGCTGAGCCGGAACATTGTGCATTTGTATTTTGGTGCTTAACTTGCTCTTCATTAAGGGGTGAATAGCACCATGCTTTGCCTGTTACAGCGTGAGAGAGACCAAAGTGACAGAAGGGCACGGTGTTGCGTGCGAGAGGCAAACAGCCTCCTGCTCTGCCAAGCGGGAGGAGTGTCGGGAAGATGCCGGTGGCAATATGGTCTGAATCAGGAGCTGCTGATCCCTCCTTCACCCCCACCGGCTGTGCTGCAAACAGGTCTGGGGCACAGCACAGCCCCTTTGCCTGGTTATGTGGGGAGAGGAATGG
Source organism: Irena cyanogastra (assembly GCA_013397155.1). Lineage (NCBI taxonomy): Eukaryota > Metazoa > Chordata > Aves > Passeriformes > Irenidae > Irena > Irena cyanogastra. Next base: position 765,170 of record VWZV01004334.1, read on the forward strand.
TTTTCCAGCACTGGTGTGCACTTCTGCTCCTGGGCTGGGAATGGCTGACACCCTATGCTTGTGCAAGTTTTAATTGTCTAATGCTGCACATCTGCAATGGGAGGTGATGAGGCAAACTTCAGGGGAGTATGGAATGGAGCTAGGGTGTGGCAAGGGAGGGATGTGCCTACCTGTCCCCTTCACTGGATTCTCCAAAGGCAGCCTTGAAGGACTTTGCCTGTGGTCGTGCTTTAAGAAATTGCACCCCGAGGTTCAGAGAGTAAAGTCTTGGGAGGCAAAGCGTGCCTTTGGGTTTTGTGTTTCCTGGAAACACTTGCACTTTCAAAATGCGCATTCAAAATGTTTCCATCATCCCCTGTTTCCTGCCATAGCAGTTGACTCTTGCTGCTGCTCCTGGACATGCTGCTGACTCTCCCTTATTCTCTTCATTTTAGATTTCGGCCGTTCCTCTGAGCTGGCGTTCGTTGTGGAGCCTAGTGATGACATAGCTGTGCAGGAGCAACCCTTGATTCTCTACTGCCAGGTGGAGGGCATCCAGCCCATCACCATCACGTGGCGGAAGAATGGCGTGATGATCGTGGACAGTGAGAATGCCTTTATGTTGGCCAATGGGTCTCTCTACGTCTCCCGCTTCCAGAGGGTCCGGGGAGATGGGTCTTCGGATGAAGGCGAGTACGACTGCATGGCACAGAACCACTACGGGCTGGTGGTGAGCCGGAAGGCAAAGATTCAGGCAGCAAGTAAGTACGGACACTGTCCCACCCCAACCTCACAGGGCAGTCCCACAAGGGGCATTGGCTTTATTGGGAAGCAGGAGGGCAGCAGGGTGGGTGCTGAGTTTTCATGGAGCGGAGATAAAAGAGAGGGAAGAGAGAAAAACCCTGGAGCTGGTGTCAAAATCTGGCTGGCATCTAATCTGTGTAGCAGTCCAAGTGTGAAAGAAGAGCTCATCAGCTTTCTTGGGTAGAAAACTAAAAACCACCTTCTAACTGCAAATTCTCTGTGTTGGAGGTGTAAGTTACAATAAAATCATGTGGTGAAGTAGTCTGTGGTTTGTGTATCACCTGCGGTGAGTTTGGAAGCCCCTTTGCTGTGCAGCACAGCTGGGCTCTGCTTGGCAGGCAGCTATTCCCAAACCATAGGCAAAGACCTCCTGAAGGTCATGGTATCTTTAATTTTGTTATTTAATGCTGGCGGTGAGAAGGCAGCAAGGTCTTATTTACTACGCGGCATGGCAGTGCCTTTGGGGGCAAGGCTAACAACACCAGACAGATTGTCTGATGGGGGAACCTGGAGGAGAAGAGAGATTAAAATGCCAGTGAGGGAATGAAATTTAAAGGTGGGGGAGAAAGTGACTGTGACTCCAGCTCTGCACACTACCTGACGTTAGCCCATTGCATTGCCCTGGCCAGAGCAGTTGGTCCTGTTGGATCTCCTCGTTCTCCCTTGTCAGCTCTGATTGCTGGTTGGTGTTTGTCCCAAGACTGATGGCAGAGCTGGGGGGTCCATGGTGGTTTCTATCCCTATTGTGTTGGTGGCCCACTTTGCCCACAGACTATCTGGGTACTCTGGGGGTGCAGCCAGATCTGATCGTTTTTGCATTCAATCAGAAGTTGCTGCTGGATGTAATTTCTATGTGAGTGTGAGGATGAATGTGTGGTACAGCCATGAGACCTGGCGGAACACTGGACTGTTAAGTTTTGCTGAAGGGTTCTCCAACGTGTTTGGGAGATGGCTACTGCTATTCTTTCTGTGCGAGCAACTTACTAATGCTTCTGTTGCAATTGCAAATATCACCATGATTTTTTGGTGCCAAGCAGGAAAAGTCTAAGGCAAACTCTGGGGCTGAGGTCTTGTCTGCATTTCCCGAACTGGGGGGCCTTTTGGAATGCTGCCGCCCACTCCCCACAGTGCCAGGGCCGGCTGGCAGCCCACCAAGGGAACACTCCAGCCCTTGTGTATAACAATTCCCGAGTGCATGAAGTGGCCATCTGCAAACCTAGCTTTTCAGGAGTGTAAGAAGTGACATTGTCCAGGAGCCAAGGGCTTTGGGGCTGTGCCAGATTAGCAGCTGGATCTCAAACTTGTCAGTCTTGCGGTGCTAAACCTTGGAGCACTTTTGGTGAATGGCTCCGGCATTTATGAGCTGGAAGCCGACTCATGCACGAGCACAATGCCGAACTTCTTGGACCTGTAAACTGGAGACATGAGAGCCAGAGGAATTACCTTTGAGATTGTGGATTGTCAATAAACACTGTTATCTTGGCTCCTGCATCAATATGTATGTGATGTGCTGTGTGTCCCTGAATAGCGTTTCCTTTTGTAGCCGTAGTTTCACATGAATCAAAATGAAAAAGGGATCGTGTTGAAAATGCTCTGGACTCTATTCCCCTTCAGGCTTGGCTGGTTGCCAGCCCTGAGAAGAGGTCTGGGTGAAGCCAGCACAAACAGGGGGCCCCCCGGCCTTGATGCCACAGGTGCCTACAGATAATGGGACTAACACAGGATGTTGTGGGCAAATGTAACCTGCTGCTCAGGGCGAGCTCCCCTGCTGTGCCTGAGCCGCAGCAACACACTCTTGCACTTAGGACTCCGCTTAATAGTAGATGAAATCTCCTGAGAATGAATCACAGTTGTACCCTGAGCCCCCAAGTCTCAGGGTGGTTACACACAAAAGCTAGTGATTTTCCTTGCTCCAAGTCCCAATCAGCAACTCAAAGGAGAAGGGTAATTATTCCCATTTTAGGGACCTTTGCGTCGGAGGAATGGGTGCTGGCTGCCTGGAAGGGAAAAAAACCCAAGCGCTAAGCAGACCTTTGCGGAGCAGAGTAAATACTGCCGGTGGGTAAAACCTCATCCCGGTGCTGATCTCTTCTTCCCTCTGAGCCTGACATCCGAACACAAAAGCAAAGGAGAAATAAAAACCTTTCATAAACAAAAATCTTGAAAGTTGATCAAGGCCATGCTACAGAGGAATAAAAGAGATCTGACAGAGCGGAGCCCCTCGAGAGCTCTGTTGCACTTTTCGCTGTCTTCAAAGGCAGGCTGTTAGTCTCGTATCACCGTTACAGACCCTGGCTTTGTATTATTGCTTGGAATATAATCTTCTTGGCTTGGAGGAATGTACATATTTGCATTCAGGAAATGTGGGCTGGATATCATATTTTTATGTTTCAAATTTACTTCAACACTTGGCATTGAGTAAAATTTAACTGGAAGAATATGCTGCTCTCAGCCGCTGCGCGTGCGGCCCTGATGGGCTCAAGGTGCTGGCAGTTTCCTCACCAAGCGGGTGCGTCTTAAACCCTTCCTCCTAAAAATTAACTCATTATATTGATTTCACTAAATTCTGGGGCATTTCTGTATGTTGCCATTATTAATCAAAGATACTCAGCAGAAGGAAGTGGACCTTGGGTGGTTTGTGGACTGGCTGGTCAGGTGCTAAAAACATTGATAATGTTTTTGTAGTGTAACTTTCTTTTGAACAAGCGCAAGTGTGCAAGAAACCTACGTGTGACTGAGCTGAGCGGGGAGGCCCTCAGCATTTCTACCCTCTGCCTAACGCTCTGGTTGGAATTTTTTCAGTTGCTGTTTCTGTGTCTGTTCAAACCCTGGTGTGTTAGTTTAAAAGGTTGTGGAATGCAACATGTTTTTATAATCTGATCAAGTTATTGAATACAGATCTTTTCTGTCTCTCAATGACAGTTTCGTAGTTTCGCATGGCTCCGAGCTGTCTTAATTAAAATCAGTTTCCTAGTCAGAGTGTTCTCTCGAGGCACCGCTTGGCTGTGTTTTCACAGGTCTCTGAGGAGAGAGATTTCCCCTGTGCATGCCAGAAGCTGAACATGCTTTGGCTCTCTGTGGATGAAGATACCCTCTGAGCAATTTTAACATCCAGAGTCCACTCCTCAGGAAGGTGGGCTCCCTAGAACACAGCCACCTTTTTTCTCATCACCACCCTTTGCTTAACTTGGCCTCACTTGCTCTGATTGTGTCATCTCATGGCATTTCCAGCCCTTTTTGCTGATGCTGTAATTTGATGGACTTGTCTCCACATCATCATAAATCACAGCCCAGCCAGTGGAGTAAGACCCATTGATTACATCACTCAATAACAAGCAGTTACCACTAATTGGAAATCACCATCAAACTGGGTATCGGATCAGGCTCTGCACGTATCCAGCCTGAGAGTAGCAATTTTCCCTGTTTGATCTGATACTTAAAAAAAAAAACCCCAAAAAACCAAAACAAAAACCCCACCAAACCAAAAAAAATACACCAAAAAAAAAAGTAACAAAGAGAATTAAGTCAATGTCCAATTTACAGCCAAAGAGATTTCTTGAAGTTTGGTGAATTGGACCTGCCCAGTATTTGAAGTACTGCAGGACCTGATAATAACTCTGGACAGATCTGAGCTTGTAAAGACACTTTCTTCACTATGTCTTGCTGCAGGATGACTGGTTTGTAGTTAAGCCTAGCAGCACACATCCCTGTGCCCTTCTCTTTTCCCTGGCCCCCTTTCCTTCTGCATCCTGTCCCAAATTCTGCTCCTCCATCCCACTGGGTGTGGCTGTCCATGGCACTTACCCTGCCAGCAGGAGGGCAGAATTGATAGCTTGGGCAAGGCAGATGCTGTGACTCCTTTCTGCATTGATCCCTGCAGACAGCAGCAGCAGCTCCCCTCGCCCAGCCTGGGGCCAAGCTGTCCCCACATGCTGTCCCCACAAACACACTGGCCACTGTGACCTCGAGGCCAAAGGTCCTCAGGTCATCAGCAAGATAGACAAGTGGGGAGGGCTGGTGCATATGCAAACTTGCAGGTTGCTTTCCCTGCCAAGCTGTGTGGCTAGGGAAGGAAGTTGGGAATCACAAGGATTTTAAAGCAGCAAAGATCTTCCCATCATTTCAGCTCCTCTGTGCAGAATATATTCAGGGTTTAACCTGCAACCCCCTTTCCAGGCTCTGGGGTGGTGGGAAGAGCTGCTGAGCCCAAATAATGGTAGCATTTATAAGAGTGTAGAGACAAGAAGGAAGTCTAAAAGGATTAGGGAGAGACAAAGGGGCCTGATTATTTTATGGGTCACAATACAAGGCATTAGAGTGAGATCACAAAGGGATGTAATTACAAAAGAAGGCCATACTGGGGGGGATCAAACCAGGATTAGAGTGGGAAATGTTTTTACACAGTTTTGTTCCACTCATTATGAAGTTAGCATTTTAAATTAAGGTTTAAATAAGGTGGCACCAAAGTTGTCACCAAGGTATTTCCTGGGCAATGCCACTGTTCGGATGCAGATTGCGAGACTCAGCTCAAAACATCAAGGCAGACCTTAAACACGTGGGTTTGCTGTTGGTTTCTCTTGTGCCTATATAGTATCTGTGTTGTCAGCAGAACCCTACCTATGGCTTGTGCTTAGGACAAGTTAACCTGTTTTTACAGTTAGAGGTGGGATACTTTTGTGACTCCTTGTTTTACTGGTGCAAAACATGCTGGAGGTCAGTTACAGCTCTGGAGACATCTTCCTTTTACTCCCAGGAACTTTTTTTGCTAATGGTCATTTGAATTTTATTGCAGTTTAACTCTTAGTGTTACATGCCAAGTTTCCTCCATCCATAAACTAGATTTTCCCCCCACCCCGTTGTGGTTCTGCTCATATTTATTACCCTTTTTCTCCAGTGCTTAGCAGAAGGGCTCAGCCCTAATGCCAGTGATGTTTTTATATTGTCTGTGCTTTGAGTGCTTATGGCAATCCCAGAGTAAATTCTGGGCTTGCAGCAGTAGGTCTCAGAGGGGAAAAATACCCATGAGGAATTACTAAAGGAAAAAAAGGAAAGCAAAAGAAATTAAGTAAAGCAGAAACACTGTGAGAGTCTTCCAGGAGATGGATATGATGGGTGAGTGGGTTATTTCCCTCCATCAGCTCTTTTGGCTGCCCCTAGGACATGCTGGTTCACGTGACGCTGCCTCTCACATCTGTATTGTTGCAGTACAGTTGGCCCTGTGTGTGCTGCAAAACAAATGTACAAATATAGAAGTCACTGGGGGAAAATTGGAGAGATCTGACTGGGAATTTTAGTAGATTTGCAGGATTAAAAGAGTTTGTCACTTACCACCCACTGCATTTCAGCGTCTGCATGTAACAGCCAGGATTCATCCAGAGACTTGAGCATATTATAAGACCATATTTCTTTTGGCTGCTCATTTCTTAGCAGTGTGATAGTTATTTAAATATCATCTTGCACTTCTTTCCAAGGCTTCTAACATGGATGCGCCAACCTTAGCTCCGGCAGCATTATCTCTCATATAGGGGGTTCGCACTGCAGGCAGTAATGTCACTTAGTCATTTATAGAAAGCTCAGGGGAAATATATCAGAAGAATTTCATTAATGGCAGCACTGTTGAGTTATTTGTCTCAATTAACTCTTGGAGCACAGCTGAGGAAGTTCTGACATCTCTGCAGCCTGCACCTGCAGTATGAGGCAATTCTCTGCTTCTTTTTTTAATGTGGGTTGAAGCTCTGTGATACTTGCATGGGCAGTCCTGTGGGGACAGCACAGTGCCCAGCCCTGTGTGCTTGTACCCTGCTTGTCCCTCTGCCTGCTGCTCTGCTCCAGCCTCTCCTCAAAGTATTGAACCATTCTCCTGTATTATTTTAGTCACGAGGGAAAGTCTCTGCTTAAATGGCTTGCACTCTCATTTTTCCCTACAAGGGTCCCAGCTGGCTATGGTGTGGCCAGTGACATCCATGCACCTGCTGTGCCTCAGTTTCCCTTCTCTGAAGCTAGGATGTGTTTACAGTTAGTGCCATGATTTGCGCACTCCTGTGAACACCTAGGGGGCCAAGCTGCTGGTTTGTGTTTATCAGAGACCCAGGTTAGCTGGCCATGGAGTTTCATCTGCGCTGTTGCTTCTCTCCGAGGGGTGCACAGTGCTGGGGCCAGACTGGGGCCCAGGTGAGAGAGGAGCTGCTTTTCTGCCACTATTCATTGGCAACACTGTGAGTAGGAATCAATTTTGGGGGCATTTCACCAGAGCAGTCTGTGCTCTTGATCTAGTGAGTAACCATTGAGATTGCATTTTGAGGACCTTGCTTTGAATGTTTGGGGCCTTTGGGTGCAGTAGTGATATGAGTGAGGTCAGACCTCACAAATCCCTTCTTATGGGTGAGTCCCTGCACAGGTGCCAAAGCTGCTTTCCCAGAGCTGGCAGGATGGGACCAGGGAGAGACATCAGCCAGAGCTTCCTGACATCAAGAGATGCTGGATCTGACTATGCACCTCCTCTTCCACTCTGTTTTTGGCTTTACCCACCATGGCAGCCCTGTTGCTGGGAAGGGAGTCTGCTCCCACTCCTCCTAGGCACAGCATATGGTTTTCAGAGAGGTTCTTGCTTTAAACCCAATTTTACAGTTGGGTTGACTGAGGCAAAAGGAGGTCAAACGATTCGCCTGAGGTCACCCAATAAGTGGCTCGGATTAAATCTCAACCCACGATGCTGCCCGTTCCCAGCGCTGGCTGTGCTGGCCGGACCAGATGGCCTCCTGAATGCAGCGTCAAGATCCTCAGCTTTTTCCCCACCTCATTGTTCTCCATTGTGGGCTTCTGAATGCAGGACCTTGAAAGTGAGAGTCATTTGGATTTGCTGAGACCAAGTTATTCTGCTTAATGACATGGATTTGCAGGGTTTAAACACACTGTTTGCTACTGAGGTTGGAATTTTGAAGAGATTTACCTCTTTGCTTTGGTTTTCTGATGTTAAAACTCTCTCTGCCAGGCCAGCTAAAATTGGTCCCTTACCCTTTCAGCTGCCCTGCTGCTGATTCACTGACTGCAGGACTGCCATATCTTTGTACCTGTGCAAGTTTCTCCATAGGTCTCTTGAGTCCTGATCCCTGGTATAATTCCCACAGCTCTCTGGTCTGTTTGTGCAGTTTGTGTCTTCCCCCTTAGCTTGGTTCTGAGATCACAGAAGGGGATCAGTGCAAGGTGCTGCTGGATGGACAGTGTCATGTGTTTTCCTCTGTGAATCTGCAGACTCTTGTGTTAGCTCTGGAAAAGCAGATGCTGACATCTTCCTCCTGATTTGGTGTGCGTCCCGTATGTCACTCCTGATAGAGAGAGGCCACAGACGAGCTTAAAGCAGAGTTTAAACAGCATTTTAAAGATGAGATCCATTCCTGCTCTCCAAGCTAAGGAGAGATACACTGGAAAAGTGTATCTCTGTAACCCCTATTGGAAAGCAGGTGTACAGATGCCTGGGACTGGGACATACAGGACAGAGACCATCTGCCCATCAAGCAGCAGTGCTTGGGTGTCTGGAGCAGACTGCAGTTCTTGGAGCGGGGGGGTTCTCCTGCACCCACGCATCCGCATCCCTCTGCATCCTGCCTTCCCAGGGAGGGAGGGCCGCACTCCTGCTCGACTCACATGCCTAAGTAAGTTGGCACCTCTTAAGCATGCCTTGATTAATGGTGTTTTTTTGTCAGTCCTAAGAGGCCCCATTATGTCCCTTTGATGCTGCATTTTGCACTTACCACTGTCACTGAGCTCAATGACTAATTTTCACAGGTCAAGGGAAAGGGACAATGGATCAGGCCACATTTGGAAGAAACAAATGAAATTTTGCTGCAACTGAGAGCACTAATTAAGAGTGAGGATCAATTTGGGTGTACAAAAGAGATAGTTTTAGGCTGCTGGTGTGTAAATGAGTGGTGGTGTTGCAATAGCAGAGAAGTTCAGTGTGTGCATACTTCAGCTGTAGCATTGTACTCTGCTGCATTTGATCGATTCTTCTCGGCTTATTCATCAAGGAAAAACCAAGTGTTTTCCTGCCTGCTGTGCCTGGGAAGGGCAGGGACAGCAAACCTGCCAGATCAAGTCATGGCTGATCCCTGTGAGATGTTTTTGACCAGGAGCAGGAGCTTGTGTTTCTTCAATCGCCTTGCTCGTCTTGGAGCATGGCACTGCAGGTTGCCTGGTGGCTTTTGAGTGCAGTGCATGGCATTCCCTGCCCAGCTCTGTGGGCAGGATGATGCCCATTTTCATCCCAACCCATAGCTCACCCTACCAAGGATTGCACTGTTTGCTGAGACTCAGAGGAATGCTGATTTGGAGGTGTCAGAAAGGGAAGAGACACTGAACTTTCATCAAGGAGAATGTCATGGATTCAGAAAGGAGGACAAGGAAAACCAAGACTGCACAAGTTGGATTCATGGCTTCACTGAGCATTGCAAAAGTGTGATGCCAGTTTTTCTAAGCCTTCACATACAAAAAAAAGTCAGGGCTTGACTGTTTTCCCATAGCAGTGTGCTGGTTGATGGCTTGAGAAACCTGGCTCTTGCTACCAATCTCAGGCAACTGTGTACCTCTAGGAATTAGGGACAGTAGCATTGATCCTCCCCAGATCTCCCCATCCCCATTGGGTTTGGGGGCCCATTTCCTGGACACTGTCCTTGCCAAGCTGGTGCTGGGGACCCTCACCCCACTTGAAGCTGTCAGAGCTCGTTAGCAGCACAGGCAGCTCCTTCCCACCGCAGTGGGGCCGGGGAGGCCGGGTGCCTCGGGGCAGCTGCTCAGTGCTGATTGCTCTGTGCCTAATCGGGGCTGAGGAGTTGGGGCACTGCGTGCACCTCACGCCACTGCCAGCTGTCGATTTTCATGAGCCTCCTGGCTCTGACTTTTCTGAGACCTTTGCGCTTGTGCCCAACCATCCAGGTACCAGCCAGAGGGGTCAGAAGTTCTTTAATGGGAAAACAGAAGTCCCTGCATCGTATATATTCATATGTAAAAGCCTCTTAGAGAAGAAGTTTTAAAAGCTGGCATGGTGTAGGTGCACAGGAAATGTTTGTGTTGCTGTGCTGGGGAACATGTATGAGCCTTTCTGCTTTAGACAGTGGTTTGCATGTGTTTGAAGCACCTCGATGATTCACACTGCTGCATCCCGTGGGGAAAATGGATTTGTTCTCCTACAGCTCCCTGCCCAAGGGGAGCCTGCTTAATTTTTCTTTTACTAAGTTCTCCCAAGAATGAGAGATTACCTGAACTTCCAAAAGCATTTCCAATGTGTGGAAAAGTCTGGATGACTCACAACTTTTAATTAGCTCTCCTGACAGAGGCAAGGATCCCTCCCTTTCTCCCTCCTTCCCTAACAGAGAGGTGGTGATTAGAATTACAATGAAGATAATCCAAACTGTATGTGTAGGGTTTTCAGTAAGCGGAGAACAAAGCAGGACATCCATCTGGTGAGTGTGAGCCCATAATACCTTTCTGCTCATTTCTCCAGTGCAACAGGAGCTGCTTGGGACGGAAGCAAGCTCATTATTTTGGAAAGGCTTGCTGACACGCAGAGCGGGGCTGGCTTGTAATCTCCAAGGCACTGAAACCACTGCTCAGGAAGGAGCATTGCTTTTAATTTTAAGTCTACCTTTGTATTTCTTCTTGTTAAAATCTGCAGCAATAAGGGATCCTGGCCTCTTCTGAGCCTGTCCTTAATTAGTGTGTGAAAGAGAGATGCCCTTAGTTTTAGCAAGGCTAATCAAAGCTGTAAGGGAGTTTTAAAAGGCAGCCAAGCTAAGCCTGTCCTGTGCAAACATTCCAGCAGCAGTGAGGAAAGGCATTAGCTGGGGACAACCTCCTTTTGGAGTGATGCTATCTCCCATCTCTTAAAATCTCTGTCTGACAGAGCTCCTGCCTCAAAACTTCGGCTTCCCTTTATGTCCTGTCTTTGCAGTGGGACACTGTGCCATGGGATTGGCTTTCCCATGCTGTGTCCTGCAGCAAGCAGGGAAGAGGCAGAGTTTGCAGCAGAGAAAAGCAGTGTTGGGCCCTCAGCCACGGTGCTACTGTGCTTTACGGTCTGCTGGGTTTTGCCAGGCTGCTCCAGCACGGAGAGAGGACGGGCGCACTGTGAGAAAGGAACAACAAAAAGCCGATGTGGCGGAGCAGCCGGCGCTCCGAGCTGCCGCTCGCTGCCATGCCGGCAGCGCAACGCATGCCTCGACTCCTGCCATGGCAACAAGTTCATCCTTAGGCCAGGACAACGCTTGGCTGCTGTAGGTACCTGGTTTGTGGTAATTGGGAGTGGGGCTGCAGCCGAGCCTCATCCCCAATGGGCTACAGCTGTGAGAAGCAGGTGAGCAGCATTGAAAGCAATGAGTCATGGAGTGCCCAGGTGTGCTGACCAATCACCAAAGGAAACAAAGGGCACACAGGTGCAGTGCATGAACCATGAGGGTATAAAAGGTTGGGCTAAAGAACAAGAAGAGCAGATGCTTGTGGCCTTCTGAGGTGATGTGATGTTACTCTGGATGGGCAGACACATGAAGCCTTCTAATGTGGTATGGTGTTATTCTGTATGGGTTGAAGCTTTCTGAAATTGTATGATGACATTCTGTATCATGGTTATCTCAACTGTGACCTATGCTGTGGTATATGCTGCTACAGGCTGCAGCGTGGCAAAGCGGCCAGAAGCTGGTCCAGCCTGTGGTATCCACAGCAGAACTCAGGGAGAGGGGAGGGGAGGGGTGGGGTAAGGTTTCATGCCTGCAAGGTGCTCTGCTAACTTCAAAATTCAAAGCTGGTGGTTTCCCTACCCCAAAAGTACAGGAGAGCTGCAGGGAGATCCTTCTGAGTCATGAGCTGGGCAGCACCTGTGTGTGGAGTGGTGATGGCTCTTGCCCTCCACCACAAAGAGCTCAGGAAGGAAGATGGAGAGCCCCAATCCAAGGAAATGTTGGCTAAACACAAGAAATCCCTTCCTCTTATTAGTGTTTCAAGCACTAAAAAAATCCCCTCTGTGTACCAGAGCTAGGCACAGCCTTTGCTTGGAAGGAAATGTCTTTTCAAGCCGGGATGCCAAACTTGCCGCGGGCAGCCCTGCGCGAGCCAGGCGTGCCGGTGGAGTGCAGCTGGTGCGGCTCAAAGGGAAAATATGATCAGCTGTTGAATGGCAGGGATTTCAGACGTCACGCCAAGGCTTCACATTTTCATTTTGTGAGGCATACTGTGAAATTCATAGGTGCAATATTCCTAGGGAGCTGCTTTGCTTCCTGTAGGAGAAGTGAGGTGGAAGAGTGGAAAATAAATGATGTTCTGTATTGACAGCTTCCACTTTTAAAAACCTGGTCTGAGCTGTCTCTTTGCTCCCAAAATTGCAACAATTGCTCTGGGTTCTTGATATTAAAAAATAAGAAACTATTATTTCCTTTAAGTTACCTATTGACTTTTAGCTGATGTACTTAAAAAATGTTCTCAGCATTTGTGATTCGTGAGGAAAAAAAGAAGGTCGAAAACATTTTGCTTTTAGCATAGCGAGAGCTAAGGTTGACAGAACTGTGAAATCCTGGAAGTTGGGGCTTCTCGGCATTGCCAGACATCAGAAGGTCCTTGATGACATGATGAGAGCTGGGAAAGCTGAATAAACTGATGAGCTTCTTCCATTCTGGTCCCTTGTCATGTAAATAGGCTCCAATCTGCATGTCAGATCCCTTGGGGAAAGGAGTGTAATAACATTAAAAATAAGGCAGCAAAACCCCGAAGGTGTGTGTGTGTGTTAGCAATCTTTAAACAGGCAAAAAATACGCTTGGAGGAGTTTGGATGGGGTGAGAGGGCTCCTCGTTACTGCTCTGCTTTGAATGCAAAAAGGTGACTGCCGTGGCTTTAAAGAAAGTACTTTAATGCTACATAAATATAATTGCTTCGATGAAATGTCTTTAGCCTCCTGAGGGAAGTTGTAGTCTGTAAGCCTTTAGATATGAATGGACGACTCTGTAATTGCTATTGTTTCGGAGACACATTAGGAAGGCCTAATGCTGATCATTCCTGGCATGTTGTGGAAGCGGAGTAATGGCAATCCCAGGCAGCGGGCAGGGAGAGGGGATTAGTATGCATTTTGCAGGATGAAAAACTGACAAACGCTTCAGGACTGGAAGTTTTTCTCCTAATTAGATTGTGGGCTTGTAAATTGTATTTGGTTGTTTTTTTTTTCTTCCCCCTTTTCCTGCTGATATGCAGAGTGAAGGTATCTAATTCCTGGCAATTTAGACTTTGGATAATGAGCCTGAAGGCAACAATCTCAGAGGAGTGCAGAATTGATGGGTTAGTACATCAGCTCTGGTTAATGCAAGCTCCTGATTCTGACAGGGTCCAAAACAGCTGGTTCAGAGAAAAGAACAACACAGGGGTATTGAAAAGAAGTAATTTTTATTTTAAAAAAATTATTACTTAAACATGGGATATTCTGGTACATGGGTTGTGCTTCCATCTCTGGACTGGGAGCAGCTGTGTTTAAAAAATCAGAACCTGGACTTAAGAGATAATTTGGGTTGTTTCCTGGTTTTGGAGGCTGTAAAAATCCTGTTTTCCTGTTGTTCTTTGCAGCGTAGGGCCCAGGAAGGCTAGCAGACTGCTCTGGCATGGTAAGCAACTAGGCAGGAGCTGAAAGACCTTACCCTATCACAGCAATTCTGGCATTCATGGTATTTTTCCTGAAGACAAGTGAAACCAGGGTCCTGAGAGGCAGCAGTTGGATGTTTCTTCTTGCAGGAACATCTGTCAGGTAGTAGCCAAAAAACAGGTGAATTTCTGCCCTTGGGTTGTGTGAGTGTCTTCCCTACAATGCTGGTCTCACACCATCCCATGTGCATCTCTGACACTTTCTGAAGTTGGTTCCAAAATGTTTGGGAACTGCTACCCAAAAGATCTGGGAAGACAAACCAGAAGGAATGGGGTTAGGTTCTTCATCCTTGCCCTGTCTTTGTGTAGGGACTGATGCAAATATCCTCATGTACCATGAGCATCCTGTTACAGAATAGAAAGTAATAATTTAGTGATGCTTTCCCTTGAATGCTGAGCCTCAAGTAGTAAATCTTGGTCCTATTTGGAATTTATTTTCATTCTGGAGATTTCTACTGCCTTCAGAAACTTCATGTAGAAGAGTGGGATTTTATGGCTCTAAACTGTTTGATTTTAGAGAACTGGTTTTTCCCCCAAGGGCTTTTTTTTTTTTTTTAATGAAGATGAGCGGAATCATGTAATCCTTGACATACAATAGATTGTCCCAGATTAATAACACACTATTTTTCACAGCGAAGATGATCCTGTCCTGCTGTAATTTACTCTCCATCCTGACATGCTTTTAATTAGGATGAATAGTTACGTGAAAAGTAAGTATTCTTGTAGCCAGTGCCAGCTTCCATAATAAGTTGCCCCAAAAACATGAGGAACGAGCAGTAGTGAGTCAATGAAAATCCTGACATAAATTGACTTTTTGTGTCCTGGCAGTGCTTGGCTGAAATCCAACAACAATAAGAGCCCAGCGTGCCAGAATTCACAGGCAAATAACACTTTTCCACTAGAGCATCCTTACGAGACACCCTCCCAGCAGCCGTCCTCCCTTCCTGCCACTCATTCCCCTGTGTCCAAGGAGGCTGTTGAGGCGGTGAGCGGAATATCTCGATGTTGTGACGGGGTGCGATGGAAACATGAGTGACAGAGTGACATTTTGACAGCCTGACTTCAGGTTCCTACTGCAAATGTAAATACGTTCATTTGAATCCAATTTACACAACCAGGAGTTTTTAATGGAAGATGAAAGGGGGGAGGGAGTGCTTAAAGGTGACTTTTTGGGACTTTATTCCAGGGTATTTGTGGACTTCTTAGTGGGTTCAGCTGCAGATTTCCATGGTGTTGTGGAGGTCAAAGTGGTCTCCATCCTACTTTGCTCCAGTCATGTGTTTTTATATCAAATTGCTTTGTTTTCTCAGAGTTTAATGCTGATTCCTGTCTGAGTTGAGAAATGTGGTTCACTAAATGTACCTATTGAGCAGCTCATAAAATTGAACTGCAATCCCATCCTCAAATCAAGGACTCTTTAACAGCCAATAGTCCATTTTATCTTTTTCCTAAGGGGTCTAATCTGTTGCTCTTTCTGACTTGGAGACTTGCTGTGTTTTCACTGGAGAAGTCACTGAGTGTCTTGTCAGGTGGGAACAAGAATGGCTGAATTGCTCTTCAAAAGGTGATTTATTTAGACAGTCTTGGCACCTTGGGGATTTCTTATTCCTTCTTAGTATTTCTTGTAGTAATTCCTTCCTGAGATTTGGGTGAGTAGTACTGGAAGATGCAAGTTCCCAGGGAAACCCATGACTGTGTTAAATCCAAGTTGTCTTTGTAGGATTGAAAAGAGACTGAAGCTTTCCACTAGTTGTATACACATCATTTGTTGTTTGAGTTCTGTGGTTTGCGTCAGAGTCACCTTGTACCTGCTGGTCTTCAAATGAGTGGTTTAAACCTTTGGTATTTAAAAAGTTTTGAAAACAGATTTTGGGGGGGTTGATGGTTTTTTTTTTTTTTATTTGTTTATTTGTTGGGGTTATTTTACTGCACATCTGTTAGTGTATGTCTGTACAATACTCCATTCCTGGATTTGTAACTGGAGTGGATGAGTTCTCTTGGCTAAGAACCAGCAAATCTTTAATTTTACCCACAGCTACAGAGACCACACTGACCTTGTAGCTGTAGGTATTTGACTTGGGCTGCCCTGGGAGGTGAGAGATGGGCTCTTAGCAAAGCCCAAGTTTCACACCTGGAGTTTTTGTTCCTCCAGGGACTTCAGCAGCATGCATTGCTGTCGGTGCATGGAGAATGTCACCCAGGATTTTGAAGAAGTAGCAGCTTGCTTCCTCCTTACACGGAGACCTGTGAACACCCATGAGGGATGCTAATTAAGCATCTGCTTCCTTCTCAGCTTTAAGTGAAAGGATGGCAAGTTAAAGTGACAGTCAGACCTCATTTATCTTAATGAGGAGGGTCAGGAGTTTAATGGAGTTTTGCTTAGAGAGGGTGTTGCAGCCTACTTTGTGTTTGTTTGGGAGATGCCTCTGCATTTTAGGTCTATAGGGCTTTTGAGCTTGTCTTGGGTGGTTTGAGTGCATGGGATTCAAGGGCCTCTGCAGTCTTTGCTAGGGAGAGAGGCCTTAGAATAAATCCAGGAGGCTTTCTGGTGTGTCTGCTGTCATTTTGTAAATGATTGGGATAGTAGTATAGTGAATTTTGCAGATGACTTTTCCCTGGCCAGTGTGGGGCTGTGTTGCATCCACCTGAGATGTGCCGTGCTGAGCGACAGTCACTTTGAAGCTGTTGCCTATAACAGTTTAGACATTTAGCCAATGTACTTAGCAGACACCAGCAAAAAAGGGGGATTGTTTTTACATTCCACAGTCTCACCTTGTACTTACCACTTCTGAGGTCTGTTTGACACCACGCTGACATATTTACAGTGTAGCCTTACTGTATATAGATTGAGTAATCAGGCAGTCACTCAGGGCTGCAGCAACTAGGCAGAAGTAAAACTCTTTTTACTAGTTCACGTGCAGCACCATGCTGTGTGCCTAACCTCATTTCTCAAGCCTGTTTCCTAGGTATTGAGCATAGACCCCAGCAACACCTACCCCTTAATGGAACAGAGCTCCAGCTGGCCTGTATCAGCACAGCTCCAGCCGAGAACAGCCCTCCATCTACAAAGGACTACGCCAAGATTAGTGAGGGAATTCATGCAGGGCCAGCAGAGCAGGTGAACGGTATCACTGTCATTTTTCAGAGGGGACAGGAAGGAATAGGAGGGATGGGATGCTGCTGAGACAGTCCAGAGCTATGCTGCAGAGCTGATGTGGAGCGTGAAAGCCTGCAGTCTCTTGATGGGGCTGTGTGCCCTGCCTAGGGAGGAATTCAAACCTGCTCTGCTGGAGTCATTCGTGCTCATTCAAAGCCAACATCAAAAGGTCCCATTCTAATTCGATGCTTTTTAACACATAAATGGCAGTAAGATCATTAATTATTGCACTTAAGCAGCTTCAGTGATTCAACACTTTGTGTTTGTGAGTGTCAGGAGCTGGTGAAATCTTTCTGGTGCTGTTAGTGAAGGGCAGGGTGTTGCCAGCTGTTTGAGGTTGGATGGTGCTGGAAGCAGACAACAACTCCCTGCTCTCTAAAGAACTATATCTGTGCTGGGGTATAAACTCTGTTTGGCCCAGAATATTTTCATGTCATGACTTGATGGCCTGTGAGAGCAGGTAGGCAGGATCATGTCTTTTGTAACAGTATTTTGTGCTGTGGGTGTGTGGAGCACCTTGTCTCATCAAGACAAATGTCTCTAAGGTCTCCTGTAGATAAACTTCTGTTGGATTCTCAGTTTGCAAGGAGTTCAGCAGCTCTAACAGTGTTATTTTTCCTCCACCAAGCACAATGCAGTGGGGACTGGAGCAGGGAGCATTCCCAGGAAAGGTCCCCCTCCACCTTGGGAGATTTTGGCCTGAGGCAGAGGTGCCTTGGCTTGAGCTCTTTCGAAGCTGAGGAATTCTGCAGGCAGCTTGCAGCTGTTTTTGCAGAACATGGCTTGTGGGCAGCAGGAAAGTCAGGGGGTTATCTTCCATCCAGCCAAGTTTTGTCACCTACCACTCCCCATGAGGAGAGAATTTTCCCCCTTCTCCAGAGTGTGAGATCTCATTGTTCCCAGCACCTGAGGCATGCAAAATCTCCCTTGCCATCCGGGAGGAAGGGTCCAAGGGTAACCATTGCTGATTAGTGAGCCCTGAGCAAAACACGGGCCAAAAAGCTTACACAGGTTACTGTGCAGGGAGAGAAAGTGGAGCCTGAAAAGAGGGTGCAACTCCTGCCCCAGAGATCAGTGGCTGTGACAGCCTTGCTTCCATGGACTGTGACCACCCAGCAGAGCAGGGCTCCAACTGGGAGGCTCAAATTGGACCTGGGATAATCACACTCTCTGTCTGGGTTTGCGTTTGGCATGCCAGGAGGGACACATCCCTTGCTGGACTAATGAGACTAGGCATATGTGACATTTTTATGACTTCTTCCCAAGCTATTTCCTCCAAGTTTTTAGTGTTATATTGGATTGCTTCCCCCAAACCCCTGGTGCTGTTGGGAAAGCCATCTGCAGACAGAAGAGCGATGCAGAGATAATGCTCCTGGGGTGGGTCTGTCTTGACTTTATAGCTCTTATGCCTTTCCTGTAGGATGTCTCTGACTTTTTGCCAGGCACAGACACATCTCTGTGGGCATCTCCCTTGACCTTGCGTTAAGATCTGCCCAGCCCAGTACATCATGGATCGCACTCACCCCACAGCCCTCCCAAGGCTTTGTTGCAAGAGATATTTTGGAGCAGATATCCCAAAAGAGCATTTCCCAAGTTCTTACCCCACTAGAGATATTTTCAAGAGAAACATGCTTCAGTTTTATAATGTAGATGAGCCTCTCTTTTTTTCTTTCTTTTTATTTTTTCCCCTCCAGTTTCCAGCCCCAAAAGTAGGTGGTGAATTCTAAGGCTTGAGGGAAGCAACCACACAAAAGCTTATTACAATCCAGTCACATTGTGCAAGGTGAGGATTTGCAATTTTAAGCAGAGGGAGAGGGAATCGTCATGATAATGACATATAATACTTAAAGTACCTATAAATACAGATGTATATTTATATAAAGCCTCTCCCAGCACACGAGTTCCCTGTCTGGCTGGGGTTGCCAGACCACCCTGTCCTGCACAAACAAATGAGTTAGAAAGTCCGAAATTCCATCCCTGCCTTTCGGGGCTCGTCTGGGGAATTCCTGAGTAATGGAGGTTGAATTGGGTCACAAGGGCAGCGGGGAATAAATCTTCAAAGGTTAGCTCTGGCATGAAGTCTCCTTTTTTAGGCATGTGAGGGATTCTTTTGTTTTGCTTTGTTTTCCAAAGGCCCCCCCGGCAGGGGAACAATACCTCACTGGGGCCAAGCCTGGCCGGGCACAGCCCCGCAGCATTGTCCGGGGGGCCGGGGAGGGGGCTGGGGGGAGAAATGACATCTTAAAGAATGGTGCTTCTTCTTATGGACACTTAGTAGATCAGTGTGCATTCAATTAACCCTATAAACCGTGCAAGGTCCAGGGAAAGAGCCTTTCAGGCATTATGGATTGAAAGTATTAAGGGGAATGGGGGCATAGCTGTTGGTGAGTCCAGTTTAAATAAAGCCCATTAGGCAGAGGCAGGGTGGTGGGGGTGGAGAAAGGGGATGTTTTTCTTCTGAAAATTAAATTCATGCACAGTCTCACGGACTGGTCTGGATTTTCTTTCTAAAGTTAGGAAATCCTTGCGCAGCTCCGGCTGGGTGTCTTGGTTAGACTTTTGGTCCAATTGTCTTTGGGTTTGCTGGCTTGGGAGTGAAGGGATCCTACCACTAGAGACTGTCTTGGGTGGAAAAAAAAGATGTTAGATTAATATTTTCTTCCTCCTCAAATTTTTGCTCAACCCTGCATTGTGTCCTAAGGCCTCAGCTGTAATAGCCTGTGGGACATCCCTGACCTTCCTGAGTGCATGTTTGATGGTCCCCAGTGTATGAAAACATCTAAATGCTTCTGTGAAGGACCAAAACACCTTGGTTTTTCCAGTTGTGCCTCTGACATCTTGCAGGGTCACTGCAAGGCACTGATGTGTTTTGAAAACATAATATTTATTCCTGTGAATGTTTCGAGGACAGTCAAATTTTGAAACTTTTATGTGCCACATCATTCACCCCAAGCCCCAGTGCCAGTCTGGGTTGATTAGCCTCTCCAGGATGAGAGCAATATTGTGAGCAGAGAGATGGAAACAGCCAAATTTCTTTCAGTGCATATGGCTAATATTCACCTGGAGAAATCCAACCCATTTGTAGATATTAAACTAGACACAGTAATAAGTTCAGTATGTTTTTCAATTTACTTTGCTGCAAATAGATTTAATTTACCAACTGCAGAGTTTTAGATGGAACTGCCTATATTCTTGCTATTTTATGCTATGTTCTGAATATATTATATGTAAAGTTGTAAAGTAATAGGCCTGTTTATGATTTGTTGCACATATGACATAGACCTGCAACTAAATTAACAGTGAAGACTTAGTGTTGCAGAGTTTAATTATATTTGCAGATGAATTAGCACCTAATTCCTCTGTCCCTTCCTCAGTGTGAAGTATACTGGTAATGTTTTTTTCCCCCAAAGATGAGAGTATTTTGTATTGTTCTGAGAGATGACCTGTGACATCTGCTGGGCTTGCAGCTTACCTCGGATAACCTGGCATTGTGGGCTAAAGAACCTGTATATCCAGGCTGAGCCTGTTAGTTGGCTGCTCTTAGGTGGCATGTTTCCTAAATTGGGCCTGGATCAGGCAATGTCACCGGTGCTGATGTGTGTCAGTTGTGAGTGAGCTCCTAATTGCTGGAGGTGCCATCATATTGGTGAGCCAGGAATGTGGACTTCGGGAGCTGCAAAGTAAAACTGTCTGATTTTTGAACAAAACAATGCATTTAAAGTAGTTGTGGTTTTGCCTGCTAGTGAAGTGTGGTGGTACCAAATAAGGAGGGTGTTCTCCCTCTCTCCCTCTGCTCTGTATTGGTTTCCTAAAGAAATAGCACCTATAGCTATACCTATAACTCCTTTAGCTTGGGAAGTGCTGCAGAGCTTGGTGCTAAGTTTTGTGCCTGTGTTCCTGAAGATCTGCTAAAATGTTGGGCTTCTTGGAGAAGAAGAGATATTGTGGGGCTCAGAGACCTGCCCCAAACACTTCCCTAAAAATGCACGTTCCCTCGAGGAATGGGTGCACGCAGAGCTGGAAACTCTTTGAGATGATTTGTCTGTGGAGAGTGGCATTTGTGTGGGCTCCTGCCAGCACCCTGGGGCTTTTCAGAGGCTGTAGTACCCATCTCCTTGGAGTCTCCAGAAGTGTTAACTTTCCTGGGATCAGAGCCACAAAGTCAACACTTGGTGGCATTACTCTCAGCTGTAAATTGTGTAGGTGCTTTGCTGCTCTGCTGGATTGAGGGCTCTTTGCACAATACCTTTGAAAGCTGCCTCCATCCTTGGCTTGTTAGTAGCATCTGTTGACTTTTTTGAGCAGCTGGATGAGATAATGAAGTCTTGCTTTATTAGCTCTTTTTAAAATTATTCTGACCAAACTAATGCTTTGCTTTCTCCCTGCATTGCACTGATTCAATTTTAAATAGCACTGAGCCCTTCCCTTAATTTAAAAGTACCTTCTAAGTACATCGCAGTGCAGATCACATCCTAGAAATAAATATTCTTCTTTCCTGAACAAATATAGACAGTCAGCAAATATGAAGCATCTCTTTTTCCTGTTGTCACAAAACCGTGGCGTTCCGAGACTGATCTGTGCTTGCTCGAGGGTGTGCTTTAACAGGAGCACGTTTGGGATATAAAGTGGGGAAGGCTCTCAACAGCTTTTAATTGGAGTTGTTGCTTTTGATGGGGCTGCACTAATTTCCAGTGGCTTCAAAGCTGGCGGGGATCGAGGAAGGCTGGTGAAATCCCAGCTCCATCCACGGGCGGTGGCAGGTTTGCTGTTGCCTTAAAGGGATGTGGTGAGATGCCTCTGCACTTTGGGGAAAAACAAGAATTAAACCCAAACGACACCGATCCATGCACTGCGGCTGTGTGTATGAACTGGAATTTAAATTTGTGTCTGTCACTGCCCAAGAAAGAAATCTGGGCCATGATGAGAGTTTGTAAGGGGAAACCGAGCTATTCCCCCTCAGAGCCACTTTGCTAAGCAATGCCTGGTTGCCAGTAGCTTCCTGTCTGTTGTTAGTTTTTCTTTTCAAATACAATTTAGTTTCTGCAGGCCAGTGGCTTTTAATGATTTCCTTTGAGCCCATGCATCCTCTGGAGCAGCCCTCGTCTCCCTTGACATTTGATGTGGGAATGTGTACATCAGTATTGTTACTTAAACAATACCCTTCAGGCAACGATGCTGGGCTCTCAGATAAATCACAGATTAAAATGAAGCAAAATTGCTTGATAAAAAGTGTGCAGTGTGCTGGCATGCAGGGAACAAACTGCACAGAGTCCAGGTAATGGGAAATTCGGTGTGTTATCTGAAGACCCATGTAATTAATGAATAAGAAACCTGTTTACTCTGAAAATAGATGGCAGAGTTGCTATAATGCCTTTCTGCTTTGAATGCTGAACGAGTATCTCGGAGGAATGAAAGCTTTAGCAGCTCAAAGTGACATCTCTACCAGGAAGGCAAGTTGGAGATGGCACTGAGCATAGGAACTGTTTTGCTTTTACGAAGAATATGAAATCAACCTTCCTTCTAATAAACACCTCATTTATTTTCTTTTGGCCCCTAAGCGATCTCGTTTGCAAATCGTGGTGCAGACGGAACAATTAGTAGATTCGATTCAGTGCACATGCCATTGCCAAGCAGGAAATGAGCACGCCGGGCATGAATAGCATCAATCTGATTTTCAGGCATGTGCAAGTATCTGGCACTTCAGAGAGCTTTGCAAACAGGCTGCACTTCTGGTTTTCCCCTTTCTTTCCCTCCCAGTCATGCTGCTGCTGTATTTGTGTGTTACAAAAGGCTCATGGCTCACCCGTTAGGGCTGCTGGAGGCTTGTAGCTTTTACCGTGCTCAGTATTTTATCCCAGCTATTTTTCACGTGTGGAAAAATGCACCCGTGCAGGTCTTGGCATTGCAGCGTGCGCTGGGAAGGGGAGAGCTGTCCCTTTAACCATGCAGAGCATGTGGCTGTTTTTAGTTAGAGCTCTTTTAGCGAGTTGTCTCAGCACATCAGGGCCCCACTTTCATCATGCCTGGCTTTTTTTTCCCCCTTCTCTTTGAGTCCTAGAAGTCAGAGGCCACAGGAGGGGGTGACAGAAAGCAGTGACCTCTGCATAAGCGAGGGACCAGATGGCCACTCCTCTTCCTCTGAGCCTTTCTCCCCTGGCCCCAGGGCACAGATCTGTGACCTTCGCTTTAACTGAATGCCCAGGCTGTGTGACTGGGGCTTTGACATGCTCTTTAATAGGCATATATTATCCCTCCATTGCTAAAAGCCCAGAAAACTGGGTTCATTTAGATGGAATTTAAGTAAAACTGTTTGGATTGGTCTTGCTATCCCCTAGCTGCCACATCCTAAATTGTTGATCTTAGTACTAATGAAGGGAAATGCACTTACAGTCTGGGAAGCATTTCATTTGCAACGTTTAGGAAAACCCAGTGTTTTCTGACAAATGAGGTGCGCACTCACGGTGTGAGCTCACTTGTGTGCCCACCCTTGGCACGAGCAATGCTCTCATACTCTGACCACGTCAAGCCCTTGCCCTCTGCTGCTGGACTGGGTTCAATTTTGCTCTAAGGTCTGTCTCTTCCAGTTAAAGAAAACGCCTGATGTTAAACAGTGGCAGAACATGGGTTTGTAGCCTCTCGCAGCATTTGCAGGCACAAGGGGGAGATGTAATCACTAATACTTAATAATTCTCAGTTCCAGCCTTACACGTTGGTCTGATTGCAAGTGTGAGCCAAACTAGAGCATTGCAGTGTGGTAACATCCCGTGGTACTGAGCACAGGATTGGTGAGAATAGGAAAAAGTACCCCGAGGAGGAGAGGTTGTACTGGACCAACTGAAAATGGAGAAAATAATTTATTCTCTGAATTTGGGATCGCTGTGTTTTTCCTCAGCACCCCAGTAACCGAGAAATTAATCTGATATTTCAGTCTGGTCCCATAGGTATTATTAGAGGAGGCCAGGCTCTCGTTAAAGCAATTTGCATAATGGTAGCTGTGCTCTTCGAGAATGTCCTAGGGAGAGACTGGAAATACACTCTTTTCCAGCACAATGGAAATTCAGAGTTATGTTTTTCTGCTAATGACCTGCAAACATCGCTGCTGATCAGGCGTGGATGGCCTCCAACCTCTACCAAGCAAGCGGATGCTGAGGAGGGGTTTTATTAATGCCTACCATTTCCGAAGGGTTAAGCACATGAAAGTTATTCCAGGAATTTCCTTTCCAGGGCAGACCTAGGGAGGTAGGTATAAGCAAAGGCCAGTTCGGCCCTGCTGAAAGTGATGGATGCAATTCTCTTTGAAGTTCCTGGGAGCTGCACTTCCTTGCTGGGTGGCTGAATTGAATCCAGAGATCTTCAGCTGTGAATCTGTAGCCACAAAACACGGTTTTGTGACATCTGCTGTGGTTCATCAGCTACTGAAGGTGGGAAGGGGAGAGCAAAAAATTTTCCAGGAATGCTGGTGCAGATGATACCCGAGGTTTGACTGCTCGCAGCTCATGTTCCTGTTTTCAATTAAATTAGAAAGTATTTGTGGATGAAGTGACCCATTAGTTGGGTAATAACACTACCTTATCACGCCTGCTTATCAGTATTAGTTATGCACTATAAAACCCATCCCAAAGCCCTTGGGGGAATCAATTAAAGTGGAGGGGGCAGCTTTGTGCACATGTGTGATGGAGCTGCTGTGAGATGTGTGGGGCACATTTGTGCACCAAACTGTTGCACTTTTGGGGCAGAGAGTGTTTCTGAGCTTGCACACCAGCCCTGCCTGTAAGCTGTCAGCATCACACATCTTTGTAGCCTCTACCAGTTCCTCTCTGAGCAGAAGAAACAGGCCATAAATTTGCTGATTATGTGCATTTAGGCAGAGTAGCTCCCTTAATGGCCTTTACGATGGCTGCAGCCGCCAGTGATGGAGTTTTTGCATCCCCAGTTTCTAATAGTAGAGGATTGCTTGTTCATGCTGTACATCCTGTTAAATAAATCTGAGCCAGTGGTAACTGATTGCTGATATTAAATTGCAGAGGGAGAGATTTAAAATATTTTCCCTGTCTGCTTGGAAAGCTTTGGAGGGCTTTGTTCAAGTTTAGTGGTTTGTTGTGTTTTTTTTTAAAGAGGAGGTAGCAAACACTGTAAGAAATAGTCTTGTCTCACTGCATAGCTCAGATATTAGCAAAGAAAGAGAAACTGAATTTAATGACATATCAAATAGAGAGCTGCTTCTCATCTGATCCCTCTTTGAAATGCTGCTGAGGAGCGATCAGTGCCTGTCTGCATCAATAATTAGACCTTATAAAGAATTAAGGCTCTGGTGGCACAGGGAGCTGTTGTGGCTGATCACCTGGGAAGGACTTGATTTCCAGGTAAAATCTCTCAGTGTAGTGATTGAATCTGCTGAGGTTTCAGCTGGCCAAAAGGAGCCAGAGAAAATCAACCATCTCTGGAGCCTTTCAGGGCTGCAGTGGAAGGAGAAGCATGGTGGTTTGCCATGTCCATTAGATCTGTCATCCCTGGGGCTGCAAAATGGCTGTGTTCCTCTCAGCCAGCAGTGAGGAGAGGTCGGAGGGGAGAGCTGAAGTGTGGGGTGATGTGGGGCTCCTCACCACAACCCCTTCATCCCCTCTCAACCTCCCTTGGGGCTCAGCTCTGAGCATCCTCTCCCTGCTTTGAACTTGAGGAGCCGTCACACCTTAAGGTCAGGCGAGGGGGCCCCGTTAGGGGGTAGGGGGAGGTGGAGGGAGCAGGAGGTCATTTTGTCATTAGCCAGGCTTCAAAGGCAGGCAGGCACCGGGGAGGGGGGAGAGGAGCTGCAGGGTCAGGGGGACTGTGAGCCCCTTGCCCAGCCTTCCTGCCGGCCCCTTGCCCAGCCTTCCTGCCTGCCAGCTCACCTGGTGCACAGCTGCTCCAGGAGGAGGGAGCCCAGGGAAAGCAGAGAGATGGAGGAGGCGGTGTGGGGAGAGCCTTTTACCCCATAGCCTGTCAAATTTAATGTGCAGGTTTCAGGCTGGGCAGACCTTTCATGGTGCTGGGATGATGGCGTGAAGCCCTGCCTGTGTGAGAGCGGCTGTTCAAAGCATAGCCCCCTTGGTGCTGCCTAGAATGATTTAGTGGGGTCCTGAACGTCTCTTGGAGACTCTGGAATGTGATTTAGGCTTGCTGGGGATGCTCATGTTGGAGGCTGGTCATAAGGCTCTGTGTGCTTGTGTTCATACATCTTGCTTTGGATAGCCTTCAGCTTTCCAAGTCAGATCCAACCCCAAAAAATTAGCAGAGTGGGTTAAAAATTACAAGATTGCCAAAAGATAAGAAAATTACCCTCATTTTGATGTTCTGTGAATTTATGCTATGGATGTTTTGAGGACACTTTGGGGTCCCCTCTCAAGGCTTTCCTCTGCAGCCACCAGGGATGGGTTTGTTTATTCCAATAAGCCAAGATCCTCCTGCCAGTTCCCGTAAGTGTGGCAGGGGAGGAACTCTGGCCACTGCAAGGCTGGAGATCAAACACATGTGTTGGCAATATTAGGAGGCTTCTGGGATCAGATGGTCTTTGACCTGCCCCTGCAAAATCTGAGGGCCCTGATGCACGGGGCACATGGGGAGCTGATGGGGTGAGGGGCAGCTTCAGGAGCAGCTGGGCAGTGCATGGAGCAGCCAGAGCCAGCAGAAACATGGCACAGCTTTCAAGCTCCTTCATCCCGCAGCCTGATCAGGCTTGCGTGCTGGTAATTAGGATGTTTGCTGTCATTTCTATGGTTGCAACAATGCATATTCATCAAATATGTAAATTAACACATTAAGCTATTTGCATAAATCTGGATCCAACAGGATGGTGGAAATGAGTTGCTGTGAGAGCAGCTCTGTAAATGATTCCCTGATACGCGTGTCACGCTGGAGTTCT
Organism: Irena cyanogastra; assembly: GCA_013397155.1. Classification (NCBI taxonomy): domain Eukaryota; kingdom Metazoa; phylum Chordata; class Aves; order Passeriformes; family Irenidae; genus Irena; species Irena cyanogastra. The sequence continues at coordinate 791,678 of VWZV01004334.1, forward strand.
GCACACCCTCTGTGGGTGCTTTGGTGATGCAGAGCAGGGTCCTGCACACTTCTCCATGGGTGATGGACAGCAGGAACTTGTTTGGGTTAATTAGTGCAAGAAGTCCAGGCATCCTTACCCCTGGAGCAGGATTACAGCTGCATTTACACTGGCAGCCCTCAAGTGGCCTCTCCTCCTGAGCGAGGATGGGTTGGAGGGGTGGGCAGGCAGGTGAAATTTATCTGTGAAAAAAGCAAAGCTGCCTATGGACTAATTGTGCTGGTGGTCTCCAGTGAACAGGAACAAACGCATGAAAGTTTGAAAGTTTGCTCGGGCTTTTTCTGAGCTTGGAGATTCCCAACAAACCCTCGGCACAGCCACTGCCTCCAACACATCTGGTACTACCAAAAGGAAAATACATAAGACCTGTAACCCTTGCCTGCAGTAGCTTAACAATACCTCTGAGTATTGCTTCAAATACATATAATAAGTCTGAACTAATAAACTAACGAGTTTATGAGCTTTTTAAAGATTTTACTAGATGAACAGAGAGCCTAATAACATTATTCAATTTCTTAATATAAACAATGTATTTGCTGTGACCTCTTAAAATATTCCTAACTTTAACTGCAGAAAATCCAGCGTATGATTTATATTTCTGACTGCTGGAAGCTCTGGCTTCCATTATCTGTGTACGCTGCAAATCCAATTATGTAATATCATTCAGATAAGGCGTGTAATGTTTCACATCTAATTGTTCTAACATGCAAATTTTTTTCCAGCGCTGGTGTATGTTGGATTAAGAGGAAAGCAAGGGCTGTGCTTCATGGGTGTAGGTTGTGTGGGTGGAATGAGGCTCTCTGCAGGCAGTTGGATGTATTGACCTGAGTGTGTTGTGTGCAAGGTCTCTGAGAAGCTCCCTGGGAACCATAGGGGTGATGTTGTCTTTTGGGTGAATAAAGTGTTGGTTAAACGCAATCAAACAGCAGCCCCTTGCCTGAATGGGGAGAACTGTGTATGGCTGCAGAATATTTCACTGATCCAAGTATTGTGACCCATTTGTTTCCCTACATATAAGACCCATGCCATGGGGTTTGATGATCCCTGTGCTTCAGTATGAACAGAACAGCTTGTCTACAGCTTCCTTGCCCTCCCAAGGGAGCAGCTGTGAAGTCAGGGTATGGGTTGGATGGACCCCTGGCAGACAGACTGTGCCTACTGACAGTCCAAGGCACCTGGTGATTTGCTATATGAGATCCAAATTTCACACCCATTTTCTAGGTGGTTTTCATCTACAGGTAGGAAAGAGACCACAAACCTAAGTTCTGGTACATCTTGTTAAACAGCAGCTTGTGTGCTTTGCCCCTTAGGTATTATCATCACTGTCTGAACATCCTTGGACATGTGTGTGCTCATCCAAGACTGTGTAGACTTAACTTCAGAGCTGGCTGTGTCCTTGTCCCTTCCCATGATGGGGTCCCATGCAGCCTGCACACCCAGGGCAGGCATGAAGCCAGTCAGGACTAGACAACACTCAGATCTCCCCTGTTACTTTCTCAGAATGCAACCAAGGAGCATGTCCTGAGATGGGAAGAGGATGGCATGGAAAGAGGGAACTGGATCTTGTCTGAGAGGCCCAAATTTTTATCTTTGGGAGGAGAACAGACACTTAGATTAACATTTGCCCACATTTGTAGGAGGGCAGGCTTTGATGGCCTTGCTTGTTGACCACAGCACAAAGAAACATGGAGATGAGTCTAAAAACTAGGGGGTTTTAGTGGTATTTGTGTTGTCTATGGTGGAGCTGGCTGGGAGAATTTAAAGGAATCCTTCTAAGCAAAACATTGGGGTTTTTTTGGCCCAATGCACTTGAACACATGAACTTGTCCTACACATTGATTGGGAAGTGCAGACAGAACTTCTCAGCCTCTGCTCTTCCTTTTGGCCCCTCACACTCTCCCTGCCAGGTTTTGGTGCTGCTGTGGTGTTGGTGACGTTGTCCAGACAGTGGTTCTGGTCCTGGTATTTGGCTCTTCTGAGGAAGTTTTCCACTAACTGTCTTACAGCCACTGAGCATTGTGCTCTGGACATGAATAGGTCCCTTTCAACCTTGTTTTATTCATCATCAGCAAAGCATGAAATTACAGTGGAAATGCTAATAGATTTCCTAACAACTTGGTATCTACTTGGGTGAAACAGTTATTTGTTGACTAATTAGTAAGTTAATTGTTTTATATTTTATTGAGGTCAGGTTGCTGTTTTAATGTAGAGGGAGGAGGTGTGGGCTCTTCAAAACAAGATGTTGCTTTAATGAGCAGTTACTAAAGAGTGGGCTAAAGAAATGTAGAGAAATGGTAATGGTGTCTCCAAAGGAGATAATGTGGAGCCAAAGGGATGAGATTTGGGAGCTGGGACAAATCCTGCTGGTGTGCTTGGCTTTCTCTGAGACCATTAGCAGAGCAGGCTTCTCAGCTCTCAGAGCTGCTCACAAGCTTTGGGCATGCTAATTAAAACCATTCCTGACAAAAAAAAAAAAGTCAAAAGCATTTTGCAGAAAGGAAGGAATGACCTCTCCTTCCTGGAGTTTATGATTGAATGTATGAGTAACCTGGCCTTGGGTTTCTGGGGCATGAAGTCTTTTCCCTGGCTTGATTTATGTCATTAAAAAAAAGTTTCCTGTTCTCCTCCTTAGTAGTTCGCTTTCTCCTTTCTTCCCCCTCCTGACCCTGTGCTCATGGCCAGGAAAAGTTTCCTTTAGAAACAATCTTAAAAGATAACTTATGTGTGGATGGAGGCAGCAACAGATCATTGGGGATAGTCTCCTCCTGGACAGTTAAGCATGTTGCTTTGGATATTTTTTCCTCTTCCATGTCCTTCCTGTCCCTCCTTCTAATTAGGACTTTGTTATAATCACCTGCCTTGGCCAATCATGTCCTTTCTCAGTTGGGGCAGTCCTGGAGCTGTGATGTGAGTCAGTGGGTTTGTGCCCCTTCTCACACATTCTGATGAGCTTGTCTCCCATGCAGGGAGGGATTTTAAAATGAAGGAGCTCAGAGTTAGATTAGATTTTGAGATTAAATTCCTCCCTGTGAAGCCCTGGCAGAGGCTGCCCAGAGAAGCTGTGGCTGCCCTATCCCTGGAAGTGTTCAGGACTGAGTTGGACAGGGCTTGGAGCCTGGGACAGTGGAAGGTGTCCCTACCCATAGCAGGGGTGGAATGAGTTGAGCTTTAAGGCTCCTTCCAACCCAAACCATTCTGTGATTTTGTGATTGTTTATAAAGTATTGTTCTGTGTTGGGCAGCATCACAGGGAAGACCATGGGAAATACTACTGCTTGCAGACAGACAGCTTATTTTCTGCTGGTGCTTCCTCCTTCCAGCTGGAAATACAGTGTGGAAATACTGCTACCTGTTGATGTACTTGTGTGCTGATAACCCTAAGCTCTTTTTAAAAAAAATTGCCTTAAAGTATCTCCAGCCTGCTCTGTAGTCTCATCTGTTTTGGCCATACACCTGTAGCGGTTTGGCAGTCCTGAGGTGAGAGGACTGTGTCCAGAGGGATGCCCAGGTAAACCTGCACAGTCTGTGCCCAAATTCACCCAGTTCTCCACTCCTCTTCTACTGTAAAATCAAACTGAAAAAGGCAGGATGGCTGTATTTTTTTTTTTTGGCAAATGGCCAGGTAGCTTTTACGTTTTGGTAGTGGTACTTTTCCTGTGCTGTATCCAATAACCCTCTGCATGGATTACCTGGCAAGAACAATCCCTAGGCAGCCAGGGAAAAGGAGTATTTTTACTGCCTGCATCCAGGCATGACTCCAGTGTTTCATGCCACCACCTGAGCTAGGATGGACTGTGAATACAGATCACACCTCTCCTTTCCCTATTTTTCCCAGGCTTCTCATTGGAAAAACAGCCTTTGCTCAAAGTCACCAGGGAAGTGAGTTATAAAAGTTTTATTGGTGAGGCAGAAAGATGTTTCCACTCTTGCTGTTCCTTGGGAAATAAGAGAAGGAAAGACAGATAATGTTTTGTCTCTTTATTAGATTGGGAAATCATCTATAAAGCAGAGGTGTCTTTCAAACCAAGCCCCCCATGTCTCTTGTTAATGCCAACTCAGCAGCATCCAGCTGGGCAGATGAAGGGTTTGGATGATGTAGGACTTTGAAGGGATCCAGTTTTAGTGGGATGAGAGCCCCAGATGTCTGGTGAGAAGACCAGAGCTACCAGCCTGGGCGCCCTGCACTCAGCCCTTGCAGTTCCTTGCAGCAATGCCACCAATGGTAATATTCACCTGTGTTAACCTGCAGGCTGGAAAAACTCATCCTTGGGGGAAGCTGCCTGCCTGGTGGGTAGGGTAGAGCTTGTGCATGCTCAGGGGTTGTTGGTAGGACACTGAGGGATAGCAGTGAACCGTAAAACGGCCTTAAAGTGGCAAGTCCAAGTGAAGCTATGCGGCTTAAAATGTTTTATCATGTTGCATGCCAGGGCTATTAGTCCCCTTCTGTGCTTCTGTCAGGCAGCGTGGCAACCAGCAGTGAAGTTTTATCAGATATTAAAACCTGCCTTTGAAATTTCTCCTAGAGCAGAATGCTAAATCAACCTCTTCACAGTGATATTTCTTTTTTTCCTTCTTGTGCTGTTTCCTGCCTGGCAGCTTTACCTTTACTTCCATTTCTCTCTCTCATTTTCCATCAGCTCTATCTGTAAGCATTTTGTGTTTTATTGAGCATGAATGAATAGTGATGCCTTTTAGATGAGTGATATTTTCATCTGAAGATGCTTGTTTAATATAGGCCTCCACTCAGCTGTTACCCCAATGGTGCTTTGTGTTTACCAACAGATTATTTCAACTAGCTTGAATTTGGAAGCAAATTTTACATGGGGAGGTTTTCTGCCCTTCTCCTACCCCAGGAAAAATTCTGCTTCTCTTCTGGTGGTGTATTACCAACCTGAACATGCTTCAGAGGCAGTGTGAGCTGTGTAGGGGCTGCAGCTTTGCTCCTGGGGCTGAGTGTAACCTACGCTCACCATATGCTACCACCCTCCCCTTTAGGTAAAATGGGGGGTTTTCTGCCTGCCTGCAAATGATAGCAGAGACTGTAATCACTCAAGCTGCTGCCATGTGGGTCTCAGTGCATTTGGGAATAAAATTTTCCATCTATGGGGAATAGGTTATGAATCCAAAGTCATTAGAAAGGGTCTGGGTTTACCCTTGGTGCTGTAAGCAGGATCTCAGCTGTCAGTGAGAGTGATGGATCCCCAAATACCTGCTTGTTGCAAGGCATCACTGCCACCCCCAGAGGTTTCCTGGGCTGTGCAACAGCAGCTGGATCTGGGGAGGCTGAAATGTGCCTCAGTTGTTAAAAGGTTTGGGTTTTACCTCATCTGAGGTTTGTCGCAGCAATTCCCAGGAGGTCTCTGCTGGTTGAGCTCACTCTGGGAAAGTATGTGGTGTTTTTTTGGCACTGATGATGAGTGCCACTGCTGCTTACAGGAACTGGGTTCCTATCAGTTCCATGAAGCCACTGATGGAGGGCAGAAACAAAATTCCTTCCTGAAGGTTGACTTTTCTGTTTGCACCCATATGGAGGGGGCAGATCTCTGTGCATTGCTCCAGCCAGAGCTGAGTCCCTTCAGAGAGCTCTGACCTGCATCAGGTATGGATCAGCATCCAGGTGTCCCCAGGGAAGCACCTGGGAGCTTTTGGAGGCACAGTTGTGTTGGGTGCAGGGGAGAAGGAGAGATTGTGTGTCCTCCTGGGCTGAAGATGCCCTCTCCAGCACACATTTCCATGCCTTGAGAGCACTGTGCATCTTTATCCCCTGGTGGTTTGTTCTCTTGATCCTCATGCCAACAGCTGGCAAGGGAAGAGGCTGGAGCTGAACTCGCATCCTTGACAAGGTGCTCAGCCAGCCCTCTGCTGCACCAGCACTGACTTTTCCCTTGTGATTCACTGCCAGGCTCTGCACCCTTGTCCAGTACCATAGTGCTTAGGGAATTCAGACATTCACGGCTGCAAATGTTCCTTTGGGACCTGAGCCCTGTGGGGTCCACGCTGCCAAAACCATCGGAGTTGCTCCTAGGGAGAAGCAGTGCTGCCCAACCTGGCCCAGAGCGCTCACATCGACACCTCCATCCCCTGCTTTGCCTGGACCCCATGCACAATAATTTCCCAGCCAGTGTGCTCCTTTAGGGCATTACAGGGACATTAGTTATTGAGGCTGGTTCTGAGAGCATGTTCTGAGTTAATCTGGGCTGTCCCTGCTGCTGCAGAATTTGCATCTGGTCGGGGTTGTGCATCTCGCAGCCGAGCTGCCAGCACTGGATGAAAAGGGCAGCGCTTCCAGAAACCCTCGCCAACAATTTGTCTTGCAAATGAGCAAGGGTGGCTCGCACCGGCCCGGCCCTGCTGAAGTCAGCGCTGGGCTGCGGCCCCCGGGTTCGTGGCACGCTGCAGCTGCCTCGCACCGCTCTCCTCGCCGCCGCTCACCAGCCGAATTTCTCGCGAGCGGGCCACGCATCTGCATTAATTTAGATGGCTTAATGTGGGGAGATCATCAGCTTGATTTCCCCTGTGGCTCTGGGAGTCAGCTGGGGCTCCGGGGCCTCCCATTAGCGGCCCAGCCCGCTGCCAGATGGCGGGTGATGGCTTGCGGAGGCTCCGGAGCTGACGTGCCCCATTGTGCGAGAACACAAAAGCGAGCCGGGCTGGATGTTTTTTCCTTACCTCCCCCCTTTTCTGCTTTCATTTTCCTTCAGTGCTGTCACCCTCACAGCTAATTCCTGTAGCTCTCTTTATTTATTTATTTGCTTCGTGGTGGCAAGGGCTGTGAAGTTGCTGACAGTGTTTTCCGTGCGGATGCTCCTGCCTTGCGCCACGCAACTGTCTTGAGGATTTTGCTGCTCCTGTGTTTTATTCTCTGCCTGAATATGCATATGGGGTGTGCAGTCCGATGTGCGTGCACACCCACGTGGAATATCCTCTTGGACATTTGGGTCAGATAAACAAGTTATTAGGGTATTACAGTGGGTCTCCTGGGGGGCCATGAGGTTTTGTTAAGATAGATTTAATTGCCTTCCTGAATATTTCAGGTGTTCCAGCAGTTTTTCAGGTCTCTTAACAGTCTGTGCTACAATCACCTGTTTGTTACAGAGTTTTCACCTCTTTTGTTAATACTGGAGAGGCATCTGATTTGGGCTGCAGGTGTTTTCTCTGACGAAGATGCACATTTCAAGAGGGAGAGGACTGATGTCTCAGGTTTGGTACAGGACACACTGAGCGTCCCTGCAAGGGCCCCCTCAACATCAGGCTTACAGAGCTTTGGCTCTGATTTCCCCAGTGCGCTGCTAACACAGGGACAAAGCTCAAGTTCAGAGCTCAAAGTCACTAAAATTGCCCCTCTGCAATCCCTTCTTTCAGGTGCAGTGTTTGATCTCTGCCTGCTCCCTAAAACCCACATCACTTTTGCAGTGCTGCTGCTCCTCGTCATTTATCATCACTCCAGCCCACGCAGCTTTCCACATTCATGTGTGCATCCCAAACTTAAGCTTTAATTAAAATGAGGCTTCATGCTGACAGGAAGCTTAGGTGGCTAAGTGATGTTAACCTTGGCACCTGGGGGGGGAATGAGTCTGGGAAACAAATGAGAACAGCAAGTGCATGAGCAGGGATGGGGACAGAGGAGTCCCAGGCAGTTGCAGTCTGTCTGGCTGTCCCATCACTGACAGTCTTTGAAGGCGAATGCTGGTATTTAAATTTGAATTGTGTGGCTGCCTGAGTATCCAGCATGTCTTCTAACTCTTCTTCCTTTGGCAGGAACTGCAATGTCAATGTTGACCTCTTCTCCAGGCTTGGCACTGTGTGCTGGGTTTCTTTTTCAGCACCTCCTCTTGTTTTTTGTCTATGACACTGAATTTTGTTGCCAGGCGCTGCCTCCTTGACCCACAACTTTTCTCCTGCCACCTCTTTTCAACGAGTCCTCAAAGGTAATGAGTTTAATTTGATAAATTGGGCCCAGAGTGAGGTGTCACAGTGAGTTTAGGAGATAAGCCTCCCTGTTTCTTATCAACAAGAAGCCAGTCCTCCCTGGAGAACTGTGTTTTCTGGAATGCATCACTGCTCCTCGGGTTCAGTGATGGTCTGATGATAGCAAGGAAGATAAAGATGGTGAGATTGGTGGTTTGTAACTCTGCTATCACTTCCTTGCTCTGTGTCACCATCTTCCACATCCTTCTTATCTTTAACCATTCTCTTGTGTCCTTACTCGTGTTTGTCTCTCACGATGGTGATGTGTCTCCCAGTCGTGTTTAGGATGCTGTGGGGCGCACAGGGAGGAGAAAAGGTTCACTGCGAGGACAGAGGCGCTTTGAGATAGAGCGGCTTCTTCACACTGACCTGACATGAAATGGAAGCTGTCACCTTGCTGTGGGAGTGGGTGTCTAGAGGGCCCCTGGCTCACAGAGTCTGACCTGTGTTGCCACCCCGATACTGTATCATAAAATTGTTGAACCCTAGACTGGGTTGTGTCAGAAGGGACCTTAAAGATCATATGCTTTCAATCCACTGCCATGGTCAGGAACACCTTCCACCAGACCAGATGGCTTCAAGCCCTGTCCAACCTGGCCTTGAACACTTCCAGGGATGGGGCATCTACAGCTTCTCTGAGCAGCCTGTGCCAGGGCCTCACCACCCTCACAGGGAACGAATTTTTCCTATTGTATGTCCACATACATGCACATGTATACACGCTACTGTGTTGACTCTGACAAGCAATGCTGGGCTGCAGCCTCCGGTGCACCCATCCCAGCGGAGGCGCAGGAAAGGAGTTAACACTCTCTGCCTCGTGCACAGAAATACAATCCCGATCTCCTCTGAGCTCCCAGAGAGAAATCAGTGAAAACATCAGACTGCACGTCCTGTACTGTGGGGCCAATCTGCCGGAGCTATGAACTTTCTCTTTGAGGTGGTAATGGTTTGGCTGGCAGCCAGGAGTGGAAAGGGGGACTTCCAGAGATAAGCTATTTTCAGCCAACGGGGCTTCTCACCGCGAAATAAATAGAAAAAAGGACGAGCTCTACGTCTGCGGTCATGTGTCCTGCTTTCGTGGATTTGGCCTATTTTCTGAAGAATGGCTGTAATTCAGCTTGAATTTCCCCTGGATTGCTGCCAGCAAAATAGGAAGCTGTTGCTATTGCCAAGGAGCGAACAGGAATTTATATAGTAACTCAGCCACAGGGATGAGATGACAGCTAACGGCTTAGCTGCTGCTAGAAGGAAAAGCAGACCTGGGAGGAACCTGGATTTTCTCAGGATCACAACAGTTCAGTCCTTTCTACATCTTTGACATTATCCCCTGCAATCTGGACTGGGCAACATCGAATCACAATATCTGTGCTCAACACCAAGGGACGGGAGCAGAGCAGCTTTCAGCATTTAGAAAAATCACCTGTGTTTGAGTGAAATTCAGAGTTAAAATGAACAGAAAGGAACTTTAGAGCAGTTCTTTGCAATGCTAACCCTGTGCCCTGCTTTGTCTGGCTCAGTGGTATGATCCTGTGGTCTCTCCTCTCTCTGTGCACAGGGGATGCTGAGTATTTCCCTTCCTGTGATGTGAGGCAGCTCCTCTGAGAATCCAGCCTTTTGTGATTATTTTTCTATTTAAATAACTTCTTTAGTTATCGTGTGCACCATTTCCACTTCTGTTTCATTCCTTAATAAAGAAGGGGAGTAGTTTATCATGCTCGGCAGAGTATGGACGTGGTGAAAGACATACTGTTCTGAAGGATTTAAAGTTAATTTCCGTCAGACAGAGAGACCGTTGTTTGGGGTACTTCCATAGCCTCCTTTCCCCCCTGCTCTGGCTGCCTTGGGTCCACAGGGAGCCTTTGCCTTGTGTCTTTGGGCAGCTCTTCCCCCTGCCTGGACCCCATGTGCTGGGAGGTTTGCAAGTCTGCAGTGCTTTGGAGTCTGTGGGATACAGCTTGCACTCAGGCCTGCTGTGTGATGGGACACAGCAGAGAGGTGCCTCTGGGTGCCCACTCCATCATGAAAGCTCTATAGTCTCCATGCTGTGCTTGGGTTTTTGCCAAGACCTACAAGATACTTTGCTGTATGTACTGCCACCCCTTGGACCACCAGATCTGGGAAAGAGATCATCTTAGAGGCAGTTTCACCTCTTCCAGGCACTCCCCAGCTGCTGCCCAAGGGAATATCTCAATCTGTGCTGCAGGCAGAACGGGCTGTATCTCAATTTGCCATGGGCTTGGCCGTCCCAGCCGGAGCAGTGTGATGCCCATGGCACAGCAGCACTGAGCACTCACTGAGCTCCCTTGCCTAGGCAAAGCTCCCACCTCAGCAGGGCTGACCCTGCTGCAGCAGAAGGGAAAATGAAGAGCAGATTGCCAGCACTGGTGCTGTTTGCTGTCGGCCCGATAAAAATGGCACCTTGCCCAAGTCTTCTATAAATCACAGGTTCCATTTGGAAAGGAGTTTTCTGTGGTAATTAATGAGCCAGTATAAAGACATTAAATGGAGAATGTGTAGTGATAGAAGGGCTTGTCATTCACTGAGCCATCTTCCCCCATGTGAATAACCATGGGGGAACAAAGGCCAAACTCCTTATAGACTGAAGTGCACTATCTCTGATAGCTGGGAATGAAGTAATTCTCTGAAAATAACAAAGGCGCAGTGAAATACATTAGTAAACTAATTACAAGAGAGCTGGTAAAAACAGATGCTGAAAATTTAAAGCTATTACTGGAATGATTGCTGGCAGAAAAATGGGGGCTGACAACAAAAAATTAAAAAATGCATCTCATTTAAAATTCATTAGCCTGTAAATCAGGACAGCTCCCTGTCTGAGAGCGAGGCTGATGGCATTTCCGTGGGCAGTTGTGATGAAAAGCTTCCTTGCCTTCACCTTTACGGATTCCACCAGTGCCTCCGGAGATGCTGAAACAAAGTGTGCGCTCCTTGGTGAGCCCAAACAAGCAGGGTAACTTCTGACTTTGCTCAGGGAGGTCTGAGCAGGGATGTTTCTGCTCAGGGGTGTTGTGAGGGCTGCTGAGGATAACACCTAGTGCTTGCTTGGCTCGCTGCCTCTCTGAGCTGATGAAAAGCAGGATTGCTCATCCATCCGCGCTCAATATTGGAAGGAGTTGGCTGCAAACAAAGTGGTCCAGGGCCAAAACCAGCTGTGTGGGAGCTTCCTCTTTGACTATCGCCATCGCTGTTTGGGAGGGGGATGGAAAACATCAGTATTGTGCAACAAATCAAAATGGTAACTATGTAATTTGTCTTAATTGTGTGTGTCAGAGTAGGAAAACCACGAGGAGCTCTGGATGAGAATCTGGCATGAGAGACCTGCCTGCTGGCAGTGTACTGCACTCTTTGCTCTGCCCTTGCTGAGCCAGCCTTTCCCAGAGGCTTGTGGACAGCCTGCCCTTCATTTTCTCATTACTTCAGGGGTCTGCAGGGGCACTTGAGTAGGATAAATCATTGCTATTTTGCAAAGAGCGAATGTATGCTTCAGAGGAAAGTCCTGAAGAAGTCATTGCTGTGAATGCAACAGGAGGGGGCATCTTCTGGTGCTGGAGGGGAGCCCTGCTTTGGGGTGGGGGAGCTTTGTGTGATGTTGAGGTTTCTTAAGAAGTCACCCCACAAAAACACAGAAGCCCTTTGTGATGACTTGTACCTCTGGGCAGGTGTCACAGCAGCCAGTGTTGCCTGGCCAACATCACCCTTGGTGCTGGAGCCCTGTGCAGTTGACAGATAACCCCTTCCTGCACTGCAGAATCACCAGTCCCATGTGCAGTCTGCCCAGGCAAATTAAGAGTTGTTTATGACATTTAATAGTCCGCCTTCCCTGCAGCAGCAGGGCAGCAGGACCACAGATTTGGCTTCACAAATGGTTGCCTCAGGATACACTAAATGCTGTCATGAGCCGGAGAGCAATTTCATCTTGAAAAATTACTGCAATAGAGCTCCCTGATAAAGGTCTCTCCCAGCAATGCCTCCTTCTTCACCAGAAACTTCTTCTCTCCCTGAAACCAATTTGGGAGTGCTAAAGGGGCTGTTTATTAGTTGATCCCCCTGCAAAACAAGAGGGTGCTGGAAGATGAATAACCACCTTGGGCTGTCTGCTGTGCTGCTTGGAGTAGCAGGTAACGTGATGGGATGCTGCCATGTGCTCTGAGCATGGAGGGAAGTGAGAAATTTGATCCATGGTATTGCCAAAGTGCATCTTTCAAAGTGGTTTATAAGGAGCAGCATTGCCTCATGGGTAACGTGCTATTGGCTACTCAAGGGAGGGATGATGTTGGATTTTGGTTGTGACCATGGGTGGCACTTAGTGCCTGTCCCTAAAATCACCACTAACTTTATAGGAAATGTGTGAGGGTGCTCAGACAGCCCTGGTTGCTCGCTGCACCTCAGAGAGGGTGATGGTGCCAATGCACAGGGACTCCCTGCTCTTGCTTCCAGGCTGGGATGATTTCTGGCTGCAGCCACATTATAGTAGTTCTTGGGTCTCAGGAAGCAGCATTTGGGCAGTGCTGCTGCACAAGAGAGAGCGTGGCAAATGCCAGATGCTCTCAAAGGTTTCTTCTGGCGTTGGCAGGTCCCCTGGTGCACTGTGCTCCCGTAAGTTAAGACAAACAGGGGTGGTGGGCTGTTGAATGTTGGGGACGCTCCCTCGTGTGCTGTACTGGAACAGTGTGGGGACAGTCTCTCCCTAGAGGTGCAGCATTTTGTGAGTTTTATAGAAATTGTGAGGTACTGCAGTATAAAACAGTCCTTGGGCCATAGGGCCCCTGTTCATTTCCATGTGTAATGCAGAGGCTGCATTTATCCAGTCAAAAATCTTTCCTGCCAACAGGAGAGTACCCCTACATCAACAACTGATGGTGGTGTGGTTAATTTTCCAATAAGTGAGCTATAATAAATACCATGAATATACTAAATGTTCCCTAGGACTGGAATATGGGTTTGGAGACACCTGTGATTCTGCAGAGAGTCTGGTGTGCTGGCAACGAGCAGCACATTCAGTCGAGCTCAGGAAGAGGAGTGGAGCTGCAATGCAGGCATTCAAAGGGCTTCCAGGTGCCACCTTACAGGGACCTTTTCAGGAAGAACCCATCATCCTCCTCACAGCTTGGTTCCTTTGCTCGTGCAGGGCAGGTACAGCAACCAGGGGCTCCTGAGGATGTTCCCTCTGACCCCTGCTCTGCATGCAGTGAAGATGTGTTCATTACTTTCAGAGGATATTTATCATCCCTATGTGGAAGCAGCCCCTACAGAGCTCTGTGCTTTTTTCTGCTTCTGAAAGCAGCAAACCCAACAATAAGTCATGGGTCAGTAGCATCCAGCAGGGCTGTTCATTGCGATGCAGCGGGGAGGTGACCTGAGCTGGATTTGGCTCACAGTCATTTAATATGTTATGCAAAAAGTTGAGAAGCTGTAGTCCCAGACCAGACAAAAATTTGTGTCTTGGTTGACTTAAGTCACGAGGTAGTAGATTTTCCCCCCTACTCCTCTTGTAAAATGTCTTTTGCATGTTCCCTCCCGTGGGCAGCTGCTGTGTCCCACTGTGAGGCATTATCTCTCTTGTCTCCCTTTCATCCCTGCCCCAGAAGCTTGGGACAGGAGAAAAAAACAGGCCAGGTGGAGACCTTGTTTCTCAACCAGAGAAGTCTGTATGATGTGCTATCTTCTCAGCCTATTTTAAGTTCTTCCAGTCAGCTTTGATTGCGGGTGAAAACAAGAGACATGAGGATGCAAAATGCAGAGAGAACAGAGCCTGCACTGTCCTCCATTCATGCTCTGAGCCATCCTGTTAGCTCCAGGGGAAGAAACAAACAGCCAAAGCAAAAGAGGAATAAGCACTTGTTTGCAAATTTTCCAAATAAAAAGTGTTCAGGACTGACCATTTCCCTGTACCTCTGCACAGACTGAGGTGGGTCATCCTTCCTCTTTTATCTCACCAGGTATTTTGGTTCCTCTTAAATGAACTACATTCCTCTAAAATGTCTTCCTTGCTTCAGACTCTCCTGAGTCTTGCAGTCCATATTCTTTTGAGATCTGAGGCTCAGTATGGACAATAGAGATTTGGGATTTTCCCTGCTATGATTAGTGGACGGGACAGAGAGGATTTTCCTCTGTGCTGGGAGAGGCACGGCTGCTCTTTAATATTTCCCTCCCTTTCCAAAGCTGAGAGAAAGGCGATTTTTCTTCCCTTTAGATGTGAGCGAAGGGCCCTGCTCCTGCTACTCCTGGAGAATTAAATAGATAAATGGGCGGCGCTGTTGTTCACGCTTCACTATGCACAAAGCAACTTGCATTCAAAATTGGGCTCATGGCAGTTCAGCAACAACCTCGCACAATAGTGTCATTAGACACGCAGGGCCGGCTCGCAGGCGCAGAGGCTGCTCTGCAGCTGGAGTAGCCACTGGGCTGGCCTGCCATGGGCTTGTTTTTTAGCTTTATAAAAATGCATCTTTAAAAAAAAATGTATAGAAAGAAGATTCAGTGTCTTTTTCTTAAAGGCTTGGGCAGGCGTTGCTATTTGAAGGCAGGGGGAAGAGAGGAGAGGATGAGATTTGCGATGTCCACTCGCCCCCCATCTTTTGGGCCGGCTCCTTCTCACTGGCAAATCCTCTATTTCCAGAGCGTGGAGGGGACAAATAAGACCTGAGTCTGCAGAGCCTTCACCTGCTGACTTTGAAAATGTTCCCTGGCAGGTTGCTGACCTAGTGGTGAAGGTCTCTTAAGCCAAGAGGGAATTGAAAATTTAATCCATCTGCTTGCCTTGGTACTGGTGCCTTTCAGGAAAAGGAGTTGGTTGCTCCGTGAGTCTCACAGTTATTGAAGGCTGGTTCTGCTGGAGCTCTCAGCCTGATTTGAGAGTGGTTCAGGTTTGACATTAATTGGCATGGTGTTCATTGTGTTTTGAAAACAACCCTGGCTTCTGCTGATCTGAGGAGGAATTCAAATTTATTAGTAAGTAGAGAAATTCAGTATAAAAGTCAGCAGCTCACGCTTGTCAGAATGGAGCTAATCTTGGAAGGGGTCAGCTTGCCCATGGCTTGTTCTCTGCTCTGAGCAAATAATTTGCCTCCCAGATTTCACCTTCCTCAGTTGTAATGGAGGTAATGAAGCGTACCCTCCTTGGTAGGAGCACGTGGAAACTCAGGTACTGGAGGCACATCCCCATAAAACTCTTGTTCCTTATACCGTGTTAACTGTGAGGCATTTTTTCCACATGCCTCCATTGGAAAAGGTCTGAATTTAAGAGATTGGTGGCAGAAATGTGGAAAAAGGATCTTCACTTCCTGTGAAGTACACTTCCCTGTAAGTAATTTAAAATCAAGAGGCAATTTGATTGCAGAACTAGCTGGCCTTCCCAAACTCTCTCCTAACACCATGTTTGGCACTGAACCTTTCAAGTCTTCATCCTCTCCTTATGCCTGCACAATGTTTGTGTTTTAATGACTCGAAAGGCCTGGGATTTGCTTTGACATACCAAGTTAATGTTTTCTTTTTCTGTATCAAATCTAGGTCAATCTCTGGCTTAGCACTAATGCTGCACTGAGCAAAAAAGGATTGGCCACTAATGGTTTCAATTTAGTTTTTTATGGAGTAGAGAAAATTTCACTCAATAGCTATTTTCATTTTTATTCCATTGGCCTTTCCACCGGGCCTGTTGAGATGGAGAAAGTGCTTGTGATTTGATTAGAGCAGATCCCAGAATGAATCCTCCATGAATATGCATGAGGATGAGAGTTGCTGCTCACCTGTGTCCATAGGACATGCCCTCAGGGACTGCATCCCAGTGGGGGTTAAGTGGTAGGCAATCCCAAGCATGGGGGTTTCTTTATGGAAAGAAAGAAGGTTGAGGTCCTTAGGTATATAGTTGAGGTCCTTAGTTATATAGCATAGGGGAAGGAGAGAAGAAGAGAACTGCTCTGTTTCATGTGTCTGTGTGCCTGTAGACAGTCAAAATTCAATCTGAATCTAGCCTTGGCCAGCACCTTTTGGAGGAGGCTCCTCCATGCCTGCCATGTCAAAGGGCTGCCAGGACCATTCCCTGTCTGCTGTAAGCCCTAATTTTGTCTTTCTGTGCCCTGTGGCAGTTGCTGTGTCCCACAGCCAGAATCCAGGTGGAATGATTGCAGAAGCACTGAGACATCACAGCTTGGAGCATTAATGTCGAGCAATGAGTGTGCATGTAATTTATGTTATTTTTATGGCTTGATGACACAAGGAGATGGCAGAGGGAAGTTTAATGGGAACAGGGTGGCACTCACCCCTCTGATGATGGTAAAAAAAAGCCTGGGGCAGCACCAGTCCCTCCATTGGCACATGGATGCTGCATTGCTGGATGGCAGAGACTGCTGGCAGATGGATTAGTGAGTGCCTCCCCTCTTAGGAGCTCACGGGTGAATATTGTGATTGCATGTATTTATTTTTAAAATTATTGTGGCCATTAGCATAGAAATGAGCTGCAGCTCCCTGGCTGCTGGCCAACCCCACCCGGGCTGACGTGCAGCGCTTCTCCTTGGTGGCTGGAACAAAAGCGCCCGGCTGGTAACGGGGTCCTGCTGCTTGCCACGGGAAGACAAGTGACAAACAGGAGCAAGCACTCTGCTGCATGAATTTGTTACAGTCAGTTGGGACGTATATAAAAACCTCACATGGGTCAGCAGAGATTTAGCCCCTCCAGGCAATGCCGTGTGAAGCAGTTGAGCTCCTGTCCCTCTCCTCTCCTTCTTCCTGGTGATTTATTCCCAGGCTGAAAACCCAGTAATCACTCACATTGAAGTTTTGTTGCTGTTTTACAGGAGATGCTCCAAAAGTCTTTTGTCTCTGCAACTGTAAATAAACTCATAAACCTGTTTTAAAAATAGCATTTTGTAGCTCAGTGCATGAATTTTTAATGCATCTTCTGCAAACCAGCTGGTCTTGGCAAGGGTCACAGTGTTTCCTAGGCATTTAACATAAAACTGTGCTTCAAAGCCACATTATAGTGTCGTTGAAGAGTAATATTTTACTTAACATCCTCATAACTGAATTATTTATAACTTGCCATGTTTTATTCATGATAAATATTAATACTGGTGTCTTTAAGAGTAGAGGTTATTGCTGCAGTTTTACCTATAAGAGGTGATATTATTGAAATAAAGGAATGGCGATGAATTCCATAGCCAGCAGAGTGAAGTCTGTGCCAGGGCTGTTCTTATTCATACCTCCCTCTTTTTTCAGCCCTGTCAGCCACCAGAAAACCTCAGTGCTGAGCATCTGGACATTTGAAAGGAATTTTCCTAGAGGCATCTGAATCCGTGCTTTTTAAAAAATTTTCTTAGAGAGCTTTGTGTCATTCTCAGTAATTGTTGGATTCATTTCTTGGTGAGGGTCCATAAGCTTTGGCTTTGCAAAAATGCTCACCCTGGTCTGAGTCTCCAGCCTTGAAATGTTCTGCAGGCTCCCTTGAGCTGTCCTGCTGCAGGCACCCATGGATCCCCCATGTTTTGAAACATTCTTTGCCACCTTGGAAGAGGCATCACTTGGTGATGAGGGACCTCCTAGCAGCCTTCGGGCTCCTTTCCATGTCTGAGTGCTCTGGGCCGTGGTCAGTCTCATTTCAAGGCTAAATCTATATGAATTGGGTAAATTGCCATTGCACCATTGGGTTCCATCCTATAATCCCGTACCAGAGAGGAGAATTGCATTGGCTTTTATCTTGGGAAAGAGAAATACAATTTTCTGTGATCTTTCACCTGTGCTGGTGTGTCACCATCCGGCTGGAACATTGCGCAGCCACTCCCCAGTCTGGCTCCTGATGTGGGCCTGGCTGCCCATCCCACCCTCATACCTACAAAACCTTCCCAACCCTGCAACTGTGCAGGGCTGGGGCTTTGCTCCCATGTTACTCCATCAGCTTAACAAATCTCATCAGTGGGTTGAGAGCGGTGGTTGCAGGAGCAGCGCAGGTTAATGCAACACATATTTAATGTATGATTGCTAATGGCCATCTCCCATCTGCCTGAGCCCAACTGCAGTTTGCAGATGAATGATTAAGCTGCCCTGACACATAGGCAGCTTGTTCCTTAGCAGACCCACAGTCATTGCACTTGGTGCATGTAAAAGGGGACGAGGTTTTCTTGCTGGAGAGAGGGGTGTCATCGAGCTGGGGCGGCAGAGCAGGGGGTTCTCCTGGAGTTTGTTTTGTGTGGTAATGTGAGAGACCTTCCTGTGGATGCAGCACTTTAAATGAATCATGAGCTCAATAACCACTGGGATGTTTATTAGCTTTGAATATGTTTATTGCGGAGTCAACAGGCAGCACCTTCCAATTAATTAATAGTAATGATTACGGTATTATTTATGTAGCTCTAACAGCGTGCCAGAGTGTTTCCACACGGTGGTTACAGCTGTGGCTTGCTGGAACAGGCTGGTCTGTATTCACCCTGCGTGGGCATGCTGGGTCTCATCATTTGCTGTCGGGTGGTCCCAGCCCCAAAAGCCTCATTTTGCTGAGCTCTTGGCAGCTGCTCTTTCTTTTGGCTGAATCCTTTTGCTCCCCAACCTGGGGATGTGGCTGTTCCTGCTGCAGTACTGGAAGGCAGAGTATGCAATGAGCAGGAACACCTGCAAACAGGTGGAAATCAAAGGCTGTATTTTTCACTAGGGTATTTCAGCATTCTTCTGCTCAAGGTATCTAAACAACATGAGTTTAGGAGTCAAGCTGTACATATCAGAAGGATATTTACAACATATGAGACATTGATGGCAACAAAAAGAATCCATCTCTCTTTTGATGTGGACTAGGATCCAAAGACTGCTCAAGCTATTAGGAATGACCTCTGATAAGTGCCTGTGCAATGTCTGTGTTTCTTGCTGCCCTGGGAGACCATGCTGAGGACCATGAGGGTCTTGGAGCAAAGTCTGCTGTTCTGGTTGAGCCAATCAGCCAATACCAAGAACTTCCTACTAGCCTTGTTTTTCCATGCAGAAGGTTAGGCTGCAAGCTGGCTTACTGCTCTTACGTTACATTACGGTCCCATTTGCATTCTTTGGGAAATGAGAGCATGTTTCTAGGTCATGTGAAGTTGCTGACATCTTCCAGTTGTTGGATCTTTCTTCACATGTGAATAATTTTGTCTCTTTTTTTGTCTTCCAGCAATGTCTGACTTCCACATCCACCCTCAGAATGCAGTGGTGGAGGAAGGCGGTGTAGCAAGATTCCAGTGCCAGATCCATGGCTTGCCTGAGCCAGTCATCCTATGGCATAAGAACAGCATGCCAGTCAACACAGACAATGAAAGGTAGGACATGTCTAAGCCACGTGCTGCTGGCCTTTTTCCAGGTGGGGAAAGATGGCCAGATTTTCTATTGCTTTCACATCTCGGACACAACTAACTTGGGCTAAGGGTCTTGGCCAGCGTTTCCACCATGGAAGACTCTTTTGTTTAGTGTGTTACGGCTTTTTTGGTTTTGTTCTCCTTTTGGCCAAACACCTTGTAGGAGTACTGGCATTTCCCAGGAGAGGTAGATAAAGCTATTAACTGATTTTGAAGGACTTGGACTGACCGTCTCTGATCAGCCCTGCTCCAGGTTTATTTTCCAGCATTGAAACCTGCCCAGCAGGCCTCAGAGAGCTGGGTAGCTTTGGCATCCTTCATCCCTCCATGGCTCCATTTTGTGTAACTCTTTCTGAGACAGATCCATGACTTAGGATCTTGCATATGGGTCCTGGACTCTAGCAAGTGCTGAATTACACTGTGGCTGCTGTTCCCAGGTGGACTCCTTCATGTGTGGCAACTGGGGAGCTCTGCAGAGAGCTTCCCACAGCACCATTTCCCAAACAATCTCCTAAAGAGAAACTCCAGCTGCCTCCCTTCCCAGCCTAGACCTGGAGCAGCACGTCGCCGTTTCCTGTGTTTGACAGGCCGCTCCCTTCGCGTCGGAAGCGTCCCTCATCACAGTTTGATCCCCGGCGCGGCACGGGACAGGTGGCAGGAAACGCGTGCCCGGTGCCGGCAGCCCCAGCTGCGGCTCGGGAGCTGCACAACCAGTGGTGGGAGACAATCGCTCACAGCACACCTCGAGCACGGACTGATGTCCCTGCCTTGGGAATAGGCGAAACCAGGAAACTGTAAATATTTTCCTGAAAGCCCCTATTCTTAAAAATGTCAGTTCTGCAGCAGAACGTGGTTGGGTTCTTTGGAGGCAGGAGAAAAACATGAGGGCTGGAACAATGCCTGACCTTCTCAGAGTGGCAGTGAACTTACAGTAGAAGGACCCAAGAGGCCCAAATCTGCTGTGGAAAACTGCAACTGTCAGGTTTTGTTTTTCCTTGCATTTTTCAGCTGAGCTTTTTTTAGCCCAGTGCAGGGTTGATTTGTTGAACTTGATCTCCTCTGAAGGCTTCTTACTCATACAGGTGCTGAACTGGGGATGTGGTAGAGTAGAGGCACTGATCCGAGGTGGCATCAGCAGAAGTAAGGGGTGGAGAACTGTGCTGAATGCCTTGTGGCATCCCAATGAGATGTTGCAGGACAGGTGAAGTTCACCTGAAGTCCTTCATGCATCATTGATCCTTTGCATTTGAGCCCAGGGACACAGTTGTGGAGATGGTCAGAAATGTGGCAGGGATTTAAATGCAACCAGGAATTCTTTTCTCCAAGGCTGGGGAAACCCAGGGCTGAGGAACACCAAGACTGAGAAGCCAAGACTTTTCTCCAACCCAGAAAAGGTCCAAGCTGTGCTCGTTCCTGCTTCTTCTCCTCTGGGGAAGGGAGTTTGCCCAAGCCCTGGAGGATGTAGCCTAGGAACAGTTTCCCTACATTCGTGTCCTGATTTTAAAGAGATTTGGCTTTTTGTAGGAGTAAAGTTATTGGGGAAGTTTTTTATTGTCAGCTCAGTAGATTAATCTCTGACACCAGAGCTTGGATGATGAGAGTTGCTTCTCTAACTGAATTGGATTTCTGCATTAATCACGCTTGGTGCATTTCTGCGTATAAAGTGTATATAAATTTGTATGCCAAGTCTTGCACTTGGAGGCTTTGAAGGCAGAATAATAGCTTTGGAATTGAATCTTCTAATGCTGTGGGCAGATTGTTAACAAAAATGAAGGCTTCTTGTAGCATAATTCATCCAAAACAATGGGCATTTTAAAGTCCCAGAGAGATTGCAATCAACTTCGGGCCGTGTAAAACTGATTGCTGTCGTGCTGCCACCAACACGGAGCCGCACGTTTGGAACCCGGCGCAGGGAGCGGGTTATAGGCACTTAACCATATGCTGATACGGAGAAAGATATTCTTCATCTTCCGGACGGAAATGGATTATTAACTCATCACAGTGTAATGACTTACTACCAGCCAATTTAAACAAGTGGTTGCCAAGCAACCTGTAATGTATGTGTACATATATGTGTGTATCCACGCATGATTTAAATGTGTCTATGTTTTAAAGATATAAAATATTTATTGATGTTTACATTTGCCCGCTCAATATTTATTTTAAACATACCTTTTCATGCATCTGAGGTTTTAAGGTCATACAGATTTGAATCCTGGACCTGGGGTGGGGAGTGTGGAGCACAGGTTTCTGATGCCTGTCCATGGTCACTGTGTTTCAGCTGAGTGATAATTCCCATGTCATGATAGCTCTAATGTCAGCTGTCTTCACATGCAAATGCACTGCTAGAGCTTTTCCACAGGTTAAATAGGAAGCATCTATTTTGTAGCCTTCCAACAAAAATGACCATTTTTCAAGAATGCATCAGGAGATAAATTATTTTCTTTTACTCCCTTGTAAAAGAAGACCAGAGGCTCAAGTATCCAAAAGAAAGTAAGAACTGATGCAGAAGCAGGTGTGGGGTCAGCCCAAAGGGCTGTTGATATCTTGGTGGTATTGGCACCTTTTCACTGGGATGCAGGGAGCCAGCCTCCCTCGCCTGGCTGGGTGTGCAGCCTGCTGTCACTTCGTGTCCTGCTTTGCAAGCTTTTGATTCTGTTTTCTCTTCCCACAGGTACACGCTGCTTCCCAAGGGGGTTCTCCAGATAACAGGGCTAAGAGCAGAAGACAGTGGGATATTTCACTGTGTTGCCACCAATATTGCTAATGTGAAGTTCAGCCGGGAGGCCCGACTCACCGTGTCAGGTTAGTGCCAGCTACGCGGTCCTGGCTGCCTTCCTGTCTTCTTCCCACTGCTGTTCTGGGCCAGAAGAGTTCAAGAGACTTCAGGCTAACACACTGAGAGGCATTCCTCTGTCCAGCCATAACACCTTCCTTGTTCTGGATTGTTATTTATTAAGATCCCCACCAGTGCAGGACGTCCCAGATTTCCTGTGGAAATGGAGATTGCATCTTTGGAGATAACAGGCAAGGGAAGGCTGCCCAAGGATGGTTGAGTGGGTGTTCCTAAGTTCTTTCTTATATGTAGCCAAAGGTGTTTCCCCTGAGCTGTGGTCTTCCTGTCCATTATATACACAGAATTGCTTGTACCCAGGAGGCTTTCCAGCATACCGTCACAGCTTCCCGTCACCCTCCAAAACCCTGCCTAGCCAGTGGTTCTGGAGCAGAGACTTAACACCTGTACAAATGTCATATTAGCCTCTGCTGACTGTAAAAAAGCAGCATGTGTGAAATGGGGTGAAGCTGAGGGAAGAGTGATGCTGCGTATATGAATTCTGATGGAGAAAGAAAGCAGAATAACTGGTTCTGAAAGATCTGGGAGCTTTGGGTGCCTGTTACTTATCTGTTTGCTTGATCTATGCAAACAGTAGCCACATAGAGAGGAAAAGAGCAGTAAATTATCGATGTGGTGAAGTTCTTTGTGTCAGTTTACTGGCCTGAGTTATTATTTCTCTCAGGGCAGAAAGCTCTAGTTGTTCTCATCTGACCATCCCTCATTGCAGATGGATATTTTCCAAGTTTCCTGTCCGTGAAACATTTGTGGTTTTTTTCTCCTCCTTAAAGCAGTTGGATGATGAATATGGGCACCATGTGTAAGTGTTTGTTGAAGGGTTTGGACCATGCTTCAGTGCCTGCACTGCTGTAACTGGACATTTGCATGGAAAACTCATTGCACTGGGTTAAACCTCCATGGAAAAGGTTTATGCTCTGTGGTGTTTGCTAAGAATACACAAATATCTGTTAGATCACAACAGCAGGTATGTGTTAGCATGTGAACCCTGGGCTTTGGCACGGCAGCAGAGGCTGTGGTGAGCACAGAGGTGCATGGGGCATTGCTTTCCTGGTGTGGGTGTTGTGTCAGTATTGAGCTGACCTGAGTGCTGCTGTGCACATGGCATATTAGGCATGATGAGATAAGCAGAATTCTTGCAAATCTTTTGTATCACCTTCCTTTTGTGTCTCGGTGAAGGGAATGGCCTCCCTGCTCTCCATGATGGCAGGAGGGCTCCCACTTTTCCCTGCTGGGCAGCAGCTTCAGCCATTGCTTCACCAACAGAGAAGCACCAGGTCTGCCTCTCTGAGGTTTCCGATCCAAGCCCTGGCTGGGGAGGAAGAAGGGAGAGGGTGAGAATGGGCTCTGGAAGCCTGTGCCTTGCAGGGCACTGTCACACCCTGGCAGGAGAGGAGGAGGAGGGTGGCTACGCGTGGGGGAAGGAACCCGCTTGCAGCGCTCTCCCTCCTCTCCCTGGCGGTGGTGGCGGGGCTGCCGGCAGTGAGCAGCACAGAGATGTCTTCCAGTCCTGCTGATTGATTATTTTCAAGTGCCTGCTCAGCAGAGCTGCTCCCGAGGGGGCTGCCTGCCTCTTTGCACTGACACCTTTCCAGTGCGAGCTGCGGCTCTCTCTGCTGCTGTCCTTTTGATCAAAATCTGGCAGGCAACGGTCCTGTGCCTGCTGGAGTGCCTGTCACTGCTGGCAGTGCTGGGGACCTCCCCATCCTCACTGTGACTGCTGCTGGCCGAGTCCCTGGGGACCACGGGCATCATTAGAGCCTTTTCCCCTTTCAGAATAAATTCCTGTGCTGCCCTGAACCCTGTTGAGCTCCAGCAGCACTTGTCTGCCACGAGTCCTTCATTTTGTCACTCCTTCGTTCCTGACCCTGCATCAAAGGGCTTGTCTGGTTGAAGAAGGAAACCTCCTCCTTGATGTTGGGACATGGTTGGTCCCTTTGTTTCGTTCTGGCATTTGACTGCTATGTCCCTGCTGTGTCCCAGTCCCTGCTGGCCCTGGAGCTGTCACTGCTGTGGGTGGTGGGCTCAGCAGCAAAGCTATGGGGCCATTCCACGGCCTTTGCAGGAGAAGGTGAGCAGTGGTGGAAATGCCACTTCCAGATCTGGACAGCATTTGCCTAAACTCAGGAAGCTGAATCAGAAACCTGAGTATCTATTTAAGACTCAGAGTAGAAATCCAAGAATGTGATATTTAAATATTTTACTGTCAAAGTAGTATGTTTCATAAATTCTGCTTTGAGCTTGGCTCCCGTTTGCTGATATTCTTAGGTGACCTTGACAATTCATTTCATTTCTCCGTGTTTTGAAATATTGAAATCGCTATATAATACGCTGATAATACCGTATTATTCTAAGTGTGAACATTTAGTATTGTGATTCAGAACAATAAATCTACATGGATTTTAAAGACACTCCGAGGTACTGAGGGGAAGGTATTGTTTTTCAGATCTCTTGGGGTTAACCAGCCGGTCATATGAATTTATTGTGCATTCTGGTTCTCATCAAAAAATCTGCATTTTATGGCTTGCAGTGAAATGCATTTAGTGAGAAAGTCAGCTCTTAAGTCACACTGACACGGTGATTTTTCTTGGATTTTGCCCATTTACACACAAGCTCGGAGTTGCTTTATCGCTCCTTGCTTTGCCCCCGTAGGAACAATTAACAAACAAGCTGCTCTGATCTCTGCTTGCCCTTGGACCACTGTGGAATCCCCCTGCTATGCCCTGATTCCAGCCCCTGAGCTGCTGTGAAAGGGTAACACTCAGAAGTTCAGGAAGAAATTGTTTTTCTTGGAGAAAAAGCCCCTGTAGATAGGTTTTGGTGGATCACTTCTCTCTAACGAGCCTTTTGAACATTGGAAAGTCCATATACAGGAGTCAGTGTGGGTTGATCCCTATGGCAAAGCCCAGCCAGGGCTGTGCTCCCCAGCCCTCCCTGTGGCCCACTCCTGCTGGAGGGCAGATGACCAGCCCAGGTATTTCTCTTTGCAGCTGTACAGAGCTTTTTTTTGCCAGCAGCTGTAAGATTGATGGAATTCCTTAAACATTGCTTTGACCTCAGCATTTCTGGAGTATAACCCAGCTCTCATCAGAGATGGGGAGGAAGACTAATGCAGAGATTTTCAGTGTTCCTGTTTACTGATGGTGAACTGAGAATATCTCTTGGGTTTCCTCCTCTCATGTTTCCAACAAATGGGACTAAAGGCTGCAGGGACATTTGGCCCAGGGATAAGGCACTTTTTAGGGACTCAGGAAATGTGGGTTCAGCTGTGGTATACATAACACAGGATGATGGTTTTGTCCCATGCTGTTGTTCTGTGTAGTGAAATGTGTTTTCTTTTGCCTTTCTTGTGCCTGTGTGGTGTCCAGGGTCCTTGCACCAGGATTTTGTTCTATTATGGGTCTGTACATCCATCTTTTATTCTTGGTTGCTGCTCCTTGGTGCTACTATAGTGCAAATAAAGGATTAGTGATTGTATAGTGAGCAGCAAATATGTCACAGTTATATCAGTGCAATGGGATGCATCCTCTCCCTGAAGGAAAATGGTAGAAAAATGTGGAGTGCAGTTGTCAGAGGAGTTTCCTCTCAGAAAGCTTCTCAGCAGGAGTCAGGGACTGCTACCTCCACCACTCCTTGTCCCAGGACAGGTCTTTTGGAGCAGCAGCACCAGCAGCAAGAGAGGATGCTCACAGAGACAGAGTTGGGCATTGTGGTCTGTATGGGTTACTTTGTGGTTTGAAATGCTGAAAGATAAAGCAGCTCCTTCATTTATTTGCATTCCTGCTGTCTTGCATGTTGTGTTTTCCTTATATACCATGCACATCTTCACTTTGCAGCTCACAGTGCAGTTCCTCCTTTGTGATGCTGATATCCAAGTATTAACAGGGCTGTTTGCAGCTGGATCATTGGTTCAGGGCTTTTCCCCAGGAATACTCAATGCATGCTTTAAACATGTTCAGTGTGACTGTCACACAAACACTGTGCTCCTTTTGTTTCATGTACATCTCAGATTTCTTGAGAGTTACACCAGCCACATTATTTAGAATCCTGGGATGGTTTGGGTTGGAAGGACCTTTAAAGATCATCTCATTCCACCCCCTGCCATAGACAGGGACACCTTCCACTAGAGCAGGTTGCTCCGAGTCCTGTCCAGCCTGGCCTTGAACACTTCCAGGGATGAAATCCACAACTTCTGTGGGTAGCCTGTGCCAGGGCCTCACCACCCTAACAGGGAAGAATCTCTTCCAAATACCTAACCTAAATTTCCCTTCTCCTGGTTTGAACTCGTTACTCCTTCTCCTCTCACTACAGCTCCCAATGGAAGAGGATATGTACTTAGAAGAGATTTACTTACAGGATGCCTGAAGTCCTCAATGTTCCCTTTAAACAAGAGGGAACCAGAAGCATTCTGATGATGGTGCTGTCGTTGCAGGCTCCCACTCCACTGTGTACAAGGACCCCATGATTCTTGTGGGCCCGGAGAACCTGACGCTGACCGTGCACCAGACAGCAGTGCTGGAGTGCATCGCCACCGGCAACCCCCGGCCCATCGTCTCCTGGAGCCGCCTCGGTAAGCCCTGGGGGTCACTGGGATCTCCTCCTCCTCCTCTCCATAGCCATCATGTAGGAAATAGGTAGGTGCCACTGACTGTTTTATACAACAACTGATTCACCCTCTCCCTTCCCACAGAAGGTAATTGTAGGCTTGAAGTGCTTTTTATCCTCATGTCTACACTTTGTTTTTTCTCTCTGCCAAGACTCTGTTTTCAGCTGTTAGAGAAGTGGGTTGGTTAAACCTGTAGATGTTTCATGAAAGGTGATAATTTTATCTTTTCTCAAGTGACAGCATCTTCTTCTGTTGCATCAAAAACATCACCACTGTTGGCCTAGAGAAGCAAAATCATACGCAAACACATCTTTCACATAAAAACAGACTTGAAAGACATTTGCTGCCTGTTCAGGGAGTTTTAAAACAATTTTAAGGGGCAGAGAGTGTTTAAAGTGTGTCTGAAGACCTGAAAAAACAAATGCTTGCTGTTGGGGTCCATGATATGTTTTTGAATCAGCATGGAAACCAGAGACAGTGTCTGATGGCATCATGCAACTGAGGAAGAGCAAAGGGCTCTGTGTTTCTCTAAGGTTTATTTTAGGTTCTGACTTTGTGATGATAGCTTAGAAACTGTTTTGCTCAGAGCAGCACTTCCATTGCCCTACAGAAACCTGTGCTGAGTGAAGAGCTGATGGATTTTGTTTTATCTCCCAGAGCTTGTAACTCTGCCTGTATGCACAGTGGGGTTGGGCTCAGTTAGGATTTCCAGAGATCTTGTGATCCTCGAGGTCACATCATTTTTGGGACACTCATCTCCCGGTGTCTCCCAAGCACAAACAAGGATAATTCTGTCTTATGCTGCTGTGCTGGATGTGGGACTCCACCCCCATGGCTCTCTAAGGGTCAGGGTCAGCTCATGGGCAGGGTGACTTCCCACTCCAGAGCTGCCTGCCAGGGAATGAGGACTTGCATCCAATATCAGTTGCACATTTTTTCCATGTTTTCCTTCTTTGCATCCTCTAGTGGCTTGTAAAATCAGCCTTTGTATGCCACTAACTGATATTTTTGCCTCCAGAGCCATAACCATCAGATTGATGCTGTTTTAAAAATTCCCCAGATACTCTCTATCACTGGTTTGGTTCTCTTGGACACAAGACAGCTCTATGTTAGTGTTCAACTATAATAAACTACTTTATAATTGCCTTAATTGTAAGTGCTTATTACCTTCTTCAAAACACTTGTCTCCATAGAGCAGTGCAATAATGAAGATGTAATAGCACTGTGTGATGTTTGTCTGGATGCTCTGAGTTCAGCATTGCCTTCCACCAAAAATAAACACTCTCTCCATGCTACTTTGCAGCACAGCGTCAGAATCAGAGCTACTGAATGGGAAACAGATCTTGTTATTTTCCCTCCCCTTCAGCAGGAATGTTTCCTGTCCAAAGCATCACAAGGTCTCGTTTAAGATGACAGTGATCCTGACAGCGACGTGGTGCACGGGCTCTCTGATGACTTGGAGGGTTTGTCATCTCTTTGTAGCCATTTTGGAAGCACTTTCATGTCTCCTTGTCTGTGTGATCATGGGGAAGGAGAGGGGTTTGTGCCGGACAGGGAGGTCCTCAGACTATCTGTCATCTCTGGCTTCCTCCATGCGTAGGTCTTCTTCCTGAAGTTCCTTCTACAGATAACTCACAGATAATTAACTTACAGATAATTTTTTTAGGAAAAAAATCACTTTTAATCCATTTGCAGAAATAAAAAAATCCACAACTGCAAAGTCTTAGAGATGCAGCTGATTTAGCAATAGGAATGGCTTAATTTAAGCAAAAAAAAAGTCAATTCAGTGTGAGCATCTTTCTCGCCTTGTAGAAATAAGGAAGAGCTGTGGCATTGCTGTTGTGCTGGGGCTTTGCACAGGGCACGTTGCCTTTTTGGAAACTCTCTCTGAGCCCCTTTGCTCACAGTTTTGACATTGTGGCATTTCTTCAGTCAAAAAGAAGCAAAAGAACAATTTTGCTTTCACAGCTTTCTGGTACAGGGGGAAGCAATCCATAAACACCATTTGCACTTCTTGCTTTGGCTTTGCTAAAACCTGGCCAGTTTTCAGTGGGAAAAGCAGCTAGCTATATTTCACTTGAAGGAAATCATTCAGATTCTGGGCCAGTTTTTGAGTGTCACACAATCAATTTTGAATTTAATTTCTTTGGGAATATGTTGTAGCCCCTGACCACAAACAGAATTCCTGTGTCTTGCCGTGCATGAAATGTCAACATTCATTAGAGAGCAGGCTCTGAGAGAGATGTAAAATCATTAAGGGTTTGTTCAGGGAAGATAAGGCTTTTCCTTTCAGAACTACACACTTCAGGCTTGGACCTGTATGTGTGCACAAATGAATATCCTGGGCACTTACTGCAAAGCCTTTTGAATGAACGACGATTTTAATGTATCCTCACCCTTTAACTGACAGGCCACTGAGCTGGCCTCCATAAAAAGTACCAAAGCAGAATAATAAACTATTTAGAGAGATACAGAAAAGTGAGGCGAGAAAGAAAGGACAGTGATTATCTGATAGCATTATACAGAAGTTGTCAGAAAGGGCTGCACAATGGGAAGGAAATTACTAAAGAGGGAGCCATTCAAGAAGTAAACTATACAACAATTGCAGGAGCCAATTAATTGGTAACTTATTGGACACAGAAGCTTGCAATAGATGGCTGACTGGTTGACAGGAGCACCGTTCCCGTAAGTGTTTAGAAATAATAGAGTAAATTTCACCACTTCACATACTGAATAGTCAACTGTTGCAATGTACTCTAAATATGCTAATCCACAGTGCCCAGTGTCCTCAGGAGCAGGAGACCCATGTGTCTAAAAAGTGGAAGGCTACTATGACACAATACAAAGAATTCACAAAAGACCTAAATGACCAACATTAGAAAGTTGTTACTTTCTTTCTACTTGCTACTTATAAAAGAAAGGCGTTCGTGTTGTTACATATTCATAACGCCTGGCACGTTTTAAGGGGGCTCCGTAATTGGTGCTGGTGTGCCAATCACTCAGTTAGCAGGCGGAGAATGGGCTCCAGAAAGCATCACATACACCTTGGAAAAATAAATAATGTGGCTCCCAAACCGCAGGCATCTTTCATCCCGACTTCACCCCCATGGGGAACCTGGAAGTACCTAAAGGAAGGCTGGAGGGGAACTTTTTGCAAGGGTGTGCAGTGATAGGACAAGGTGGGAGTGGCTTTAAGCTGAAAGAGGGTAGATTTAGATTGGGTGTTAGAAGAAACTCTTCCCTTTGAGAGTGGAGAGGCCCTGGCGCAGGTTCCACAGAGAAGCTGTGGCTGCCCTGTCTCTGGAAGTGTCCAAGGCCAGTTTGGATGGGGCTTGGAGCAGCCTGGGGTGGTGGAATGTGTTTCTGCCCATGGAAGGGAGGTTGGAATGGGATGAGCTTTATGGTGCCTTCCAACCCAAACCATCCTATGAGTCAGTGAAGTCTCTACTTGTCTATAGCCAGAGCATCTTTTGGGAGCATCTCCCATTTGGAGAATGGTCTCTTTTATTAATTAGAGGTCAGTCTGCTCTTCACAAGAGCTGAACCTCCCCCTTTTATCCTCATCAACTGAGAGATCAAAAGAGAGAATCTGTCAGGCATTTCCCTCCAGACTGGCTTTTTTCCAGCCCTCAGATTTTCTGCTTTTGACTTCTTTAAAAGAAGTAGAAGGTCATGTTAAATGAGCAGTGGTTCCAAGCCTGCCTGGGTTCTGACGGCTTCGGGAACTGAGCAAGTGTTGGCTTTTGCAGTCTTTCAGATCTCCTCCATGAAGAGATGACTTTGTAGTGGCAGGTGATGCTAGGAAGGTAGATTTGCACAGTTAGGATTGCCTGATCCAAACCATTCTTCAGGTCTCCGTATAAAGAAAACAGGGTTAAAATAAACAGAAACCTTTGCAAAGCAGGTGTGAGACATCAATCCCTCAGGACAGCGGTTCTGCAAAGTGCTGAGCTTTTAGGATGAGAAGAATTTCTTGTATAAACACTCTGTATTATTTATATGTGTTGTCAGTGTTGCTAAGTTGGACTAGATATTAGCTGAAGACCTTCTAGCTGACTGCAAGATGGCTCAGGCTGAGTGAGGCACAGTAGAGTGAGCAGGATGGAACAGACTGGGAAAGTGGAGATGTTTCTGTAGAAGCCCTTTTCAGTGCTTTTGGAAAGGGAGGAGTGGAGTGGGAGGAGTCTGAGATGATCAGGCACAGTGATCTTTGTTGGCTGTTACAGGTGGCCACACTGACCCAAATGGCAGATCCACCAAGGCTTCCGAGCTTGGAGGGCTTTGTTCTCCAGGGAAATGAAAGATGTGTGGACAGGAGATGTTTACTCAGACCACCAGACTTCTAATAGCTGGAACTGGAGAGATAACTGAGGGTGTATTGATGCCAGTATTTGGACTGGGGGGGAGCACTTGCTGCAGGCGGAGTCTTTGCATGCTTAAATGATGGAGCACATTATAAGTAATACAGTAAAACTGCTGACATTCAAGTCACATTTCTGTGGTATTTCTCAAGGCAATGATGTGATGAAGGATCCAGGTATTACCACTGTGCATTTTTCACTGGTCTCATCCCTCCCTCAAGAGAGAGATTTGATTTTTACACCTATTGTAAATACAGACTTCCGAAAGGTCTAATTTAAAAGATGAAATCAAGTTCAATTTGGATTTAATTCAGACCTCTTTACACTTCAGTTCAAATGCTGTTTGGAAGGAATGGTTCTTTGTTATTGCTCATTAAATGTGGGACAGCTCATGTTTTACTGTCCTTTTTATGACTGAGCCATTTACTGCGGCGGTGGCTTGGCCAGCAGTGTGATCCTTTAATGACATTGTTTTTCTCTCTCTAAAAGACCTGAGCATTTTTCTTTGCAGTGCAAATAATGAAGAGGTCTGGCATTTCCTGTCTAATAAAGCAATGAAACCTTTAAGCTTCAAAATTTCCTGAAAAACAATATCTGCAGAGCATGGCAGGAGATAGGTTTGGAAAGTGCTTTTGTAGCTCTCAGCCCATGCTTTCCTGATGTTTCCTAGCAGGATGCTGCCTGAAATCTGAAATGGGATCCCTCACTCCTATGGTTGTATTGGATTTGCATGACAAGGTTTTGGTAGTGTGGAGGACTACAGAGATGGATTTAGTGAGGAGTTGCTGGGAGCTTCCTCATATCCAATGGAGCCAATTCCAGCTGGCTTCAAGATGGACCCACCACTGTCCAAGGCCAAGCCCATCAGCAGTGGTGGTAGCACCTCTGGGATTACAAATTTAAGAAGGGAAAAAAGTTATTGCACAAGAGCAAATTGCAGCTGGAGAGAGGAGTGAGAACATGTGAGAGGAACACCCCCACAGACCCCAGGGTCAGTGCAGAAGGAGGGGCAGAAGCTGCTCCTGGCACCAGAGCAGAGATTCCCTTACAGGCTGTGGTGCAGCCCATGGAGTTCCACAGGTAAGCAGAGATCCATCTGCAGGCCATAGAGGAGGAGGAGGAGTTTTCCCAATCTGTTCCAGAACCTATTGGTTATGAATGACTCAAACTCTCTAATATTTTGTATTATGCAAAGCATGATATTAAATCCAAAGCATGTGATTGCAGAGTAACTTTTTGCTAGCCCTGCATGCTGTCTGTGTTGGAGTGTGAAGCTCATGGCAAGATTACGGCACACTTTGGAGCACAAGACCAGGCTCTTCTACTGTAGTGGAGCACATGAGTATGGAAGTCTCACAGGGAGGTGAGGTGGGGACATCACCAGGGCTGGTTCTTGCTTCTCTGGTTTCTGTAGGTTCTTTAAACTCCTCCATGAGCAAACTTGAGAGAACTGAATTCCTGATTCCTGTGTGATGAAAAGTATGCTCCCTTTAACTGCTCCTCCTGCCTTGCACCTCTGCTCAGACACCCTGACATGTGCTAGGCCTGATTTAGAGCTGCCTTTGTCAGACAGTGTCTTAAAACACAAATCAATGAAACAATAGAAAGCAATAGCCTGATACTAATGAAACACATTGTAATTAGAGCTAGCTTGGAATTTTCTAGAGAAAACAGGATAAAAGTGAATTCCCTGATACTGAACTATTTCACATGCCTCATATCCAGCACTCAGGGGCAGCCCTTTTCAGTTGCCCTTCCAAGCCAGAATAAATGAGATCTAACCACTAGCAGAGAGACCAGCTCCTCAGCCCTGAGCTAGTGTGTGTTCAAGGGCTAAGGAATCAAAAATCCAGGGTTTTCTTATTTTTAGAAGCCACAAAAATCTATCAAGGGTTATCAGGTAAAGTGGTGTAACTTCTGGGTCAGGTAATCTGCAGGTCATAAATTGCTGGTGGCTGGAAAAGTGCATCAGGGAAGCAGTGCAGTAGGTTAGCTGGACTTCTTCCTGAAGCCTCTCTGTTGGAAATAGGCTGTTGAGCTGATTGGATCCCTGATCATTCTAATGGAAGAACCCAGGCAATGGCTCAGAGAAGCTGAGATGATTTAGCTTGGTTTAACCACTCTGTTGAACTGTGTCCTTGGTGCTTCATCTTAATCTGAACACATGGTTGAAAGCTTTCACTTTTCCTGTGGTGGTACTTTGGGTTTTTAGCAGCAACAAAGAGTGATTTTGGGTAAACATGTAAATAAGGTTCTGGTTTCTGCAGAAGGCAGTTCTGATAAAAGCATCAGCTAAATCCCATTGACTTTACTTGGCAAATGGCAGTAGCAGAACATGGCACCACTCTATAAGTACTTAAACTGGCTCTCATTGAGGGCTGTGCCCTGGAGAGCCTCACCCAAAGGTCCAGCATGTGACTCTTGTCCTCCTCCCCTTCTTTCAGATGGCCGCCCGATTGGTGTGGAGGGGATCCAGGTGCTGGGCACAGGAAACCTCATGATCTCGGACCTCACAGTGCAGCATTCTGGCATCTACGTGTGCGCCGCCAACAAGCCCGGCACGCGGGTGCGCCGCACCGCACAGGGCAGCCTCGTCGTGCAAGGTGAGTCCCTGGACCCCGAGGGCTTGGGCTGGACAGGTGCTGACTTCACTTCTCTGGTGGTACCAGACAAAGCACTTCTTTTCTAGACACGTGGTTTCCCAAGTGGGTGTGTGTCTGTGTCCCACGCAGGTATGATTCCACTGAGGCAGCAGCTGTATGGGCTACAGTGATTTCTCACCCCATCACAGGCATTTGTCTTAGCAGGACAGACACTGGTTGTTACTTGTTACCATACTTGTGCATCTCAGCAGAAAACCTGAATTAATCAGCCAAATTTGTCTCATGGTCCTTAGTGATACAAGGACATGGTCACTGTTCTCATACTGGACACTTCTGAATGATAGCCATGACTCCTGCAGTGATATGCAGCAGTGGATACCACTCACAGAGTATTGCTTTCCAACTGAAATGGCACCAGTAAATCTAGAACCATTTCCAAAAAGTCTGTGAGACTGTTCCATATAGCAGTTGACACTATGTCTGCTCCAGTTGCCAGGACCTAGTGAAGCACCCTTTGAGAGCTGTGCCCATGGGATACAGGTTGCTCCTCTTCCTGCAGCAACTGTCCTGAAATGCTACTTGTAAAGGGCAGTTCAGCCCAAAGTATAGATCAGCACTCAGGAAAGCACACAAATCCCTTCCGCATGCTCCCTGCGACCAGTCTCCATGGTGAGGGAAGCCAGGCAAGCATTTGAGAAGGTAAACCCAGCTGGCAGTGTGCTCTGAATGGCAGCAATCCGCCCCTGATTACAGGCACTCACCTCCTCTTCAAGCTAGTCCACTTAAAGCATCTCACGCTCTCATCAGTTCACTCATTAACTATTGACTGATGATATCCTGAATCTAAAATTACACACCTCCTGCCGGAGCTGCTAATTGAACCTTTCTGCTGCTGATGGGGAAAGTGCCCTGCTCCAGCCCTGATGTCACCCTGCCCCTGATGTCACCTGACACATCATGGGAGTCGCAGGCAGTGATCCCGCCAGCCATGGAGGAGCAATGTAGAAAGGGTGTAGAAAGGGCTGCCTGTGCCTCCTGAGCCCCAGGTGCTGATCAGACATGAGACAAGGTGAAAACTCACTGTTTCTTTGGCTCTTGGATTTCTAGGTGAGCAGTGCAATGAGGGGACCTCCCAGCTGGCACAGCTATGAATCCCCTTATTAAGAAACATCAATCCAGCATTAAGAGCAACCTCTCTGTACTGATACAAACTCTTTAGAGCTGCTGCAGGACAGCTCTGCACATGATGCATGTAGGAGAAGTCTCCTAAGCCCAAATGCCAAGCTGATGTCCAGGAGACACACCTGAAACAAATTACTTGGAAAATCCATGAAGTTTTAAAAATTCAGCTGTTGAATATGGTTGACTGCTCCTGTTAGCAACTGAATGAGAGGGTGAAAGGTAGCACAACTTCTCATCACTACAGATAGCAGTTTTTAGTCTTTTTGGAGATTTGAACATCAGCTCTCGAGCAACTGGTCTAGTGCTGGAGTTCAGCTGCTGTAGAATTACTGTGGATTTTCTCTTGGCAAGCCAAGATAAGAATTTGTCCCTAAAATGTCACTCAAAGGGCCATTGGAGCCCAGTCTTTCTGTGGAAGCAGGATGCTTCTGCATTCAGCATCAGCAGAGAAGCTGGCAGTGGTGTGGAGCAATGGGGCCAGTGTGTCCTTGGAGTAGCCCTTAGACAGGACCTGCAGTGTCCAGGACCCCAACCTGTATTGCCCATCTTTAAAATGTTTCATGTTCTTTAGAGGAATGTTCCCCAGGCAGGGTAGGGGCAGACCCTGGCCAGGCAGCTGAGCTCATCCCAGGTTTGCTCACCCTCCCTCTGGAAGCAGTTTTTCCTGCCTCTGCATCTCATTTTGCCTGAATTTTCCAGCTGAGAGGTACAAATGATTGCTGTTCAGGTTCGTCTGGGAAGAAAACAGTGATAATGACTGACATGGGAGACTGTGGGTTTTATCTTTGTCAAGATGTCAGCGATGCAAATTACATCCGTGAGGAGAAGAAAAGCGAAGAGCAGCAACGAGCGGGCTATCAAAAGCCTGGCTGGAGAGGAAGTTAGCACAGGGCTAGGACAATACGGCATCCTCAAAGCACACCAGGCCAGGTACTTGCTGCCTTTATGCAGGGGCCCTTGAAGTGCCTGGAGACACAAATTAACTTGCCCCAGTCTTTTGAAGGAGGGACGTTTTATAGGTGGGAAACTGGAGGAGAAAGGGCGATGTTTCCTGTTGCAAGGCAAGGAGTTAGCGGGAGGCTGGAACTGAGACCACGTTCTCCTGTCCTCCCTCCTGCTGCCAGCGGTGGTCCTTGTCCCACCCAGCAGCTGCGTGGGCAGAGATGTCCCAACACAGGGCTCTGCTCTTCCTCCAGCAGTAATGTCCTTTCCATTGCAGGTTTTCCTTCAGATAATCTAACACCATTTTATTATCTTCCTGGGAATTCCTCCTCCCTTCAGAGGAGAAGGCGTCAATCCCCCACTCCTTCCCTCCCTGCCCTCCCTTGGCCATTTAGGCTCCTTTGATCTCTTTTGTAAGGTTCTCACACAAGAAAGTTTCCATTTTCCCTTCAGATCCCAGCGCAGCCATTTGAATATTGCTTTGTGCTGGGCTTCGAATGAAAGTCTCACGGGGGGAGTTGTCGAAGGGCCGAATGCGGCGCCGACTGAAACCGAGGGTGTGCGTGTGTGTGAGGCGAGGGAAGAGCAGGCTTCAGTGGCAAGGGAAAAAATATATCAAAGCACTTTCCTTCTACCTCCTGTGCAATCTTTTGTGCTTTATTATGTGTTTGGTGTCATAACAAACTGATGGGCTGTGAATGGCCAGATGGTCACCAGTGTTCTCCACTCCACGCTTCATTTCCTCCTGAAAGCTATGCAGAAAAATGAGATCCCATCTCATAAATGAGGGCCTATCTTAAGGACATGGGTTTGAAGGCTCTGCTGACAATGCCTGCCTTGTTTGCCTTGCTTGCTGTTGGCAGGACTGGGCAGCGCTCCTTGGTCCAGCAGATCCGGCCACCGCTGAGCTTCCTGATGTTTCTTCCATCGTTCTTGCTTGCTGGCATCACAAGCCTTGGCTGGGGCTGGGATTCAGTAGCAGATGTATTGCAGTTGCTGTGGTTTAGGCTTGGCTCTGTGGTACTTGGTTTGTCCTTGAGTTTAGCCCTGAATTCATTCTGCAAACCAGCTTCAATATGTGCTGTGTGAGTCAGTGTTCCCCATGGAGCAGTTCCCTTCCTATCCACATTTTCTTTCTCAAGAAAAGCCACCACACAGGGACAGGTGGGCACTCAAATCTTGTCTGTCAAGATGCTGGAGTGAGCTGAGGTGTCTGATCTCTGTGGACCATTCTTCCAGGACCACACTTGTGGGTGACATGGGAACATACCCTGCTGCTGTGGAGGTCCAGCCTGCACCTTGCTGGGACAAGAATTTCATGAGGGCTGAAAGGCAGGCTCCATGACAGCCCTCTTGAGTGTTCTCTGCCTGTTTTCCAGGGGACATGGGCACAGTTTCCATCTCTGGCCCTTGCAGTCCCATTACTGCTACTGTAAGTTACTCAAGTAAACATCTGAGTATCCTCTATAGTGAATAGAGAGAAGCCAAGTGAGCAGCAGTTGTCTTAAGTCTCCTGTCACCATTTGCTGTGCTTCAGTGACTTCCCTGTTGACCTGACTTCTCCTTTATACCCTTATTGTGGGTGCCAGTAGCCTAATTTATGAGGTTTTGTGGTTTCCATGTTATTCTTCCTTCTCTTCATCCCAGCCTCCCTCCCCGACCCTGTCACTCTGTCCACTTGAGAATTTATGACACTTCCTACTGAAATGCAAGAGGTGCAGATTGGTCTGGCACCAGAGCATTGACTGTCAGTGCTCCTTTAACCTTAGGATCTTCTCAGTGATCCTTGGACCTTCTGTGAGCCATCAGGAGCTGCCATAAGCACCACACCACAACCCCACAGCAAGGACAGCAAAGCTCCCTGATATCCTGGGGGACACACTTGGTTGCTGGTCCCTGCTGACATGTCCCAAAAGAGATGGAGTCCATTGGGGTCTCCTGTTAGAAGCTGCTGTTGCAGTGCATCTCCACGCTATCACAGTTTGCTGAGCACAGTAAAAGCTATTGAATCACTTTGTTAATGATTCTGGGGGTGGTATTAAGTGTTATTGCTTTTTGATACCCATGTCATGCCTTTAAATATTCATTAAAACTGCATGATCCCCTCCTTCCCATTAAGTCCTGAATAATCAATGCTCTGGTTTCTTCATACTTCACAAGCCAGGGCTGGATCCTGCCCACTCTTCCTTGCCACGTTTGAATCCTCTGCTCTTAACAGTGATCTCCATTCATATCTTTATTAAATCTTAATGGAGGACTGAGAAACGCTTCCTCTGGCTGCCTGCAATGGCCTTTTGGCACGTAGTGTGGAAGGGGCAGAGGTGTTCAGGCCACTGCATCTCCTTGCAGGCTGGGATGGGGCCTGACAAGATGCTCTGTTATGAGTAATGAGGAGGGTGAAGGGCTGGCAGTGGGCAGGGCTTGGCTGAAGACAAGGCTGGCAGCCGGCAAGGTTGGCTTCCGCTCCTTGCCCACTAACCCAGGCAAACTCTTGGATCCTGTCGAAATCATTTGGAAGGGCAGGGGAAAGGACCTGGGAGAGAAGAGGAGATGGTTTTCTGCCCAGGAAAGGAGCCATTTGCCCTGAGACCACGCACCAGCAGTTGCCTGAGGGCACCTTCCTTGGAGCACTGGTTATGAACACAGGACACAGGTTGGGTGCATCCTGGTCCAGGTAGCAGAGGGACACCCACTCAATCCATGTCCTTTAAACCATCTGTCCCAGACCATGTCCTCTGACTTCATGGGTTTCTGTTTCAACCTGGGCAATTTTGGCACTACAACTTCACACTGTTGAGACCTCAACAGGACAGAGCAATGTCTGAGGAAAGACAAGAAGAGCAGGAACAGTGGAAGGGCAATCTATGTCTTGCAGCGAGGGATGGCATGGAACAGGGGACAGCTCGGCACAGCAGAGGTGGAATCCTGCTCCCCAGAGAGTTTAAGCAAGTTAAATAGGGGCTGGGGGTTGTGTTTAGCAAGGCTGCAAAG
Source organism: Irena cyanogastra (assembly GCA_013397155.1). NCBI lineage: Eukaryota > Metazoa > Chordata > Aves > Passeriformes > Irenidae > Irena > Irena cyanogastra. The sequence goes on from VWZV01004334.1 coordinate 830,550, forward strand.
AGGAGGGATGGCAGAGGGGAGCAGGGACCAAGGAAACCACGGGCCATGGCACCAAGCAGTGTTGCTGGCGCCAAGCCAGCGGCCGCAGCTGCACGTCCGTTACCCCGAGTCACGCGCGACCCCGCTCCAATTACTGCCTCTTGACACAGGCTAATAAGGGAGGATAAGGAGAGCCGGCAGTTCCAGAAGGGTTATGCCGGATGCTTCTTTCCATATTTCAACTTTGTTTCTGCTGGAACAAACGGTGGGTTTGAGATTTGATGAAGTGAGGGGGAGGCAGAGGCAAAGAGCCAAGAGGATCTTTAATGAAGCTGCAGCGAGGAGCTGGAAGGTCCTGTGCCCTTCCTTAGCATGGTGGGTTTGCACCTGCGAGTGCTGCGGGTGCAGCTCAGGAGCCCAGATGAAAGCAGGGAGGTGCACAGCCACTTGCAAAATAATTGCTCCTGTAAAACGGCACCAGCGGCACCAGCACAAAGCAGAGGGCGGGAGGCTGAGGAAAATCAAGTCTCTAATGCTCTCACTGTACACCACAAAGGGGCTATTCATGGCAGGGATGAGGGGTTTTCCCCCTGTTTATCCTTGCTTCCAACTTTTATTGAACCCATTCTGAATTTTGTTTTAATCTGTAAGTCTAGAACAAGAATACAGAAGGGAAGTAAAAGGGAAAGAGATTGATTGGCACATGGGGAAGTTTAGCAGGAGGTTCTGGAAGTACGTGTCCATTGGGTTGCTGGGATCAGGTTCAATAGTGGAGCCGAGCGCAGACAGCGGTGGCCTGACAATAAACTCTGCTGGCGGATACCCTGTACCAGTAACGTAAGTCAGACCTGCCATGCTCCACTTCCCTCTGATTATTAAAATTGAAGGAGGGGGCTCCTTCGAGGGAGATGGGCTCTGCAATGGATTCCTATGTCTTCCTGCTTGGAGGACTTAGAATCTGCACAACCGGACTTTTACTCTCAGACCTGTCCCTGCAGTTTGGCCATGTTACAGCAGTAGCCGTTACTGGCACACAGCTGGGAAAGACCTTTATCCCCCCAAAATGCTGCAGGAAACCCCAAAGAGTGTTTTGGCCATGAACCATAAGACTCAACTCTTGCATCCCCACCTGAAGCCTGGCCACTCCTCAGTATATTTCACTAGACCAGTTTGCTCCCTTCTCCAATCCCTACATCTCTGCTGGTGGCACAGCCACCAACCCCATGCTTGGAAAATGCCAGTGAGTGGCTCTGAACGTGCCTCCCTCGATAATCTTTCTTTTGTCAAAAAAATTTAATGTCAGCCATCCGTTATGTGATGTTAGTCAGTAAATTTATTATTGGCTGTGCCTCTTATCTCTTTGTCTTCATTGTGTCTGCTTCTGGTTCCACCTGATTTTAGGTTTCAGTAGCAACGTGCAGTATATTTATCACTTTGCCCTTTGAAGCAGAACTGCTTGAATAATCTCACCTATTTGGCAGTGTCTGTCAGGCTCTGCTTTCTGTAGGCTGATATGCTGGTTTATTCTGATAAATGATTTTAAATCTAATTTGAGCTGCTGGAAGGAAGAGATCGCTTTCTGTTTAAAAATGTTACTGCCAAAGGTGAAAACATTTGGCGACAAGGTGAGCAGCAGTTACAGGCATGGTGTAGTCTTCTGCAAAGCTTGGCAGGACCCCCGAAGTCCCAGGCTGAAGATCTGGAGTAAAAAAGGTTTCCTAATCTTCTGCTGACAGGAAAAATTGGCAGCAAATCTGATATTTACTGGGGAAAGAACACCGTGCCAGAATGCTGTATGATATCCATACATTTCTTTCCATTTCAAGCAGTTTGCTAATGCCATTCAGGTCCTTTGGACACAGCCAGGGTATTGCTCAAGCTCTGCCACTGAGGAAACAGCACATCTCCCCAGCTGCAGCCCTGGGGTTGCTTTCCGTGGGAGACCAGGGAAAGGTGAAGGGGCTTTAACCTTGGTCCTGTTTGCCTGAACCCTGAAGGACTCATCTCTTCTGATCTGGCCTTTAGGCACCTCCTGTGAAGCCATGACTGCCAGGGTGGGCAACCAAAAGGCAGCTTTGCGTTGTTTACAGACACACCATCCAAACCAGTTATCTGCTGCCTGTGCTGTGGGTTGGCCAAGTATTCCATGTTCCTGGGCAGACAAGGCTTATTGATGAGGTGTTTTTTGTACCAGGATAAAGTGGGATCATCATGACTTTTCTCACCCTCTTTCTCCTTCCTCCTCTCAGCCCCAGCAGAGTTTGTGCAGCATCCTCAGTCCATTTCCAGACCCGTGGGGACCACTGCCATCTTCACGTGCGTGGCCCAAGGGGAACCCCCTCCACAGATCACGTGGCTGAGGAACGGGCAGATCCTGGAGACCAGCGACCATATCAAGCTGAAGAATAACAACAGGTAGGTCCTGGTGCACTGGGCTCTGGCACTGCTGTGGAAATAGGAGTGGGAGAGATGTTGGATTGCTTTCTGCATAGCAAAGAGCTGATGAGAAGGTGGTAGTGTTCTGAAGCAGATCTATGGATTCAACTTGGGCTTTGATAAACTAAAACACTGCTTTACAGTTTGGTGCTCCGTGATTTTTTGTGCCAGATGTCAGCATTAGACTGTGACTGTTGCTGCAGGAACCCAATAAAAGTTTCTCTTTTGTCCTGATCATCATCTGGGTATTTCTGGAGGGGCTAAATGTTGTTCCTGGAGCTGACAGGGACCACAGAAACTCCTCAGTGGAGGAACTGTGCTTTAACGCCTGAACATTGACCTGCCTAGGTGTGCAAATGCAAATACATTAGAAATAATATTTGTGTGGAGCCTGACTTTCACTAAACTTTAGCCTTTTATCCCACCAGGGAAGAGTGTGTTCTCTGAATACTAAATAACTGCATTTTCCTGTGAGGGGATGGGGATGTTTGTACTGAGGAAATGATGCACTTAGTGTGAAAATTACCAGTTGACAATGTAGTTTCTATGGAAATAGCGTGGAAAAATATACTACAAAATAATAGCACCTGTGTTGTAAACCTGATGTGTTGGTAGAGGTTTGTACTCTGTGGTGTCATAGAGCTGCTCTCTATATTAACAAATGTGTCTCAGGAAAGCAACTGCCCAGCCTTGCTGGAGGGTCTGGACCTTCAGTTTAGACAGTTGGGAAGTGCTGTGCAGGCACCATGGCTTGTTCCTCAGGGGACAAGAGTGAGTTTATTTTTCTGAGTGTCTATATAATGGGGCTTTTTGTTTTCTCGTTTGAAGGGTTTTAAAGCTTTGTTACATGAGTGATGGAAGGATGTGTGATGCAAGGATAAGGTATGAGTGGTAATAAAATCATCTCAATCAGTGGAGGTTTTCTCCAAACTGAAAGTTTTTAGAGCTTCAGAAAACTTTGTACGTGCACACACAGATGACACTCAGTCCAGGCATGTGGTCTTCTAATTCATGGCATAGCTTTCTGAGGCATGTCTGCCCTTTGTGGTATGAACAGAGAAGAAGGGGTAGGAGGGAAGTTAGCACATTCCTTTTTATTGATGAGGAAGTGAAGTCAAAAGTCATGAAGTCCAAGTGGTCATTAAATCCATGGCAAAACTGACACTGAATCCAGCTCTGTGTCTCACTCAGATGTCTTCCCTGTGAAATCATTCCTCTGCACTTGAGGAGAGTAGGAGTCGTGTCTTTGGTCATGGTCACGTCTCCTGGCCAGGTCCCTGTGCCTGGAGCTGTGCTACCCATGCCCATGAACTGCAACTTGGTGAATGTCCCTGTAATCATTTTCTTATGGGAATCATTTCATGCAGTTTAGCATCAGTCTTTTCCACAGCAAGCTGAATGATCAGATTTCAGCATCTACCACAGGCTGAGGGAGCTCAGCTCATTCCTGGGGCTCAGCTGACACGTGGCATCTTCTCAAGCTATAGTAACGCGATTGTAAAGCTGAGCCCTCAGGCTGTCATACTCAACAGTGTTGGACTTTTGTCTTCTTTCACACTAGTCTTGGTCGACTCCAACCTCCTGCTCCAGACAAGTGGCCATGCCTGGTGGTTTCCAAATCTGTCAGTCTGGAAAATGCTCTCACTTCTGCAGCAGGGCTGGGAGCTCCATGACATGGAGGAGACACATCAGTGGATGATTTTTTACCTGAGCTTTTTCGAGTTTGCCCTTTGTTTTACTCTCATGGGTATGACTAAGTGATGTAACGCACTGAGTTCCAGGCAGAATCAGTTTGTGTTTATGTCTTGGATTTATCAGTCTATTGCACTTGGAAAATATTTGTCTGTGTTAAGATGGATCTCAAATCTACTAGTAATGAAGCTACTAAACTACACTATGAGCTTTTAAATTAGATTACATGGTTTCCTAGAAAATTCATTTGGATTAAAACTCTGCTTAATATTGTCATAGAGGTCTGAATACCCCCTAAGGGATTTTTAGGAAAAAAAAGGAGTAAATCTTCCCAAAACATATCATGTGCTAATTGATTGCAAAATGTGTCATTGGGAGCAACTTCATTTTTGTAAATTAACACAGCCAAAAGCAAGGTTCAGACCTGCAGAAGATGGTGTGTTCGAGATGCTGCTCTACTCCTGCAAGCTGGAGGCCCTGTGGGCAGCAGCACAAACCCACAGCCAATGGATCTGGTGCTTCTCAAAGTTGTGAAAGGCCCTTTTGCATCTGCCTCACCCCACACTGTCTCTCATATGCAGTAACTGCAAATCCAAGGAGTGCAAACCCTACAAGGTGAGGGGACTCCAGAAACCCTTTGTAGCTGGGATGCAGCTTCAGGACTGGATTCACTGGAGGTTGGATGTGACTGCTGGTACAACATCAGACATTCACTTGCTAAGCAACTTCCAGGCTTTCAGCACAGTAAAATCAGCCTCACAGGCTGCATCCAATAAATATCTCATCCCTCGTGGTCGCTCAGATGTGAATTCCCATCACCTGATGTGTTGATGGTTTCTGGGCACATTAGCATTAAAGATCAGCCTTCTGCTGTGCCCTCTCCAGAGGTGGTTGTTATGTTTTGAAAATGCCAGCTGTGTGGGAACAAAATAGCCAATCGATGATTAGCAAAAAATCAAAAGCGGTTCTGGGATAGCGGATAATTGTTAATGAAAAATGCATGAAGGCTCAGGCATAGGGAATTGTGGGCTTTTCCATTAAAAGCTGTGAATAAAAATGACTGAAGGAGCTGACCATGGGGCTGCCTTGCCATGCAGCCCCTGAGCTGGGGATGCAGCTGATTGCTGTCAAGGTGATGCTGTGCTGAGCCAAGCTCTCCAAGGGAGAAGCTGATGGAGCCTTTTGGCCTTTAGTGGAGCCATCCCTGTGTCCAGCAGTGGCAGAATCTGTCCCCCTATGCTGATCAGAGATGCCTGGAGTGATTCTGATAGATCATCATCCAAATGCCTGAGAGGTATAAGGGGAATTTCTAGCAAAATTCCCACCTGGCATCTCCAGCCGATCCCAGAAGTGGAGTACTGCTGCAGGAGGAAGGTGTGGTTACTGGCCAAGTTGGGCTTGTGTAAAATTATTTTACACGTGCGCTTGTGTAAAATTATGTTTCTAGGTTATTGCTTCAAAATTTACAAGGAAGCATGAAATAGCCCCCAAATTACCACTGTGAAAGGTTTATTGCTTTTCTTCCTTTGACCCAATCAGGTTCAGGGGGGTAATTTTCACCCTGGAAGTGTATCACACTATGGGGTTTATAATGCCATAATAGCAAGGAACAAAGGCCACCATCTTTAGAGAAGGCAGGCTTCTCTAAATACTGATTTTCCAAGAAGATTATATTTAGAAATTGTAATTAAGGGACTTCATTTGTTCCACTGGAAAAAGGCTTTGTTAGAATTTAGGCTCAGGTGGCATTCGCTCTGCTTGGTGACCTTTGTAAATTCTTCCTTGCTGGTTTGCACTTAGTTTAGTGCTCTGGAAATGTCTCATTTCTAGGGCCATGAGTGTTCAAGGCTCATCAGGGGAAATATTCCTTCGTAAATAAACATCAGTACAACTTTGCTCTTCTTGCACTTCTCATGCTGTTAAATCCCAGTGCAGAAACAGAGAGAGGCCTTCAAGCACAAACATCCCAGCACTTGGGACCAGACAGCCCTTCTGGTACCAAGCCCAGGGAAACCAGAGCCTGTTATTCACAAGGTGGCTTTTTTCGGTAAACCCTACATTAGCTGGCTGTGGAAAGATGCAGATGGGTTTGTACATCCCTTCATGGTGCACACTCCCCACAAACACTTCAATTTGTACAGTTTTGGAACACATAAGGGAGGACAGGCAGGCCTGCAGTTCCTTATGCCGTGAGTTTGAAGACAGCTGTGATTGAGGGAAGGGTGCTCTATAGCAAATCATATTTCAGTTCCCAGAAGCATTACTAATAAGCATGTGGAGGATGGGGATCTGAATCTGCTGCTCCTGATTTAAGGATAATTTATGGGTTTGACTTTGGAAGACCCATGGAAATGGCCTTTGCAAGGAGGATCTCTGCACGAGCGCACAAAGCCCCCTAAGCAGTGGGGAATCAGCATGATCCCTGCACCAAGCAGGGATCCTGTGCTGGGATCACACAGCCATATCCCACAGAAAGGACCTGCAGCAGCCCCGGATAAGCCAATGGCAACAGGCATCAGTGTCTCCTCCTCATGTGGCTGTGATTATTTTGCTACCAAGTTGCCTGTGTAATTTCTCTGTGTCCCGCTCCACTGAGCTGCTCTTGAAGTGCATCGAGTCAGGAGTTTAAGTGTTTGTTCCAACTGTTGCACACAGCAAAATCCATTGGCAGAAAATACTCCTTACACAGGAGACTTCAAGGCAGGACTGAACCCATAGTGGTGCAGCCTAAAATTAGTCTCCCCTAAATTAGGCTGGGTCTTTTTCTTCTTCAGTATCTGTCCTGCTTGCTTGGGAAAAGGTTTGGGAGACTTTTCCATTTAGCAGCAGAGAGCTTTCCCAGGTGTCTGCATTTGCAGTTCTACCAATACAGGCTCTGCCCTGCTTTCCCTTTTCCTGAGATGTTTTGTGCTTCCCCATGGTCCTGAAGATGTAAAGACTTCTCTGCTTCCTGGGGCAGGATTCAGTTAAGTCTGTGATTGTACTCTGTGGCTCATAAAAACAGACTGAGTGGCTGAGACCAGCAACATCCTTCCAGAAGCTGCTCTTGGGTGAGTCTGAAATCACAAGACTGGGCTGGGATCCTGGCCAGTGCGCTGCAAAATAGAAACCAGTCCTTCTGCTTAACCCAACCCAATTTCACCTGGGATGTTCTGTATGATATTTAATTTCTGGATGTGTAAGAGTATGCATATGGAGGGCTGGGAATGACATGCAGTGTCCCTCTGGGTTGCTGAGTGTCACTTTTCAAGCTTTGCACCTTAATTTCAGCTTACAGGGCATTTCTTGCAAAGCTGAGGGCCAAAGGTTCCTTCCCAGTGTGGCACAGGCCAGCAGCCCAGGAACAGATCATTCAGTGCAGCACAGCACAACACAGGCCATGACAAACAGAGACAGAGCAAGGATGGGGCATCTGAAGGTAACACTGGTGGCTTTCTGTATCTGCTGGCACTCAGAATGCTGTCCCTGCTAGCCACAGCTTGCTCTCTGCATTAATTTCATCACACTCCCTCCTTTGTGCGCCTGTGCGCGCGCAGGCTGATGCCCTCCCAGATGGGCCCCTCTTCTTTGTGCTCCTGAATCGATGAAGAGGCTTCCTTCAGTTTGCAGACTTTTTCAGAGGAGCCTTTGGAAAGCCGATCTCCGGTCACCGGCCTGGACCCCTGACCCGAGCCAGATCAGTCATCCTGATTGCCTATGAACTGGGAAGACAGCTTGGGAATACTGCGGCTTTCGAGCAGCGGAGGCCTCTCGTTTCAGCTCAGCCGGGTGTGAATCTGCAGCGGCTCCTCTCCCCACTTCCATCAATGCCTGTCAGGCCATTGTGTGGAGATGTGATGGAGCCCTCGGCTCGCCGAGCGGCTCTGGTGACCAGCAGAAAGCCTTCTGGCATCTCGCCTCGTCTGACGTGCTTGCGGCGCTGCCAGTCTGGCACTCGCGGGAAAGTTTTCCAGCAGCAGATGTCCCTAAGTGACAGATTTTTTCGTGTTGATGGGAAGAAATAAAAGGACACTGCATATTTGAGATGGTTGACATACAGAGACACTCTGCGCCTTCTCACACGACAACTACAGATTTTCCTTTTGTTCAAGCTTTCTTAAAAAAAAAAAAAAAAAGACAAAAGGCAGCAAAACCTAGGACTGAACACTGGCCCTGCTGCACTGCATCCTCCACATGCTGAGAGGTGATGCTCATGGAGCTGGTGTTTAGATGCTGGGCGTTCTGTTCACCAGCTTCTCCATGCTCTCGTAGCCAAAAATCCGCTGTTTTAGTGTCTCATTGCCTCCATATCATTCTAGGTAACGTGGGCTCCAGGTAACGGATGGCCAAGGCTCTCATTGCACAGCACATCCAAACACAGCCAAGGAAATCTCAATGAAAATTAACTTTCTGAAGCCTGAAGTTTCCAACTACGTGCCATACCAACTTTGCAGAAAATACTGTATTTATTTCTTTTGACTTGCCTGTGCATGACAGAGACTCTGCTCAGCTCCAGGTCCCAGTGGCTAAGTGCCATCCTTAGGACCACTGGCATCCTGCACATCATCTGTGTCCTACATGAGGAGCTTTGCTCACCCCCAAATCCTCCCAGGAGAGCGAAGTCTTTGGATGCAGAATCACAGCTCTGCCATCAGGCTCCTTGCACTGCTTTTCAGCCTAGCTCCCCTCTTCCTTCCTCCACATCTTTTCCTTTCTCTAAGCAAACAAGTAAATGCACCTGGAGGCACCAGAGCCTAAATACTCCTTGGTCCAGATCTGCTCTGTGCTTGGGAAGCTTAAGTCTGCTCTTGACCTGTGTGGCAGCCCGGCCTGGCCACTCTAAGTGCCCAGATGCACAGCAGCCACATGGAAATAATCCCTGCATTGACAGGGCAGAAGGAAATGCTGCTGCTCCTTCCACACATCTGCTTTGTGCAGAGCTGGGAGTGCAGCTCTGGGATGGCATAATTCTGCCTTCTGCCATCTGTCCTCACAGGAGCCAGCCCTTGTTGACACAGCTGAGCCACACATCGGGTCCTTCCTCCCTGCGCCCTCTCCCAGCTCTGCCTTTCTCCTTCCATTTAATCAGATATGTTGAGCCCATGGCTATGGGAGGAGCTTAGGGTTGATTCTCGAAAATCACCATATCAGCTGAAACCATCACATTTGATATTCCATTTACAATGTTTCCAAGGAAACAAAGGCACAGGACATAAATAGATGACTGTTAAACATTTGCTCACTCACCATGGCCCCTGATAATTTGCAAGGCAGAAATAGGAATGTTAAATCAACAGCAATAATAAATTTTAATATAGGAAGACCAATATTTTGCTGCAATTAGAAGAAGCATTTGTTCTGACATACAGGGAGGCAGTGGCAGGTTATTTATCATTTCCACTTCCAATGTTCAATTTTTCATTTACATAAAAGGCAGCTTTGATTGTGATTCCCAAAAAGCCTTGAAGTGCCCCCTGCATCAGCAGGGATGCTTGGGATTTACTCATGTGCAGTCAAGTTCCAGGTCCACCTAGAATTCACTGCAGGAGAAGAAAGTAATTCGTTTCTCCTTAGAAGCAAGTAGTGGATGTGAATTTCGTTAGGTTTGGGTCATTTCTTACAGAAAAGTAAGAAAAAGCTCATGTTAGCTTCTGACAATTTCCCAAGTATATCCTGTGTGTAAGAATACCCTCCCAGGACCAAAGGCATCATAGGCAGATTTTACCATAACCTGAGCTGCTGCCTCAGAGTTGGGTAAAAAAACACCTGCAGTGTGAATCTGCCTTTCCAGCTCAGAGCTGTACCCAGTGGTGACAGTGACCATCCCATGCCTTAGAAGGGAGATACACTTGGTATTTATTTATTTATTTATTGACTTATGTGGCCTTGTGTCTGATGGATTCACATATTGAATTGTGTTGTTCCTGGCTTGGCTTTGAGTGGAGCTTTCTTTGATGGGTCCCTGTTTGTGAGCAGATGTTATTAAGAAAAGCTGCTTTGCACGTTCAAATGGCAAGACAGAGTTAATTTGGCACACAATTATTTCTGAGTCAGTATTCATTGGTGTTGTTTTAAAGATATTGGGTGGAGCAATCTTTGAGCTGGCCCTGAACTTGCTCCAGTTGTCCACAGCCATTGCTAGAGGGTTCTGCAGTGCGGAAAGGGCCTCCAATTCATGTGGCCTCATGTGCAGGGACTCTGGTTGTCTCTGTGCAGAGGTGGGCACTGTGCTCAGAAATATGCTCATTTGGGAGGCTGGTACATGGCTGGCTTTTTCCCCTACTTTAGGGATGTTTTCCAGGGTAGTCGGTGCCTGTCCTTTCTTAGATGGTGAAAACAGCATCCAAACCTGATATGGAAGCCCCCAAGAGCAGTCTGGAAGAACTGTTCTGGTTGTTTCCCTGGAAGGCAGCAAGCTTTGATGCACCAGCATCAAAAATGCACTCAGAGGTTCTGCAGACAAAACCTGTGACTTGCTCACAATCTTTAGCTTTTGGCTCATGGTGATGGTGTTTCTGGAGGTGCATAAGCAAGAGCTGAGGCTATAACCCTGCTGGATAAATCAGCTAATCCCAGTGTTATCCTTAGACAGCTCTAATGTGCTATAATGCAATTAGAGCATCACCAGAGGGCTTTCTGGCTGTGTTTGATTGGACTTGGCTTAGCAACCATGTGCAGTGCCTGGATGGGTCTCACTGGTGTGTACTGGAGCTAAGCCAGTTAAAGCTGTTTTGGCTGTGTGGATGCACTTGCTACAGAACTGGCTCAGTGGTGTGCCTGGGATATTCCTGAATCCACACCTTTAGATCCTGCTGGTCCCTGTCCCACTCTGTGTCCACATCTGGCTATACTTGAATCACAGTATCCGCAGGTCAAGACAGATAATCTGCCTAGTCACGGCTTCCAGGGAACAACAAATCCACCTCCTGGACTTCTCCTTCCCCAAAAGCACCATCCCATAGCTTCCTGAAAGAGTTCTGTGGAAACAGCGGCCATGGGATGCCCTGCCATGGGAGCCAGCACGGGGACCATGGCAGTCAGTGTGATGCTTGTTCCTCTCATGTCCCCACACAGCACTCTCTCCATCTATGGGATCAACCAGGCGGATGAAGCCATCTACCAGTGCCTGGCCGAGAACAGCGCGGGCTCCACGCAGGCCAGCGCCCGCCTCACCGTGCTGTGGGCTGATGGGCTGCCCAGCCCTCCTCAGGGTGTGAGGGCAGAGACTGTCTCTGCAACCACCATCCAGGTGTCCTGGGAAAAGCCCCTGCAGAACACCAAGGAGATCATCGGCTACGTGCTGCACATCCGGAAGGCTGCAGGTATGGTGCTACACCCGCTGCCCAGAGCACCCTCAGCCTTCCCATAATTTAGCAACACGGCCCACTAGGTAAAACCAGGTCTGCACTGTAGTGGTCCATGCTGCCATCAGTGTTTTCCGTCACCTCCCAGTTCCTGAAGGGCAGAGATGAAGCTGTAAATACACTGTAAATACTTGCAAATACTAAATATACCATTGTAATTATGAAAAAGGTGGGAAGGATGAAGCCTCATAGTCAAATCTTGCTGCCCTTGTAGCTCTCTGGCAAAGTATGCAGAGATCACAGTATCAGAGACTCATAGAATGGTTTGGAAGGGGCCTTAAGGATCATCCAGTTCCAACCCCTGCCACAGGCAGGAACATCTTTCACTACACTAGGTTGCTCAAAGCCATGTCCCAACATCACCAATTTCAATGGCCTTGAAATGTAAGCAGAAATGTATGTGAGCAGGTACATATCCCAGGGACCTAGGGACCAGAATTACTGCTTGCAATATCTAGTTACTCTCTTTACCTCTTACAAAGCCTAACACCACTGAGTTCTCTCTCCCTTTGCATTTCAGATCCTGTAGAGATGGAGTACCAGGAGGCTGTTAGCAAGAGCACCTTCCAGCAGCTAGTGACTGATCTGGAGCCCTCGACCAGCTACAGCTTTTATATAAAGGCTTACACCTCCCGGGGTGCCAGCAAAGCCTCAGAAGTCACGGTGGTGAGCACGCTGGGGGAAGGTAAGGAACGCTTTGCGCAGGGACCCTCCGATGCTGACACCCGCTGTGCATAGCAGCAGCGCTGCTCACCCCGACACCACCCCGCAGCGCTCTGGCACTGTAGCCTGTGGTGTTGCTGCTCCTTGTTCCTGCTGCTCCTCGTACTGTGGGATATTGTGTAAAACTCACTTGTATCCTTGCAGGGGGGTTGACTGATTAAACACGGCATCGCCTCTCCCAGCTGATGTTGTAGCAGGGGGTGAGTGCAAACCTGCTTGGCCTCGTGCGTTGCAGCTGCTCTGGGCTGTTCCTAAACTCCTGGCTAAATGCAGACTTCCTGCTCAAGCAGCATCTCATCATCTTCCAGCAGCTCTGGTACTCACAGCTCTTACTTGATAAGTGTCACACCTTCAAAGATTGTATTGTTTTCTGCTCTATCCAGGGCAAATCACACTAGAGCTGAGAAGTCCTAACCTACAAATTCATGCCCTGGAGCAGCTTTCTGTTTCAGAGGGAAGTTAGGGTGATCTCTAAGGCTTTTTTTTCCTGACTTGGCCACCAGATAGCTTCCCCAGTAAGACAGTGGGTGTTTTAATACAGGACCCTTGCACACGGGTACCAGGTAGAAACCACAGCCCCAGTGTGATATGTCAGTCAGAACTGGAAGAATGTTTTCCTAGAGACTCAACTATTTCTGAATCCTGGCTTGTCTCAGATACAGAGACTAATTTCCTAGGAATCATTCTTATGAACATTTGGTAATCATGAATTTCCAGTGGAGAGGACCTTGTGAAGATGTTATTTAGGATCTAATGGAAGTGTTTTGACTTCCAGGTGAGGGATCCAGTTCTCATTGTGTTCTCAGCCCTTGCAGATATTTATTACATAATTTAAGCAAAAACACCAGTAATTCCTCGCCTGCTGGGTTGTTGCTCTGCAAGTTTATTTTCCTTGGTACTCTGCAGGGAATCGGTCACCCTAGGAGTTTGTTTTTCCTTACAATTTAGAGGCAGAAGGATGGGCTAAGGCAAAGCTTGAAACTCCTTGACCCGATGCTCTGAGTTCAGCCCCAGGAGCTACAAGCCAGCCATGCTCTATAGAGCTTGGTGACTCTGCAGAAGTCCAGGTCAAGTTAGAGAGAACTTTTTGTCATTATTACCTTCAATCATGACAGGAATAGTTAGTTATCTGGTAATGGGATCATAAATTTCCTGGCTCTCTGAAGTTGTAAGGTATCTCTGTCCTCCTATCCTTTTAAAAAGGCTTGTCCTGTGTTACAAAACTTAAGGAATTAGCTCCCTGTCCTGGATGGACAAGCTGGCTTTGTTCAAATCACTCAACCCCAGCCTGTGTTTGCCTTGTAGGAAGGTAAAAAGATATTTAAAAGCCCCAGTTCTGGCTTCATTTGTTTGCTTTGCTTCTCTTGGGTGCCTGTTGCCTTCTGCTGTCAGAGGAGAGAGCGGCTCTCTCACCCTGTGCCATTCCAGCATGCACAGGAGAGCTGTGTCCCCCCTGAGCTCGGGGAGCCCCTGGATCTGTGCTAACAGCTTCAGAAAAGGATGGATTTTCCAAGATGCCATATCTGGCGACAGGGACAGCTCAGTGGAGCCAGGGCAGCAGAGATGCTGTCAGCTGGAGACTGGTCTGAGTGACCATGTTATGCTGATATTGTTTGGAGCATGAATATTAAATACTCCACAGAAAACAGAGGAGCAGGGTTACTTGTGGTTTGGGGCCATCAGCTTCTCAGATCTGGCAATACACTGAGAGCACGCTTGGCTGAAGCCTCTGATGCTTCTAGAGACAGAGTGCTCCTTCCTTTGTGCCAGTGCTTATTTTGGATGGAAAGTAGAAAGGAAGATGCTGTAGAGAAGGGACTTGAGTGAACCTTGTCCTCCTCCATAAACCCCACTCTCTGGGAAGGCCCTCCTGCCTCCTCCCTGTCATTCTCCTTTACGCCATTTCACAAATGCTGTGGTATTTTAAATCTCAAACGCTCTCTGCTTCATTAAGCAGCACACACTCCTTGTTCTTGTCTTTTAATGCTTTTTAGGGTTTTCTCCAGGACTTTTTGACATTTCTCTAGGATGAAGACTGTTCCTTTAGTCACCTTCGGCTAAAGACGCCTTCAAGAAGAAAGTTGAAATTACCTGGGGAAAATTCCAAACAGCACGGAAGAGGAAAACAAGTATCCCAGCCCTTAGCATGAGGGAGATGCCTCACTTATATTAGCTCCATACTATGTCTAATATATACTTCTGTGAAGCACCTATCTGCTGGTGTGTGTACATATATTTACACACAGACAGATATATTCCATTGTATACACTTATTTGTGTAATCACATTATAAACAGCACGTGCATTCTGCGAGTGCATATACCTATAATCAGTATTATACATATATATATATATATACTCAAAGTTTGAATAAATATGATATATTCCATATTTTGAAGGAGAGATATTCTTGTGGTTTTTTTAAATGTAAGGCTCTGCAACCATAAAATAAAGCCAACTCTTCACAAATCAGGATGGCCCACATCAGTGTTTCTTTGTCCATGGGATAATGTGATAATTTCCCTTTCTGTGGTGTTTTCACCTGTGGCTGGAAAAGTGATGCTTTAAGTAAGGGTCCAACTTCTCAGAGCAGGGATTTTGCCCTGGAGGGAATTGGGAGAATAAGAAAAAAAGAGTATTTAATTGGATTGCAAAAATACACAGCCTTGGGAGGAATGGCACATTCTGATATAAATAGAATTTACTCTGTGTTTTGCACCCAGGAATTGTTAAGTTCAGCCTTCCTATCAGTGAAATGCACATCAGAATAAATCCTATCAAGAAGGAATACTTCAGCCCATTTTTTTTTCCTATTGGCAGCACTCAGGCAGGATGAGATCTCATTAATGTGACCCAGAACACTGGGTCTTTCCTCCTGAATCCACGTGGAGATATAGTCAGCAGGAACTTGTTCATCTCCATGGCCTTATTCAGAGGACATCAAGCAAAGCCCCTGCAGCCTGAAGGAGAGCATCACTTTGGGATGAGACAGGATTGCCCAGACCCTCCTGCAAGCTGGAGAGGCATCCATCCTTCCTCTAAATCTCCTTGTGGGAAAGCTTGCGCTCTCAGTACCTGGGAAAAGGCAAATGGTTGTGCTGTGCAGTTTTACTGTTAAATTGAGGAAATGCCCTTTTTAGCTCTCATCAATCTTAGATTGACATGGCCACGTTTCATCTGCTTTTCCCCATCGCTCACTAATGGTTGTGCTGAACTCTGTGCCAAAGGCTGGGTTTGCACTGCTCATCCTTAGAGACCCTTTGGGGAGAAACAAGCCAGAAAGCAGCTTTGGTCCAGTGCAAGCCCAGCAAATCTTATATGTGGGAACTGCTGAGCTTGTAATCATGTAGGATTGGAAAAATAGCTCTACCTCAAAGCCTGGAGGCTGTTGGAGAAGTGGAGCTGTTCTGCTGGGTGATTTTGCTGTGGGGTGAGCTGAGCTTGGTGCCTGGTGCCCAAAAACTTTTCTCCCTCCTGGTGCCAGTGCTGGAGCAGAGCTGTGGGCAGGGCAGAGCCTGCAGCACCTCATACTTCGGACCTTCTGGATGGTGCCAGAGGTTGGGGAACTGATGGGAGAGTTTAGCCTGGGGGTGTTTTGTGGAAATGAGAAAAAAATCATCAGTGAAATGTCCTGCTGAGACACATCTGGTATTGGTGTGAGCAGTGTAGGAAAAAGGGAGGGAGGGGGAAACATGGACTGTGTGCCTCAGTGCTGTCCAGGTATTGTTTTTTTTTTTGGGGCAGAGCCAGCTTTGGAAAACCCAGGTATCACAAGAAAATTGGCCTTAATTTGCACATCTTTGCCTCTCACGCAAGACTGATGGGGCAGGATGGGGCCAGGCAGCTTTCTGGGGATCTGGAGAGGGAATGGTCTGACTCCTTCTGCAGCACACCCCGAGAATAAGGGCAGGGCTTTGGGGCATTGACTGGAGCATGTTCCTGGTGGACTTTGAATCATCAGCAGGGACATCTTCCCAGCTTATCCCCTGTGTGCCCCTCAGGCCAGGTAAGTGCCTGCCTCCCAAAACATGCCACCCAGAGCTGTGCAGGGATCTCAGGATGGTCAACTGTTGGGGCTGTTGATGAAGATGCTCTGGTTCTCTCCTGAGTCCCCATTACAGTCACAAATCTCTCTCCTAAAGCTGATGGGGAGAGCAAGCCCCCTGCAAGCCAATGCAGGTACCTAGCATGCTTTTAAGACAGATGTCTCCAGCTCCATCCCTTCTGGTTTCTTCCTCCCAGGGGGATTAATCACTCTGAAAGGTCTGTGCCTCAGGGTGAGGGCAAAAAATTGGAATTTGAGAATGTATTGCCAAAGTCGCTGCATTCCTGCCCTGACCCGGCCAGACTGAGCATCATATTGCAGCCAAAATGTAAAAGTAGTTTCTGCTTGCTGATCTGAGCAGAAGGAACCCTTGCAAACTCCTGCAGCTCTCTGAAGAAGTTCAAAGCTGTTAAACCAGATTCTGGTCTGCTCAGATTTTTCTCAGTCTCAGCTGGCACATTCTTTGGTGCACTGACTGCAGGGAAAGGCTGCTGGGGAATTTCTCATCATGCAGACTGAAAAAGCACATGCAACCCACTGTCTTTCTCTCTCTGTTTCAGTCCCAGCCATGCCATCCCTCTTTATTAAAGTCATTAACAGCACCACCGTGCAGGCAACATGGGAGCCCTCCATCAAACTGGGCCAGCACGAAGGCTTCAAGCTGTATTACCGCAAAGTCCACCTCTCCCAGTACACAGGTCCAGTGCTCCTGGCCAGCAACGTCACGGCCTACAACATTACCCACCTGGGTGAGTATGGTGACACCTTGCTCCATGTCCCCTCCCCACCCTGTCATGATTAGCAGGAGAGAGCTCAAACGTGTAGCCCAACCCCTAAATGCTGCAGCTGTCCCCCAGGTTTTGTTGATCCATTCCCAGCAACAGGTACTTGTTTGCAGCATCTTGTGTGTATTTGGTAAGATGTTCTTTTCCCAGATAAGCATCACTGGGGGAGATAAGGCTCATGGTAACACCTGAACTGTCCCTCTTGTGTCCCCCCGGGCAGACGCGTCGGTGGTGTACGAAGTCAAGCTCCTTGCCTACAACCAGCACGGGGACGGAAACTCCACTGTCCGCTTCGTGTCCCTGAGGGAAACTGTGGAGAGGACAGGTGAGATGGGACCTGAGTCTTGGTGCTGCTTTGGGAAACAGCTCTGCAGGAAGGTGGTGAGGCCAAACACATCCTCTGTGCCCCCTGTGGCATCACCCTCATCTCACCTTCAGCCATTCATTTATTTTCAGCATCACAAATAATGCTGAGGCAAAACTCTGCAGGGCTAGGAGCACCTGGATGGCTTTTTTACCAATGGGGAGAAGACAAACAAAATGTTTTGCACATGCCAGGTTTGTCCCCTAAGCTTGAGACAGAGGTGAGGCTATGAACATGAACAACTCCCCATGCATAAGGTACCAGCTGCCATCCTCAGGTAAGATGTGGTGCACTGAGCATCTCTGCTCTCCTAGAGCTCTCCTGAGTATTTTGGCCTTCACTGGTCAAAAGGGAAGACACGTGGCTTTGGAAAGAGAAATGGCTGCAGAGCATGAGCCCTATATTACTTGGCAGCAAAGGAGAAACCTCTAGAGGGAATCTCTTAACTGATCACACCTTTCATATTCATCTATGTGTTAAAAACATCCTGCTGCTCTTGGAAGCCTTTTAAGCCTCCAGTGGGAATATCTTCAAGAAATAGTTATTATTCTTCTGTCTGTGCTGGAGTAAATACTAATCTTATTGGCATCTGTCTACTTCATCAGGTTTCAGCCTGCTCTGGTGTGGTGGCTGCCTCTAACCTCCCATTGTAGCATGGGGTTTTGCAAAAATACCCCATGGTTTTTTTCATTAATTGTGTCTAATGACAGTAGCCAGATAATGGGGCAGGTTCACTACAGATATTCCAGTCCTGTGCTTGCTGTGTCTCCCTTCCTGGGGTGCTGGGAGCAAGAGAGGTGCATAGGCAGGCAGTGAACCCCTGCTTCCCTCGTGGTTCTCCTCTTCCTGTACACAGCTCCCAGCACTGCCCAAGGCTCTGACTTTGGTTCTGGGCTCCCCAAAAGAGTCAGAGGAGCAATAGAAGAGTAGCACCACTGACCTATCTACCTTTTCCTGGCAGTGCTGAATCCTCCCTGTGACTGCATGAAGGACGAGCAGAACAATAAAACCTCCACGACTGGCATCATCATCGGGATCCACATCGGCGTCACGTGCATCATATTCTGCATCCTCTTCCTTATGTTTGGGTACCGAGGAAGGTAGGGATGCTCATGCCACTGCTCACAAGGGGTGTTGGTCCCTGGTACTGTGGGTGTGCCCACTGGAGTCTCACATCCCCGGTACAATGTTGGACTTTATAGGATGGATTTGAAGGATGAAGAAATGTAGCACAGGGATAATGCAGATGCCAGCCTGGGGGAAGGAACAGAGGATGAACGACCTCTCTCACTCTCAGGCTCCATCTCTTTATTTTTCAGGCTGCTGATGTGCAAAAATGTGCAGGAGCAGCTGTCAACCCCTCAGATCCCCCGGAGCCAGCGGAGTGCCACAGGTCTTGTCCTGAACGGGGCCACTCGTAGAGACAGGGACGACCGGGACTTGAACGGAAAGCAGCTGGATATGAATGAGCTGGAGAGGCTATTCCCAGCATCCCCATCCCAGGAGCAGCAGGAGAAGGGAATAATGGTAAGTCCAGCAGGATGGGAGCACACCTGGCTGTGCCTGGGAGAGCTGTCACTGTCACTGCATTGTCCCTTTCTCTCTCTCTCTCCAGTCAGCTCACAGCCTGTCAGCCCCCCACGACAAAACCCAGATCTCCACACTCTCTCTGGATGAGTTCAGCATCATTGAGGAGCAGCCAGACCCCCTCCCAAAAAACTCCCATGGCAGCAGTCCTGCTGCTCTAGCTCCCAACCATGGTCCTGCCAATGAAGGATAAAACTGCCAAGACTCGAAGCCTCTTGTAGAAGTTACCAGAAACCAAACCCGCGGCTGGTGATGTCTTTACGAGCTGTCAATCTCAGGTCAATTGAAGATTTCTACGGTCTGATTGTTATTTTTTTGTTTTGCTTTATTTTTATATATATATATAAATATATATATATATATATATATGTATACAGCCTTTTGGAAACTCTGTGAAGTTTATCTTTCTGACCTCTCTCGAGCCTCTCAATGTGTTTCTTCCAATGACGGCTCTCTGGAGACTGGTCATGATGGATTTTCCCCACAGCTGCTATGTAACAGACTCCTTGGCAGAGTTTGGCAAACTTTCCAGTCTCTGACAGACTGGGGATATGGTGGAGCCCCCATCTTTTGGCATCCCAGACTTTTTTCTGATCAGCAGCTTTAGGACTACTTTTTGGATCTATTTTTTATTTCCAGAAGACTGGATTTGGAAAAATCCTTCTAACTTGACTCCAAAAATTGAGGCCTAGGAAGGCTGTCTCTCTGTGGATTTGATGATTTTGTACACTTTTGCTATTTCTCAGGATAATTTTTTGGCTGATTGACTCTAAATAATATGAAAAAAAAAAGAAAAAAAAAGTGTGTGCGTGTCAAAGGATGCCTGAGGGCTACTGAAAGACTTGGACAGACAACCCGAGTGAACTCAGAACCTACCTCAACCGGAATGAATGTCTTCTGGGAAGCAGAAATACCTGCGTCTTCCTTCGTGTTCAAACAAACAAGTAGCGTAGCACTTGGTCAGTACAAGCATGGTCCTACCTCAGCAGTCACGCTCTGTACCTGCCACTTTGGTGGCTTCCTTGTTGTCGTTCCCATGTAAAGCACTTCCAAACCTTTGAAAGCAATGTTCTACCTCAAGCGTGAGAGAAACGTATGTGTGTGTGTGTGTGTGTGTGTGTGTGTGTGTGTGTCTGTCTCCTCCTCTCTCCCCCAATTCCTGCCTCTCCCACCCAGCCCCACATGAAGCACAATGCTTCACTGGTGTTATGAGCTTTACTTTTGGGGGCTCCAGTGTGATTTTGTGTGGCGGAGATTCGTGTTGTGGTTTTTTACTTTAAAGATTGTTGGGGCTGTCACAGACAAGCAGCGTGATGCCGTGTGGCTCCCTGGCACCACTGCCTTTCCAGGGCTGATTTGGGCACTGGTCCATCCTCTGTTTCAAGGGATGGGGTGCTCAGATTCCAGTGCTGGTGCTACAGCACCCTTCTGCCCCATCAGTGTGCTGCTCCCCAAGGCTGATTCCCAGCAGGATGATCTATGGCGTGTGCTGGCACAAGCAGCACAACACACCCTTGGGAGGTGGGAACCTGGACATCACAGCCCTTCCAGAGCCCCTTGAGATGCTACTGAGCTGCCCCCAGTTCCTCCAGCGCCTTTCCAGCCACAGGAGAACGTCCAAAGGATGAGTGGAGCCAAAAAGGGCTCAGTTTCTTGGGAGGGACAAGGCAAGGAGGATGGTGGGGGCTGCCAGAGCTGCCCCTTCCCCATGCCCATGGGCAGAGGAGCTCCTTACACCAAAGAGAGGGTTTGTCCCCTCCCGATATCAACCACCAACCTGACACTGTGGAGGTTGGGTTGTCCTGGCATGGTGCAGCCTTGTGAGTCAGTGTGTGACCGACATCGTCCATGGGTGACATGGGGGCACACACAGGGGACAGGGACACCAGGTGTCAGCTGGTGCCGAAGGGCAGCCCTTTCCCTGCTGTGTGAGGTGGTTAAATCCAGGTAAATGTGAAGGTTTGATCTCTTTGTGTAGGTGGTGGTAAATCAAACATTGCTGTATTCGCAAGGATAGTGAATGGAATCAGGAAAGGAAATGAGTTTAAGTTTTAAAAAAGTACGAATTGTATTTTTTAAAATGGTACCAGTGGGAGAGTCCCTTGTGTCAAAAACACCCCTATCACCTGCCCAGCTGGCAATGAGATGCAACCAATGGCTGTGTAAGTAGTACAATATACAGGAGGCTGAGCAAATGCCTCTTCCCTGAGCTGAGTCCCGGTGCTGGACAGGGTTACCTGGGAGCAGGACTCTGTCCTCATCCAGCTTGGCCCAAGCAGATGTAATGGCACCAACCTCAAGAGCAAGGAGCTGTTCGGGCTCGGTGTTCCCAGCCCTCTTCCATTAAAATTCTTCCTCCTGTAGACATCGTGCAAAACAGAAAAGATGCAAAGGGTTAAATTTTGGCATTAACACCCCCAAACAGCCTCTCCCCACCCCACCAAAGAGGCTAAATGGGCTGTCAGATTATCCCTACTCACACCTGTGATGGTGGACCTGCAGACAGCCTGGGAAGGGACTGTGGGGAGACAGCGCTGTGTGAGACCAAGAGCACAGCCCACCCTATTACAGGAGCCAGAGGACGCTGGGGCTAGGGCAAGGCAGGAGGGAGGAGAAGACCCAAACAGCTCAAGTTACAACCTCATTACAAAGACAACCCGATCCTCTCCTGCTATCCCACTTTCACTCCAGCCCAGTTTTTCTTTTTATTGTTTTTTTTTTGTGTGTGTAACGCCACCGTTCACATTGAATAAGTACCGTTGCCAAAGTGAACACAGAACCTAGAGTAGTGTTCAGCTCAGACTTCCTGGAGCTGTGAACATGCTATTAATTTAATATCATATTATTGTGATATTGTAATAGTAACAAGTATTTGTCACTACTTCCTTTTATTAAAGGGAAATGCTGTGCCATTTGACTAGTTGGAATACAATAGTATGTCAAGAGTAGAATTTTTTCTTTTGTTATTTTTTAATTATGCAGAAACATGGTGGCTTAAACCAATGCAGATTCTGTGTTGGTTTGAGATGGTTGAAGATGGATATAAATCTTTAAAGACTATTTTTTAGATGTTTAGCTTTTCCTCCTTTTTGGGGTTTCTTTTCTGCTCTTGTCAATTCGTACCACTGGGACCTAACACAGACAGTAGTTGCAGCTCAGTCCCTGAAGGGATGAGGCTGAAGTCTGGTGATCCATGAGGATCCATGGTCTTCCCTAAATTATCTAAGTTCACCAAACTGGGCAAAAAAACCCACTCAAAATTACATACTGGCTTTTTGCCTCTAGCTGCCACTAAGCTGGAAAAGCAACACATAACAGCCCCACTCACTGTACTGCAGGGCTGGAGGCAAAGCTGTCCCAACCCAAAACATAGGAAAACATCACCTAGCGTATGTCTGGCCCTTAATCTGTAAAATGAGAAGGAAAAAAGAATTTTAAAAGAGCTTTTGTTTGGTTTCAGCATGGGGGACAGCCTGTCCTTCATTCATCCAAACTGCTGCCCTGGTTTTGAAGGAAACTGATGGAATTTTATTCTGTGTTTGGGGCACAGTTGTACTCAAGTGGGCACAGTTGTACTCAAGTAGACAAGTTGTACTCGGGTAGACACGTTGTATTTGTGTGGATATGGGACAGCAGGTCCCCGTATGTTGCAGATGGGCTGTGCCACAGGAAAGGGGTTGAGGCATCATTTGATGTCCCCAGACCAGAGGCTGAGGCAGCCAGACAGTCCCAGGGTGGTTCCGAGCGCCTTTCACCATCAGCGCCCACCGGCCAGCCTCCCTTCACACTCCTTTACACACCACAACATTTAAGGAACAGCTTGCCAGGTTTCATATTCTTTTTTTTCCCCCACTTTTTCCTGATGGGAGGAATCAATTCTACCCAGAGATAAAACCACTGGATGATGGGCAGGAGTTGGTTCTGGTGCAAACTGCTGGAAACTGCCCATGTTTGGGGAATTTCATCCTATAGTATTTTTCAAATAATTACACTAATTCAACCTATTGCCTTTTCTCAGCTGATCCCAAAAACCCTCTTGGAGATCTCAAGTTAACCAGAGATGGCTGCTTCCTCAGGGATAGTATCCACATTGTCTTTAGTTGAACAGGGAATAGTTTTATGCTGTGACAGGGTATTTTCACACTGTTGGATTCAGGTATTTATTTGTCTACCATTATCTTTCTTTTTCCTTGTTTTGTAAAGGGGCTGATATATTTAAGTGCTGGACCAGTTTGGGACTTTTAAAGCTTCCACCCAAAATTATACCAAGGGACTGTAGGTTTTAAGTTGGCAATAGAGGAGGAGAGAAGCTACAGAGTGTTGTTGCCTCTGGATAGTGAAGGGAAGAGTTTTACTGCCTGTGGGGATGTTCCTCTGGGATAACCATCCCATGGCATTTCAGGGGGAATCAGTGCAGTGTCTGAGCCCTCTCTGACAGCACTTAAGTCTGGGAAAATTGGTTTAAAAAAAGGAAATTAAAAGCTTATGAAAACAAAAGGGTAAGCTCCTCACTTCATCTGTGCAAACAGTGTGTGGAAATCTATCCGTCCCCATGCACGCTGGAGCAGGCAGGTTACAGATCCCATCGAGCAACTTGATGCCGGCTCATTTATTTCCCTCACCCGCCAAATTAAAAAAAGGGAAAGGAAAAGGAAGGTGCCTGGGCTGGAGCTGTGGGCAGGGAGATGGGGACGAGTGAAGCACCAGCACCCCCAGCCGGAAGCACTGCTGGCACGGGGCCATGGCACTGAAACCCCCTGGAATACTGGGAATCAGGGAAATGGCTCCAGGTTCACTCCAAGGACAGAGCCTGGGCTTCGGCATCGTGTGGGAAGAATGGACAGGGCCAGTGTGAAGCCCGGCGAGTCAGGGACAAGCCTGATTTCACGGAGCTTTGGATCAGGGTCTTACTTAAAAAGCAAAGAGGGATTTGTACTTTGATCCTATTTCCATCATTTAAACTTGCAATATCTTTACGTTTGTAAGAAAGTCATAATGAAACCAATGCTAAACCTTTGTCCCAGTCCTTTTTGGGAATCAACTGTTAGGAGTAATACTAAAAACCCAAATTGCAAAGCACTTTTCTACTGTTTATTTTCTACCTTTCTTACTTTGAACTGTCTTGATATTGAAATCCCACTGATCCCATGATTGTTAGCTCTGTATTAAAAAAATAATAATAAAATAAAACCCAGGTTTTTTGTAGTTTGCTCTGTTTAGATTTTAGCCTGTGGCTACTTGTACAAGAAAAATAAAGCTAGAATAAATGAATCTGTGGGAGCTTTTCTTTTCATATGTAGGGCTGTGGCGTGGGGATTGTTCAGGGCGACTTGGGGCATCGCCACGTCAGGTGGATGGCAATGAATCTGGCTCCTCTCAAAGGGCAGCTTCCAAAATTCAGCATTTAACGGTTGAGGGGTTTTTATTTTGATGCTTTGCTGATAAAACTCCAGCCAAGCCATCAGCAGAGTCCTGCTGGAGCACAGGGGCTCCTTGGGAGCTGGGTGAGATGAGACCTCCGGGGTCACAGTGTGACACCTGTGCTTAGAAGTGCAAATCAATTTCCAATTAATTTTGGCTCTTGCTCAGCTATTGCTGCAGCTGCATTTCCCTCTGCCTGCAGCACTAACGGGGCAGCACCTGTGAGGCTGGGGAGGCCCTGGCACAGTTGCCCAGAGAAGCTGTGGCTGCCTCATCCCTGAAGTATCCAAGGTCAGGCTGGATGAGGCTTGGAGCACCCTGGAATAGTGGAAGGTGTCCCTGCCATGACAAGGGGTGGGAACAGAACGAATTGTTAAGGTCCCTTCCAATCCAAACCATTCTGGGATTCTAAGATGCATCCTTGCCCCAAAACAGGCTGTGAACCATGAGCCACCCTCCTGCCACTGTCCCGTGTGCTGCTGCTGCTGCCCTCAATGCCAAAGGACAGGCAAAGTAGAGGCTGTGGGGAATAAATGAGTGAGACTGAGCCCAGCAGCACTTTCTAAAGGGGTTTCAATAAGCAGGTGAGTGAAAAGTTGCTTCAAACAACTCCCCGAAGCTCTCGGAACTGCTAAATTGAAGCATGGATTGTCTAAATATATACTTCATAATAAATACCAGCATAAAAACTGATATTATTTCCCAGTGGCAATGCAAGAGGTGAAAAAAAGATCAGAGTGGGCTCACTTGGGGGATTTTCATGTAAGTTCAGTGAAATCTGGTACTGCAGATAGCAGCTGCAAAGTCAAGGTATTGTATAGAGCTTGTGGCTTTCATTAAAAAGGACTTTCCCTGCCTTCATGGCAATAAAAAAAAGGTTTGACAATATTAATCTGAAGACTTAGAAACTAAGGAAATAAAACCCCCCAAGCAATACTTTTAAATCACTTTGATTTTGGGCTGTTGGAAATATTAAGAGCCCTCAAAAAAACCCTACTTGAGTGTTCAAAACTTGCCTTTAATAGATGCAATCTCCTTTTGACCATGTGCATTCAAATTTCTGCTGGAAATGTCTCAAATCAACTCTTCAGCTACAGAAACACTAAAAAAACTTAAGTTGGGTGTTTTCAGCTCCTGACACCACGTTCCTGCCTCAGGTTTTGCTGGAGATGTTACTGCTAATGTCCTAGTTATAAACCTGCCAACACAGGGAGAATTTATAATATCCCATAAAGCCCTAACTATCGGAAAGGTCATTTTAGCATTAATACCACTTGGGCATCACCGCTTCATTTGCTGACACTTTTACAGAGCCACGCTTGATTCCAGCACGGCTGCTGTAAAACCTTTACAGCAATGGCCTAAGCCTCCAAAAATCATCTTAAAAATCAAGAGGTGAAACATCTTCATCAGCAGGTGCAGGCGGCTTGGAAAAGCTTTGCTCTCTCTCAGTGTAGGGGGTCCCCAAAACCCAGAGTGAGCACCCCAACCC
This sequence comes from Irena cyanogastra, assembly GCA_013397155.1. Taxonomy (NCBI): domain Eukaryota; kingdom Metazoa; phylum Chordata; class Aves; order Passeriformes; family Irenidae; genus Irena; species Irena cyanogastra. Next base: position 856,417 of record VWZV01004334.1, read on the forward strand.
CGCTGCTCCAGGAGGGATTTAATCCTCAGATCTCATATCCAGCCCTGTTACTCCCAGCACCTTCAGACCCCACCAGTGCTCACTGCCTTGGCTAAATTAAAAGTTTCCTAATTTCATGCAAAATTACCAACCCCTCGCCTTGCCCAGAAAGCCATTTCCTTAGTGCTAAAATAGCTAAATTAGTCTTGCTCGGCCTCGTAAAGGAGCTTGTCTTGTTTATTGAGCGATAAATATAAAGGTACAGTAACTAAATTCATCAGTCCCTAAACACAGCCGTTGGGAATGGCCATTTCCACCATCCAATCTACGGCTGCATGAATATTTCAGAGTCCTTTTTCCCTTGGGTGCTCGTCTTATCTCTGGAGCCTGGATATTATTTTCTGCTTTTCAGCTTTTTGGATGTATTGGAGGAAATGTCATTATTTGGACCTGGGTGGATTACAGTTGACTTTCCTAAGCCAATTTATATTGGCAAGCTGCTGTTTTTAAAAACCCCTATAAATCACTCCCATGAATTTTAATAATATAACGTGGTTTCAAACATGCTCCCTTAATACGTGACACACTATTACAGCCGGCAATCGCTCCTCGGGTTGTGAACTCCGTTTTACCGTCACCTTCAGCGAGCGCCGCAGGCAACGAGCGATGCCTCGGCCAGAATCATGGAAATACCATTCCTGCCCCAAATACCTCACCATTGCAGTGACTGCAACTTAACAGTGAGACCTTAAAAATGCTGGTGCAGAAATCATGGCGATTACGACTATTTGCTGATATTTCCCTAAATAAGTAAAGATATAAGATGCACATCCAGGGTACAGCGCCAGGCTGGGATTTGTGGCTCCAACTGGTCCATAAACTCCCACCTGCCAGGAGATAAGGCTATGCCTCCTCATCACCTAAGGACTTACTCTGATGAGCTCTGTCCTCTTCTTGTGCAAATTATATTAATTTTCTTCCCATTCCCATTGCAACAACTTCATGGTGTCTGCCAGCTATCAAGGGGTGTCCTTCAGTGGAGAGTGGTCTCCTGGCCAGAAGAAAAAGGGCTAAGAGGGAAAAGGAATAAAAGCCAGGGCAAAGGAAAGACCCTGGGAGATCTTTGTCAAGGAACATCTATGGATCATATGGAGGAACTGATGATGGGGCTTGATGCTCCACTGGTGGCACTGGTGATGTCTCTACTGGAGAGCTGCTTGTTCATGTTGCCTGGTATTAGTCATACAGAACCAAAACATAAGAATATTCCAACCCTGGAAGTGTTCAAGGCCAGCTTGGAGCAGCCTGGTCTAGTGGAAGGTGTCTCTGCCCATGGCAGGTGGTTGGAACTAGGTGGTTCTTAAGGTCCCTTCCAATCCAAACTAGTCTGTGATTCTGTGAATATAATAAGAAATTCTGCAAGAAAGAGGATCTTTAAGGGCTGGACTAATTGCAGGCAGCGAAAAAAATAATGAGCCAGACTTTGTTTTTTGCCTTCCAAAAGCAATGAGGGCTCCCCAGCACAGGATGCAGAAGGATAGGGGCAAAGGGAGTACAAGGACCTCCTCGGACCTTCCATTGCCTGCTCAGCTGCTCGCAGCACCACTGAGACCCAAAGCAATCCCTGGTTTAATATTCTTGGGAGGAAAAAAAAAATAAAAATCCCATTTGTGCAGGGAGCAAATAGGCTTTTCAAAGGCTTTAGCTGTGATTATTTCCACTGAAATGTTGTCACGTTCATCATTAATCTATTTTTCCCCTTTTCTGTAACTTAACCTGCGACAAGCTGACATTGTAAGTGCTTGATTTTTCCAAGAATAAATTACAATTTCATAAATGGTATTTTGCTTCACTGCTCAATTTGCAAGTGAAATGATGCCAATTGCTTTGTTCACAGGATTTTATCTAGCACAAACAATACCATCCTCGAGATTTATTTATTTTTTAACCCTCAAGTTATTTTCGGAGCCTATATAACAGAAATACATGGAAAAGTACATGACAGCCCATATGTTTTGGCATTATCGACTAACCATGAGCAGATACAAGGGCCCACGTGCCTATAAAACATCGATCTAGGAATGAGATGTCACCCACAGAGTGAGACAGTGGCCAAAGAGAAAATAATCCCTTAGATCAAAAATATTTACAGTTGCCCCCTGCTGGACTAGAGTGCCCTGAGTGACTTTTTATATGCATGATTTATGATTTGGGCCTGGGAAATCAGCATCCCCCCAGCTTCTCCCAGGGACCACCAATTTGCCTCATGGACCAACATATCCCCAGTGGGGTCTCCAGAACACAGGGTCCCTCAGTCCTGTTGAAAATATGGGTTTCACACCAGCTTAACTTTTTTTTTTCTTACATGATAAAATTATGAGAAATTAAAAAAAAATAAATAAATAAAAGCACCTTGAAGCCATTTATGTTTTTTAAATGCAGGGGAATCCTGCCTGCTGGGGACACCAGCTCTGTCCAGGGACAGCCAGGTGACAGAGGTTGGGACATGTCAGCATTAAACCCAGTAAAGCCTTTCATCAAAGGAAGGAAAAGAGAAAAAGAAGTCCCTGCATGGGAAATGTTAATGCTAAAGATTTGGTTAGCAGCCATGGCTTCTGACAGGATTTTTTTAACCTGTGTTTTTAGGGGAGACCTTGCTAGAAAAGCCCTCATTTGGGAAAATTCTGGATGTTTTTCACTTCTGGTATCAGATAAAAAAGGAATGGAAACCTGGTGTTTGTGCTCATTAATACATTGGGATGAATTTGTGAAGAACCTGGAGCTTCATCTCCATCCTTTAACTGAGCCACCCCACTGGAGCTGGCTGGCTTCTTGTTTTCCTGCAGTTGATAAATCATTTAACTAAGACCATGGAGCTCTGAGTCTGCAGGTGATGTGGGCAGTAGAGGCAGTTTGCATTTCTAACAGAGGAACTGAGGCACAGAGAGAATATTTGTCTTCTCCTTCAGATATGAGAATGTGTTTGCTCTCATCCCTCCTCTGCTTCTCACCCCGCTTCTCTCATCCCCCTGGATGAGAGAATGCGAAAGGTTTTTGCTATTCCCTTGCAAATGGATGCTTCAAGACAGTCCCAGGCCTTCAGAGGCTTTGGATTTGGCACTGAACGAAGATAAATTACTGGTAACAAACCACATCACAAAACAGAATTGTCACCTTTTGGGCAACCCCAAGAGGCAACATGGAAATCCCAGTGAAATTAAACATGTTCAGCCAGACAAAGTGTGTCCCAGTGTCCCTGTAGAGGCCATCATTAGATTGTTAAAACACGGAAAACCAAAATAAAATCGAATTTAAAAGAAGTGAGGGCTTGCCCACTGCAGGTACTGTGCGAACGGGTCCCTCCACGACTTCCCCACACACAGGGCTGCTGGCCATGAGCTGCGGGCTAAGGGGCTAGGCTGCTAATGGCTTTAAGCGGCGCTAATTGATCCGTGCAGTCACTGTAATTACGGAGCGGGATATGGTGGCAAAATACGGGCAGAGCATTAACTGCTGCGAAGGGAAAAATCCAAATCACGGGTGAATCGATCCTCAGGCAGCCGGCACTGACAGCCCCCGCCCTCAGCGCTGAGGATTTTCCAATGCGCTGAGGTTTTCTGCAGGAACGTGCTGATTTCAGGAATATTTGATGGGAAGAAGGGTGGCTTTTAGCTCTTTTATTTCATTGCACTCTACCTTCAAGCCCAGGCTGAGCCACTGCGAGTTTGCCTCTGCTGCACTGAGCAGCTCCTAATCCAAAGGTGCCCAACAGAAAGCACTGGGTATCTTCGCAATTAATTAGCCGTAATGACAGCCTCCAGCAGCATTAGTGCAGGGTGTTGTACGAGCCACAACGAAGAGCTACTCTATGCATGCAACAGGGACCCACTCCCGTCCTTTTCCTAATGCAACTTATTGATTATTCTAATTAAAACATGCGTTAGTAGGTACTGCTGATGGTGAGGGGTTGTGTGGGGCCGAGGGGGAGTGGGAGCAGCCCCCAGCTCCTGGCTGCGGACACGGGCTCCCAGCAAGTGCCTGAAGATGGAAAGTGGAATGAACAGGGGAAGGAGAAAGGGTTTGGTCAGGGGCCAGGGCTTGCAAGTGACAAGGTGAAGGAAGACGACATTGTTTTGCAGTAATCTAACCTTCGTTAATACTGCTGTCACAATGCTGACGTGCTGCGTTAATTAAAATGAATGGTACATGACAGAGCAATAATTCCATTATTTCTCCATGCTTGCACCTTCCTGTGTTTCATCCTCGAGGAGCAGGGGAGGGGGAGCAGGGGGCAGGGTGCCAGGACCGAGGTCCCTGAGCAGCAGAAGGTCCCTGACCCGCTGCCTCCTGTCAGGGACCTGGTGCCGACAGCAGCAAGGCCGCTCGGGGCTCCACGGCTGCCGATGCTGTCCTCACCCTGCACTGCTGCCACAGCAAATCCCTGTCTCTGCAGCCAGGGGGATCCACATCCCCCATCCATCCAGGGACACCCCAAGAGCAAGGAGGCCCTTGGAGTCATGAAGAGCATCCAATACAGGGACAAACCCCCTCCTCCCACAATCAGCAGCCACAAGCAACGGCCAGGCACAGACTGATGGTAAATCAAGGGTTTTGCTGAAATGCCTCTTCTTCAGAGACTCCCACCTCCCACACCTCTCCCTGCCTCTGTCCAACAGCATTCCCAAAAGACTAAACACCTTTGGTTTCCATGGCAGCCTGATTTTCAATGAGCATCCTTCAAGTTCTAACTGGAAAGAAAGTGTTTCATTAATGCATACAGGACACACTGGCATCTCTCTGGGCGACACTATCCTTCCCCCAAAACTAACACCTTCTGCCCATAGTTTTTTTTATTTTAGCGGACTGATGGACTGATAGAGCCATGGAAAAGGGCTGGCCAGCTCTGCCACTGACTCACAGAGCTTGCTTAGAGACAGAATTGGGCTGCTTTTGCTTGGGGGAAATTAAAGAAATAAAGTGATGCCGAGCATCGGGAGACGGCACATGAAGCTTCCCTCCAGAATGGTGCCTCCCCTCTAGCCCATCACAGGGGGACATTGACACCTCCCCAGCTGTCCCCTTCTGAGCTGTCCTGGATACCAATCTCCTGATTTTAGTTTGCCTATTTCCATCCACACTCTGCTTCTGTCTCTTGTTTAACACAGGCTGAGCAGTTTGCACACTCACAATTTGCCATTTCTTTTGGGTTTAACCCCATTTAGTGTCTCTGTCAGGCACATAGTGCCCAGAGCTGGAGAAGGGGAAACTAAGGAACTAATGATCTGAAGCAGGGCACTTCAGTCCTGCAGGATGTCATAAGAAGGGGTCAAAGGCCATTCCCTCCAGCCCAAGGGTGCCAGGGCAGGGCAAAGCGGGATGTGTTTGCTACGTCATGTCCAAATAAAGTAACTGTTAAGCAGAACAAGTGAAATTTTTTAGCAGAGGGTGCCTGGGGGAGGATGCGGAGGATACACTGAGGCAAAGCAACCCAACCTTCACTAGCCTGGAACCTTTCAAAGGTTTTTTAAGAGACCCCAGGTCACGGCACAGCCTCGGCCCTGGCTTTTCCCAGCCCAGAGGATAATTGCCGTCCAGCCGTGACGTACCCTTTCGCTGACCCCGCCGGGGTCCCAGCCACCCTCCAGGATCTGGCAAGGACAGATATACGGCTGGACCTCAGGGGCTCCTAAAAGCAGGTCACGCCAAAACAATACAGCTTTGTCGGGGAACGAAGCCGCAGTCAGCCCCGACTGCTGCCGCAGGATTTACTGCCCGCAGATGGGATGGTGGTTGTGGATGATGCACCGAGCATCGCCCTGGGGCAGCCAGGGAAAACAGAGGTGGGAAAGTGCCCCCACACTTGGTTTGGTTTCTGCTTTGTATGTGCAGCATCATCTTTAGCTGCAGCAAAGGCTGCTCTCTGGAGATCAGGATTTGGGAAGCCTCAGGTGGGTCCAATGCTTGGCTGAGGTTCCCTGCTTGGACTCATTCCCTCTCCCACTGGGATGTCTAATTCCAGAGCTTGGAGAGCTGAGCTGAGCCAAAGAGCAGGGTTTGCCCCCAGGGAAGTTTGCTCTGCCTTTTACATCACCCTGCCATGGGAAGAGCCTGCCCATGCGGACTAGGGCATCTCAGAGGGACCTGGACCTCAGTCCTCCATCCTGAAAGGAAAGCAGGATGCTGCCATGCCAGAAGCATGTATTTATCCATCATATTTATCCAAGAGGTTAGGAAGGAGCTATAGGGACATGACAGAGCCTGTCCATGCACCAAGGGGTGGTCAAAGAGCACCAAAGGTAAATGCAGACAAAGATGCTGCAAAGGATACAGTTGAGATAAAAGCTATTATTTCTTAGAATATAATTTGATAAAGTTAAAGTAAGCATATAACAACTTAGCAACTCCCTCTCAACTTCTTTTGAGAGGACACACTTCATTATATATGATATACAAAATCTTCAGACACACTGAAAAAAACCCCAACCCAATACATTTTGTCTTGTCCAGTGCTAATAAAGCCTTCTGCATTGCAAGGGGCTTTTTAACTGAGAAAAACAATTTTTCCTAATTCTTCTGCAAAACTAGGGTAATTTTCACTGCCAAATTTCAGAGCAGCCTCACAGTTCTTTGACTATCCTTGCTCCACCAGTCTGATGCATTTCCACAGCACAGGGCAGCCCATTGAGCCCCCACAGCAAAGCCTCTGGCACTTCCATAAGGCAGCTCTCCGCCAGTAGAGAAAACCCTTTAGAGCTCCCAAGAGCAGATACACATTGGAAGCTGGCAATATCATTAAATGAATATTCATAAATTATTTTGCTACATAAACAATATTAATATCACACCTTCCACCTTCAAAAGCCTATTGCAGGCAGGGACTCATTAAGACCCCAGCAAAGACCACTTGCAGACTTTCGGTTACATGGAAACTTGGAGACTTTATTAAACATGAGCAATATATTTATTTTAATAGAGTACAAAGCCTGGATTTGGCCACCCTAAAACACCACTTGGAGCACCGAATCTCTGAATAACCCGATCAAACAAGGCTAATGTGTGCAATATATCTTGGGTGAGTAATATACAGCCACATTTCCTGCTCCATTTACCCAGTTTTAACTACACCTGACCTACTCTTATCCTAATAGAAAACGGCTGCTCTTCTCATTGCCCGTCCTCCACACATGTTTTTCTGATAATGACCAAAACTAAATCACTTCCCTTTCTCCTAAGTGCTGGGCACCAGCTGTCTTGTGACATTTAACTACAACAAGTCCTTTTGCAGGACCTCCAGGTTAGTTCCTGGGGCCCTGGACCTCCGTCCCTGTGTCCTGTCTCCTGTCTCCATCCTGCATCCGGGCATCGGAACTAAGGCATTAGGTGAAGTGCTGGGTCATGCACTTGGGTTACAACAACCCCATGTGACATGACAGCTTGGCAAGAGTGGCTGAAATGCTGCCTGGTGGCAAAGAACCTGGGGGTCCTGGCTGACAGCAAACATGAGCCAGAGTGTGCCCAGTGGGCAAGAAGGCCAATGGCAGCTAGCCCATATCAGCAATCATGTGGCCAGCAGGACCAGGGCAGTGATTGTCCCCCTGTACTGGGCACTGCTGAGGCACCTCCAATCCTGGGGTCAGTTTTGGGCCCCTCACTCCAAGACAGACGGTGAGGGCCTGCAGTGTGTCCAGAGAAGGGAACGGAGCTGGGGAAGGGCCTGGAGCACCAGGATCGGCTGAGGGAGCTGGGAGGAGGCTCAGTCTGGACAAAAGGGGGCTCAATTGGCCCCAATGATCTTAATGATCTTTTCCAACCTAATTGATTCTATGATATGATCCCAGCCTCACAGGATTTCTCTATTTTGCCTCATCAAGGAGGCATGTGAAGAAAAACCTGGGAGCTGTGTCAGCTCCTGCTGCCACTCTCTTTGTGAGCCGAGGTCTCCCTGCAGCAGTGAGGATGCTGTTTGTCAGCAAGCACAATGCATTGGTTCGTGCCTGAGTGAGAGGTTCTCCTAAACCTGTGAGCATCACCTCACACAGCAGGTTCAGCTTTGGAAAGGAAAAAATCCGTTTCCAGCAGTGTTTTTGCCCCCCATGGAGCTTAGCTTGGAGTGATCTATCAAGGTGGATTTAAAGCTTCCTGAGCAGCATGTTTAAATGGCCAATTTGACCAGAAAATGTGCTTGATTCACAAGCGCTGGCTGCGTTTCTCCAGTGCTGAGAAATCACAGCTATATTTCATTATTGTTACTAATTGCTATAAAGTATTATGGGGAGACGATGGCACAGGCGGAAAGAAATATAAACCATTTGCAGTCTATTGAGCCCAGAGAACATTTCCCAAGCTTGCTTAGGGGTGCAGAAATCGGTGCTCGGCGCAAATAAATGAGCAAAAGCATTTTCTGAAGGAATTAGCACATGGCACGAGCAAATTGCAGCAATTGTGTCTCTTCTTTCTAAGCACTGAATTGCCTCTATAATTCCCCATCATTTAGTTGCATAAATCTTGCACAAATAAACCAGCAATTTGCATATGCACAGAAAAGAAATTATAGAAACACAAGGAAAGATGTTATATTTTTCCTTCATGAGCTGGAAATAAATATGCATTGCTTACTGCCTAAGCTGTGTTTGGCCCAGCTCAGAAATAAAAATTTAGGAAACCCTTTAATTTCAATAATAAATATGTATCAGAGGATGAAAAAAATATAATTTGTGGCATATGGAAGCCACAAGTTTCTGGGTTGTTGCATCATGAAGTGCAACAGCAGAGCTGTGTGTGCATGCAGAGGATGCAGCGTGATCACAGCATCTTAGAATCCTAGAATGGTTTGGGTTGGGAGGGACCTAAAGATCAGCTGGTTCCAACCACCTGCCATGGGCAGGGACATCTTCCACTACACCAGGCTACTCTAGACCACGGGTCATACCAATGTCTTCATGACAATGGCCAAGGGATGCTCGCCACAGCTGACAGGAAGAGCGATGCAGAGGGGTGGATGCAGCTGCCTCTGGTGCAGATCAGTCAAGCACTTAATGAAATAATTGCAGAGGCTCTTGGGGAAGCAAACATCTCTTGAAGACAACACCTCCTTTACACATCATCTTGATTTTCAGCCACAAAATGCCTATATTTGTTGTGACTTCTATGGAGGACTCTGAAGTTTCACTACTACAGAAACCCCAGGGTCAAGGCCAGAAGCGATTAAATTATAATCTCTAAATTATTGAGCCATAACACCCCATCTGGCCTTAGACCCACCTGGACCAAGGCACCAGTGGGCAGCAGGAGTAGGAGCAGCTCCGACAGTTTGTCATGCTGGTGGAAGCTCCCCAGAGGAGCAAAATAGCTGTTTCCCATTAACTCCCTGTGTGACTGATCTCATTCTGGAATAAGAGGGTGTTATTCCAAAACACCATAATCTTCTTACAAATGGCTTAATCACATTTGGAATAATATGCTTTTCTTCCAAAACATTCATATAAAAAAAAAATCGAGGGTGAAAAAAATCAATCAGAAACAGCCCTTTGCAATAACACCTCATGCAGAAGAGGTCTCAGTGGGGACATGTGATATTGTGTGGTTTACAAAGATTTAATAAATCACCATTTGCAGTAATTCCTGCAGGCTGGGAGAGCAGCATGACTGAGAGGCACACAGCATCTCCTCTTCCTCACCCAAAGCTACGGAACTCCAAATAGATCCCACTACGCACTAGTGCCTCAGGCATTCACCCATGTCTCGTGTTCCCTACGGACCATTTATGGCTGCAGCATTGCTGCAAACCCACTGCTCAGTGATGGCCAGTCAGGCCATGTTGGAAAGTAAAAGTAGGTAGGAACACCCAGACTGTGTCCCAGGAGAAGGTGCCACCAACATCCACTGGCTCTCTCTCTCTCCTCTGCATCTCCCATACCACTGGGGCAGGAGGACCCTCATGTCAAGGAGGAGAAAGAAGCAGTGACTTGGATGAAAGCACGAGCTCTCACATCTTTCATCCATTAACTAATCATTCCTCCTGCACAGCACATATGCCAATTCATCATAGGTGATCAATACCTTCCTTGAGGCCCCAGGATGATGAACGTCTCTGCTGATATTCAAATGACCTTGAGAGAACAGGGGCAGCTCCCTCAGGCACAGGTCAAAGAGCCAAGACTGAAGCATCATGTAAGATGATACATGATCCCAAAATCTCTCTGTAATGCACAGAGAAATGTTTTTGGCTATAAAGCTTCTCCAGAACCCTGAACAAAAATTTTAAGTCATGGAGACGCTGGACCAAGCACACCTGGATTTTGTGTCCCAGGCTGGAGCAGAAGGCTGTGAAAGCCACCTGCAAAAGGGCAATCTGGTTCCTATCCTGTGCTCTTGCTCTGGGCTCAGGGTCAATTCACAGCATCTCTGTGTAGAATTAAGATGGAGTCACAAGCTGGGACCTGCATTCTTCACAGAGATCAAGAGTTGATGTACTGCTGTGTGGCTCCTTTCTCAGGTGCAGTCTTTTGTTCAATCCCTAAGGCCATTACCTGTGGAAGGGTAAGGACCAACTCTCTCTCTCTCCAAATGACTGTTCATCTCACCAACCCAGCAGATCTCAGGAGCTGACATCCTCCTGCACGAAGAACTACTGTCTTCAGCTACACCTTTCCCCTCTGACCATATCCAGCCATGCCAGCAGGAAAATAAACCCCAGTCCCACTCCATGTGCACTGCTAAACCAGGGCTGCCCATGGACTACATACAACATGTAGGGTTTATTTTTCTCAGAATAGGAAAAGAAAGATAACCATAGATAACTAAAGCAGCTTCTTACCTTCACAAAACTGAAAACCAATCCTTTAAGACAACTGTTTGTCCTGCAGAGCTCCATGTTTTGCCCCAAAAGTAATTGAAAGAAATGCTGAGAACTGGCAAAGCCCCTACAGTAGTTGTTTGCGTGATTTAGGTTAAAAATAATTGCTGTCCAGGCTTATCTGCCTGACATAAGTAATTAGATCACAGAGTACTTATAAGCTGCCATTTCCTATGAGCATATTTTAACATGGCCTTTATCATTTGACCTTTATATCTGCAGAGGCTTCATCTGCTCCCTGCTGCTGTGATGGATTTATTTTTGAAGATTGGGCTCAGGCTTGCCAGTCCTCGGGCGAAGATGCAGCACAAGAGACAGATTACAGCCCCAGCAGCTTCTGCAGTGAGGAGGAGACAGCCTCTCTTTATGTGGAGATGTGCCAGACCTAGACCCTGCTGCAGCTCCACCAAAATTAATCTCCACAGTTAAATTTATTGTTTGCATCCAGCACCAAGAGAAAGGGCACTAGAAAGGGTGTAGAACTGGGGGAACATGGAAACAGACCACTGAAAGGGAATGGTCCTTATCATACAATATATTCATATATCTCATATATTCATACTTTTAAAAAACCCAAACATACATACATTTTCCCCCCATAAATAGAGAAGTGTGGCAATCTCTTGTACATCTCAAAAGCAGGAGATGTGCTTCCTGGCTCATGGGTGAAGCAGCTCCCTGACTCTCAAAGCACAGAGAAGGCCAAAATGCTAAGAAAAGAACTCAAGAGAATAGATCACTGTCACTATTTTCAGTCATAAAACCAGCTACAGGGAGACCTGATCCTACACACAATAAAACCTATACATATAGAACAGGACTTGAGTCCTCCACGATTGAACAGCTCTGAATAAATTTTTAAAAACCAAACAAATCTAACACAACATCAACTATTTTCTTTCCATTTTTATGAAGTTCAGACTTGGGTAGGTTTATCTCTTCCCATCAGCATCCCTTGAGAAGCAACTTTACTTTGCTGGAGATGTCAGATTTGTAAAACAAGAGATTTCACTTTAACACCTCACTCAATTTTTTTATGTAATCTAATTTCCTTTTAAAAGACATTTTCAAACTTCCCTCACAACTGATGGATATGGTTTTCTTTTATTGTCCAAACATCCTTAATGACATAAAGACCCTAAATTTGAAGGGATTAATGTTTACAGAGCCTTTCAATATCTTCATGGATGGCAATCTCGTCCCCATCTTCACACAGATAAAGTGAGACACTGAGATCAGGTTATTTTGGGAGAACACACAAAGAGGTTGCCTTCCTTAGGGGACCAGGCTGAAAATCCTGGAAGCTGCCAGTCAGGTACTCTTCCTGCTGAGTTTTAAATTATGAAGCAGAACAAAAACACTGAGTCTCGCCTCCATCTGGCAATGGTGGGACCTCTCCTATCCACATTCCCTAGCACTCCACATCTTTGGAGTAGGTGGAAAACTCAATGGGACAGTTCATCCCTTGTCACTGGTAGGACACGACGTGGATTGAAAAGATGGTGTACCACCCATTCAACCAGTGCTCCCTTCCCACCACATCTCGAGCAAGCCCCCAGTCCCTTTGCTGAGGTTTTCTGCTGGTAGCTTGAGGTGGATTTGAGCAGCTGAGAAGGACCATCAGTCCCACATGAAAGAGACCTGCTTTCAGAAGCTGTACAGATGGGAACAGCTTCTGCAAACCAGAGCTGTTTCCCATCAGGTAGGCAAAGCCAAGGGTCTCTTCTGCATCCCACAAAAGTTCATCTCATCTGTGAGTTTGTTTTAAGGGGAGGCAGAATATCTCTTAATAGGATTTCACGACTGGTTTATCTATCAAGGACAAAATCCCACAATGAGACAACATCACTGAGAGATTATCCTATGTTCTCTGAAGGAGAGAGCACAAGATTATCCTGAAATGAGGCTTGTTTCTGTTGAGGTAATGAGAGATAATTAATAACCCCCTTTGCATAGCTGGGTGACCCAGAGAGTGCTCCTAAAGTAGAAAAGCAGCAGCATTTCCAAAGGGAAGAAATCCAAGCTCTGATGTGGACTCAATCTGAAAGAAAAACTTCTGGAAAGGATCAGGGCAAGGCCATGAATTTATGAAGTAGTTGTTCGGCTGACTCTAATTTTTAAAGCATTATTATCCTTTTAGCGGGGCTGTCGGGTAGATGGAAGCCAGAGCCAGTGTGATGAAGAGCAGCTGAATAGCGATTTGCAGCAATTCCTCCTGCCTTCCACACTTTTTTTCTCCAGAGCAGCAAGCCAAATTGCTTGTAACCTGCTTGCAGCTTACCACAGCCTGAAATGCTGCAAAAAGGGAAATTTCTGGGCTGGTGGTGTGAGGAATGAAGAGGGAGAATGAAAAAGGAAGAGAAACACCAATGGCATGTCCTGAGATCGACTGGCATTCCAAAGCCCAAAGCCAGACAGGTGTCAGAAACATTTACTTCGAGATCTTGGAGATTCTTTCTAGACTGACCCAAACAGGGCAAACCAAAGAGCCATTTCTGCAGATTTAAATTCATTTTGTGTGCCCTAGCAGCAAATCCTCATCTTGCTCACAGCTGTATCATCTGCACTTCTCCAACAAAAGCATCCCTGTTGTATGCAGCACCCCTCTAACCTTCCAGGTGCTCAAAAGCCACCTTCCAAATAATGCAATCAAAACAATCCAGCTAAAAGCCTTACTTCTGGCCTAGACTGACATGAATTGTTCCTAATAAAGCTAAAGCTCTGTGGGACAACTAATGGGTCCTTATTAGTACAGGCAATGGACTATTCAATCACCCATGCAGAGAAACTAATGGGGATTGATGGCCAAAATAAACAGCTGATAGGCTGGTGATCTGATTAATCTTAGGTATCAGTGGGGAAAATTCATACCTGGCAAATAAAGAGATAAATGAAATATGTGGAAAATAGCATCCTTGGGTCCCTGGAGGGGTTTAGGTGGGTTTCCAGAGATGTTCACCTTTCCAAACGACATTGGTTTGCGAGCAAGTTAAAAGATGGTGTAACCCAAATGACGCAAGAAAGCAACTGGAAAACCTCTGGATGAACCTTTGCACTCAGTAAGAGTAGGCTTAGATTAGATATTAGAAAGAAATTTAACCCTGTGAGGGTGGGAAGGCACCAGCATAGACTGCCCAGGGAAGTTGTGGATGCCACATCCCTGGCAGTGTTTAAGGCCAAGCTGGAAGGAGCTCTGAGCAACCTGGTCTAGAGGAAAGTGTCCCTGCCTGTGGCCGGGGAGTTGGAACTAGGTGATCATTAAGGTCCCATCCACCACAAACCATTCTATAATTCCATGGTCCTCTTTTTTATTAAACCACTTTGCATACAATCCTACCTTTTCCTGCTTCATCTCCTCCTTTCAGCAAATGCTTCCCAAGATTTTTCTAAGACCCAAAACTTTTATATCTTTGTCCTAGAGCTGACAGAGGAATGGTGTGATTTGCTGACCTGATGGAAGGGCATGGTGACCTCTGGGGCTTCACCTCTTCTCTGGTCACTCTTCCCTACAGCAAAGCATTCTTTGATTTCCATCCTCCCATTTCCTTCCCTTTGAAAGACCTCTAACCAGATCACAGATGGCAATTCCTATGTGACAGACCCTAATGTCATTATTGATGACAAACCAGATGTCCAGGGAGACATAACGTTCCTTTTAATCCAAAATTCATCAAGAGCCTCACCTTTGTAGTTTAGGGTGAGTGCAAAGGTATCTTCATTGCAAGGGGTTGGGACCACACATTTTTTTTCCTCTTGCCTCTGTTTTCCCTTGCACAGCGTGGCTGGAAGTGACTAAACCAGACACCAAAGGCATCCTGTTCTCAATAACAGTATCATAAAAATGCTACAAAAATCTCTCTTGAACTTTACAAGGGCCTGGGAAGGGACATGCTGCATGTGACAGAGTGTGTTATGAACCTCAAGCCATTACAACACGCTGCTCCTGCTCCTTGCTGCATTTTAGGTACATAATTCCTAGTCAAGAAAGAAAGAATTCCTAGTTTGGGTTATGGAACAATCCTAACGCCTAACGTATCGGTTTGTCTCCCACCTGACAGCTAAATATGATGTATTTTCCATAGATTAAGTGTTGTATAGCTGTCCTGCTATAAGCCACTGGATTAAAAGGGAATGGCATGGGATCAGCATAAGCAGGAGATGCAGTGTGGACCACAGCTAGTTAGCAGCAGGTAAAACACCACAGGTGACTTGTTCCCACTTACATTTTAAAACAAGAGCTCTTGTGCTCGTTATCTCTCTTGGAGACAGGGGAAAAAATCCCAACAGCCTTTGTGGCAGTGAAGACAAAGCTTTGCTCAGTAGGAGATGTTCTATACAGCATAATGTATGCTGGGAGCAATCCCGGTGTTTTATGGGCCCGCTTAGTGTGAAGTGCAAAACAGGCTTGGGGCTGAGGCTGCATTATTCATGGAGGACCTTAAATATTTCAGTGTGAGGCTGAGGTAGGGAACAATGTAACAACAGCATATTGTCCCCTTTCTTCCCCTAAAATCATCGTTTGTGTTTAAGAAGGCAAGCAGGGAATCTTTCCCTTTCAGTGTAATGCATGCACTGACACATCCCAGGGAAAAGCAAGATAGCAGTGAGGAAAACCCCAGAGTCCCTCCAAGAGAGGGGGAATTGTCCCATCATCTCCTAGCTCCCAAGGAAATATCAGTCCTGTCTTTAGAAAAGGAACAACTCAGTGCCTGACGTATATTTTTGGAGGTGATTCACCAGTTCTGCGCGTGAAGGGACTCATCAGCAGGTGAGTGTGCAGACAAGGAAAGTTTTACGGCAGTTTTTCCCCTTTGAAGCAGCAGAATTATTTCCACGCCACTCTCCTGTGTATGACTTGCTTGATCAGAAGCAATGGCTGGTTTGCATCAGGGCAGTGGGAATAACCCGAAACTGCGATGTTTGGGATAATGTGGTCAGAGCAGCAGAGAGCAGAGGCAGGTGAGGAGGCAGAGCTGCCTCTGTGCAGATCCGCTGCTGCCATCAGCCGGCAGCTGGAATCCAGCACAGGGCCTCACCCTGGGACAAGAGCTAAAGCAGACACAACACACACCACTTATACCAAGCCCCTCCTTGGCTGTTTTCACTGAGAAGGGGCATCCTTAGGCTCAAAAAAGAGCAACGCAGCAGATGGGATGCTCAGACACAGGGGAAAGCTGGACCTCTCCAGGCAAAATCTGCCTTTAAATGCTGCTTTATCCTCTCCAACTCCACGGAGGTGAGCCACAGAAGCTTAAGGACAAGTCTCACTGTGTCCTAGGCTGGGTATTTTGGAACTCAGCAGAAGTCAAATCACTCTGGCAGCTCCTTATATACTGTTCACACAGTGCTGAATTTGGACCAGAGCTTTAGGGTCCAGCCCCCATGCAGACAGCCTGGCTCATGCTATATATCCCTACACCCCTAGACTCACGTTGAGATTCTTGAGTAGAGTGAGGTTTGGCCAAACTTCAGATAACCAGTTATTTCAGATAACATGATTCTGGCCAGAGATATATGAGATTCCAGACCTTTCTCACTTCTGTTTCCCTTCCTGCAACTCTTGGCAGCTGTCTCTCGCACAAGATAAAACAAAACCAGCTCCCCACATCTGACACAGCTGAAGTACAATAAAATTCCTGTTTCTGCTCTTTTTGGAACCCTCAGAAAGAAACTCAAGTGACTTCCCTGACAGTGAGAAATCCTGGTATTTCTGTTTTGATGTTTAAACTCGCCCATGTTCCTTCTCAGCTTAGATCAAGAAATTCACATTCCATAGCCACAAAACTTTACACTAGTCCATTTTATCAGTTTATTTGTGACCTGTTACATGTGCTGTGCTTCCTACATGGAGTAATTTGCATCCTGTTCCTTCCAAAACAAAGCTGCACAATTCTTTGAAATCAGCCCTCCAAAGGTGGAGAGACATAGGGCTGAAATATTTCTCAAGTAACAGCCCTTTATTTGCAAGAAGATGTTGCTGCCTCCAGGACAACTGCTGCACATCAACAGATCTCTTACTACAAGGCTGATATGACCACTTTGCAGACTTCCCTTTTGTTTAGATTAACTGACAATTAATAGGCACAGCTGCTGCATTTTTTTTTTAGGAGACAAAGAACATAAAGATTGGTGTAGAAGATGGGGCACAACCTGCATACAACCCATGCCAGAGCACTCAGCTTTCTCCAGCAAGAACATTCCTGAGAGACAAATCCTGATGCAGGCCCTGTGCTGCCCTGGGTATTCCCATATCATTTATCTCCTTGGCAAAGCTGCAAAGCTCTCATTTGGGATGTGGGGAAGAAGCACCAGGTCCTCTCTTTGCTGCAGGGGTGTCCCTGCAGACCCACAGACCCCCTGTGCCATGACACAGGTGCAGCACAGACATCGGGGGTGCTGCCACCCCCAGCTCCTGCCAGAACTGACCCAGAGCCTCACTCCTGACCTGGCTTGGATTGGAGTCCATGACCTAGAGGTGAACTGCTCTATATCCCATATCCAGTCTCCAGCTGAGTTTATTTTCTGGTGTGGCAGATCAAAGACTGCTGTAAGGAGAAAATCTATCAAAGGCTCAGCACCCTAACATAGATCCAGCTCGCTTTTATGTTTACTTTCAACAAGCATACTCCTTCCTATTATTCAGCAATCACTTTAAAATGGACAATTATCAGATTTCCCTATTAATGGGAAAAGTCAGGCAATCATAAATCTTAAAACATGCTACTATCTGCAAACTGCATGTAACACACTATGGAAAAACTAATCTTTGGAGGAAAGCTATTACTGAGTAACCATGTCTTGGCTCAGCAGCTGGTTTTAATTTCAGCAGAGAATCCCCTCTACTTCCCAGCATCCAGCAGCACTGCTCTTCCCACTGCTTCCCTGTAAGCACTGCAAAATTACAGTGTTGGCCTCACACTACAGCAATTCAGTGCTGCAATCAACAAGGAGAACTTCTACGTCTAAGACAACTGCCAGCCCCTCACTGCATCTGCCTTGTCTTTCACCCCCATCCAAGAATGGTTTGGGTTGGAAGGGGCCTTAAATATCATCCTGTTCCACCCCACTGCCATGGACAGGAACACCTTTCAATAGACCAGGTTACATCCAATGTGTTTGGAAGAAGTGAAAAGTTCTTCCCCTATACAGTGACCTACACAAAGCTGAACCTGGACTCAAGTGACTGGTGAACACACTGCCTTTCAAGTCCTGGTACCTCTCTTATGGCACAGAGAGCAAAAGAATAAGGGCACATGGACCAAAAGATACAGGTTGGTCTTCTGGATAAAGCAGCAGACTGTCATTCAGGAATTCCCAAGTGGGATTCTGGTCCTCTCCATCAAAAAGGGTTGGAATCTAAAGCAGCCATGAGGACAAATCTGAGTTTTGCTACAATTTACAAGTGGTTTTGGATAAATTGCTTAACCACCCTCTGTTCCCATTTCTTGTGCTAGCTGAGATACTTATGCCCAGTTTATTGGGATGTTTCATGAATTATATGGTATTTGGGAAGCTCTTAAATCCATGTAACTCACATGTAACAATGAAATGTGATCCTGCTTTTAGATCAGAACACCAATAATTCAGAACGGAGCACATTTTGTTTTGATTTTCCTAAGACTGTCTGAATGCACTAAGACAAGTGACAAAGAAATACGATTCACCATATTCATGACTACTTCCAAAATGGTTTACTTTAATCTGAGCAATTGGAAAAACGTTAAAGGCAAAACTGCGTTACCCAGCTGACTTAAAAAGGTTGTTTCAATCCCCATTTCTGTTTTCAATAAACATCCCAGGATAAAAACATCCCCTGCAGCAGATCTATGCAAAGGACCAAAAGGCGTTAAATCCAAAGTGAGGGCGGGTGGAAGAGATAAATAGTTTACTCCTATTATCTTTACCATATGTTCTATTCCAACTGGATACACATAAACAGCATGCAATCTTCGAGCTCAGCTTTAGACTCTTTGAAGTGACCTGACCATACTACTGATTTATTTCAATCTAACCTTTCTCTTTGAACCTTAGGTCAAGGTTAATTCTATAATAAAACATACCTTATACAGCTGGCTGTTCCAGTGGTGCTAGCAAGGAACGAAGCCCTCAGTCATAAGCATTTGTTTCACTGAGTGCGGTATTGTATTTCTATTTTCCCTTCCCTGTATTAATTTCCTTCACAGACCCTAGTTAAGGGGAAAAAAAACCTCTTTTCCGGTCCATGAGATCAATTTTAAACACACTGGAATTAAATGAAGACATTTAAGCCACATTTCTTTGCTGAAATGCATCCGCCAACACCAGAAACTATTTTTATTACAGTCTATGTTTAATAATCAGATCTTCAATTTCATAAGAAGCCACACAGCTACGTTATTCAAACTCCTGCACTGCCAACGACCCTTTCAGTATCTTTTACAAAACCATCTCTGCACTGAATCACAGCAAATCACCAAGGATAGCTTTTCTATCTAGGAAAATAAAGTGGGAAAAGAGAAACACATTTGAAGGGCCCTTCTCAAAAAAACCAAAGGAGAGCTCCTTGCCAGTGCCCTGCCAGTCTTGCCTGCCTGTAGGTATCAAAGCACGCTAAGCAGGGGTGCAAAGGTGTGGGAGAAAGCTTGGAATGTGGGATGCAGTAGCTTAGAAATGCTGAGGTGCACAACAGATTACTCAAGCATTGCTCATCAGGTTGTTTCCCAGAGGACTGGAAAGATGCTTTTGAATTTCAGCCTCCAGCCCATGGCACACATGCACAGCACTTAATTAAAACGCAGCAACACCAAAGCTAAACCAGCAGCTGTTCCACATTTCTCCTGACTCCAGAGACTTGCCAACACGGTGCCTCTTGGAGCTGTCGGGACAGGGATTAGTAGAAACCTTTGTTTGGGTTCAGGGTTTTTGCAAGGCACAGGCTGGAAAACCTTATCTGCTGTAGCTAACCTTGAGGGGAATTGTGCTTCTCATCCAAAGGAAAGATGATTCTATCCAAGCTTATCCTCACACATTTTGCAGGCCTGAGTCTACAGCAGCTGATGTTCAGGATCACCAGCACACCAAGGGGCACTTCCCCTAAAACAGTCTCAAAAGCTTTCAGCACTTAATCTCTGGCTTAGGGACAGCTTTGTAAAACAGGCTTTAGCCCAATGTTAAATGAGTTTGAGCAGGCAGCACTCTCAGGCAGCATCAATACAGCAAACTTGTTATCTCATCAGTATCTGTCACTGCCGAAATGGAGCACAATCCATTTGGAATCCCAAAGGTAGGCATCAGTTTTGGATCAATGCTCTCAGAATCTCCATTAACTATTACAGTGCCAGTGATGCTTTAGATCTATTTTGGGTTAATTTCTCTAAACCATAACAAGGCCACAGAAGGTCTTTCACTGCATTTTGACTTTCTTAGAGTAATCTAAAAAGTGGTGGCACGGGAAGCCCAGCATGCCCAGAACTGATGTGGTTCCAAGGAAAATCTTTCCCCTACAGCTCTCCATTCCTATTTCACCACACTGCCTTTCTCTTCTACCTTCTTCTCAGGGACTACTGCCTATTCCCACTCCCTAATCACATGCCAGGACACCCCACTTCCAACAGCAGGGCCCCAGCTGGCAGTGCCCTGCATGTCCTGCTCTTGACCTCAGGCTCTGTCCCAAAACCACAGCCCTGGGCATGCTGTGAGGTAAAAGACACAGCATGCAGAAATTCCCAAACAAGAGACACACCTTCTGCTACATGGAGCGTCTTTACCTGTCCCCAGATATCACGAGCAATAGTCCCCCTCTTTCCTCTAACATAGTAACTGGTATCTTAAATGAGGGCACTGAAATTGTATCAGTTCAAAAGCTCAAAATAACAACGTAAAATTCTACCCAAACACATTGAAAGAGACATCTCTACCATTTTCTAAACTTCTTCAACAGGCACCAAAAAATATTACATCTAATGATTTATTAGTGAATGAAATCAGCCAATTAGACGGCCAAGGACTGATTTTTCAAAAGAACACACAGAACAATTTAATATCATGGGAGATGATAAACATGTCCTGAGCTGGATCACTGAATGATGTCGCTAACAGCCTGTCAGAGATATCAGATATTTACAGCAGAATAAGGCACCACATCAGATAAAGTAAAATACATCCTCTCAAGGATATAGAAATATGGAAAGGAATCACTCCAGCTGCATTTCAAGTCTGGGTGATTTCCATAACTCCTGAGAAAAGGCTTTGTGTGGTGCTAGTTCTCTTCTTAGGGCACCCATCCATGCTGCTGGCACACGGAGACCCTCTGGAGCAGGCAAATTGAAAAATAGCACAGACCTCACAGACTGGACAATGTTTTAAAGATAAAAACCATGTCCAGGTGTCTACTAAATTGGGTAATGTAAACTAAAGGCACCTTTAAAATAATTTTGGCTACATGTTGCCATTAAATGTGTCAGACCCAAGCAAGTATTTGTGCTGTCCTAGAAACGATGGCTTCCTATTACAGCCTTTTTGATGCAGCTGCTATAAAAAGAAGCTTTTCTGGATAAACTAGTAAAAAGCAAGTAAACAAAGCTACAACTCAATTCAATGATATATATATCATTGTGAAATATCTTACAACTTAATGCAACTGTGTACAGGCTATGATCTATCTGGTTCTATCCAAAATTTTGAAATCTCATCATTATTGAGAGTATTCAGAATTATTTAAAACTTCAAGCCATTCAAGTGGATGATTAAGAACAGGAATTCTGCACTTGGGAATCAAGTTCTCATTTTTTTTGCTTTGATACCAGTTTCACCTTAGACAGGATACAACACAGCTGGTGCTCCTGTTCAAGAACACTGCAAATTGCAGCTCCAGCTATCTCTGGAGATTCAGGTATGAGACGAGAACCCAGTAACAAGTATTCACAACTGACCTTAGCATTTTTCTGAGCATCTGTGCATGCCTTTATCAGTTACTTGATGGATATGTGCAATATTCCTCCTGAATGAAGAAACCAAGAGAGATGTTAGACAAAATCAAATATTGCTATACATTTCCAAAATTTTACTCAGGACACCAACAGCATTTGGGCTGAGGAGGCTTCCACCCTGATGATGGGGATTTCTAAGAAGCTTTGGGACTGGAAAGATGCTTCAGAGCACTAACACCACACCAACACTCCAGGGAAGAACACTGAGCCTCAAATTCAAGCAACATTGGTAATGCAACATGATGAAGAGGTTCAATTAAAAAGTGAATTCTTCTCCCTTAAAATCCTGCAATGCTAGCCTGCAAAGATGACTCAAACAAACCTGGATTCTCCCTCAGGACTACAGATTTGGATGATAAAGGGAATTGTTGAGGAGTAATGACATCTAAACGTTTTTGACTTAAGTAAGTCTGTTAAAATTAGAGCTACATAAAACCAAATTTGACACAAAAAGGAGTCTCCTTGGATGACCCTTTTGGTTAATCTGCTGTTTCACACAAATGCAATGCCCAAGATGGGAGTTTGCATCTGCCATACCCCAGCAGTTGAGGGCAGGGGCCTGGGACCCTCCCGATGCTGCACAGACGATGTGGCACAAGCTGCCTGACATGGCCATGGTGGAACTAAGACCCCAGCACACTGTCAGTGTCTTCCCACTGCCCCCTGCCATGGGGTCCTGATGTGCTTGCACTGTGGGTACAAAGAGCTGGTGTCCCCCTCCATGTCCTCCCTGCTCCACGGGCCATGGACCTGACTTGGTCTGCACCTCAGGTGAAGGTGACATTTTTCCCCCCAACCCATAACCCCTTCCAGTCTCTGAGAAGAAGATGCAATTGCTCCCTTTACCCCCTCCAGGTCACTACCTGAGAAGATCCTGTTGTACCCTGTAGGCCTCTTACAGTTTCCACCTGAAGAGAAAGCAACATTCTCCCATATCCATCTCCCAGTCTTTACTGGTAAGGCTGATGCCATTTTCCCCTGTACCCCTCTTCTCAATCTCTACCTGAGGGCAGGGTGCCATTCCTGTCTATCCCCTCTCCTGGTCACCCCCTGACGCGAAGATGCCGTGGCCAACTCTTCCCATCTCTTGATCAACACCTAAGGGGATGGCGCCATTTTCCCACTGCACCTCTCTCACAGTCTCATCCTGAGGGGATAGCACCATTCCCTCCTCATACTCTTCCTCAGGCCATTACCTGAGGCAAAGGTGCCATTCTCTTTCGTACTCCTCTTCCTATCTCTGCCTGAGGGGAAGGCGCTATTCCCCACGAATCTTCTCCCGGTCTCTGCCTGAGGGGAAGATGCCACTGCCCCCTGAACCCCGCTCCCAGTCTCTGCCTGAGGGGAAGATGCCACTGCCCCCTGAACCCCGCTCCCAGTCTCTGCCTGAGGGGAAGATGCCACTGCCCCCTGAACCC